>JAKOGI010000619.1:0-485973 GCA_029747015.1 Carnegiea gigantea
TATATATATATATATATGTGTGTGTGTGTGTGTGTGTGTGTGTGTGTGTGTGTGTCTATACGACCCTTAAGAATAAGCTTGGGGCCCTTGACCTTGATTAGGATACCGGAAGACTATCTAAGCAGGTGTTAAGGCTCACTTGATCACCACCTGGCTCGGCCTAAGTTAGGATAAGCAGGTAATGGATTTCGGTTGCAGTTTAAGGAGCAAATGCTCAACTTTTGATTCAGTACTCTGCGTCTATGTACAAAGTGAACTTCTTGCTATCCTTATACAAACATTCCCTTGTTGCCTAGGAAGCATGAGAGGTTTCTTCATGCTTAGGAAACCTCTAACTAAGCTTAAAACTAACTTACATGAAACATAAGTATAAAGTATGCTTAACTAAGCTAATTACAATTACTGTGTCAAGCTAAGTGAAATGTTACTGACTAAACTCATCCCTAAGTACTTTAATTAGCTTAAGAGGTTGCTTGCACATAGAGAAGAGAGAAAAAGGCCGCTAATGATAACCCCCTTTGCGGCTGGCGAACCAGATGCATGTTGCCTTTCCTTCCTTGCTATCCAGTGGTTAAACACTTTACTAGGCCAAAATGTGGTTATGATGATGTTTCTAACCACTTTTAACTACCACTAATGCAACATGGTTACTTGATAGGCCTAAGAAGTAGGAATAACCAACTTAGCAGCCAACTGGGTGCAAGAGCTGAAATTCATCGGTTTTTGTGCAGCCTTTTTACCTTACTTAAAATGGACTCAAGCTTGATTTCCTTGGTTGGGAGGAAACCTTAGGATATTAACAAAGCCCGTCTGTTAAAAAATTAGGGTTAAATCAACATTAATTTCCTAAAATGTCCAGCAAAGCAAACCAGGTTGATTAGGTCCTACTGGCATAGTTTACAAAATAGCTTAATTCTTCACTTTGCACTTAACTTGAATTTCTTTGTTGGTATTGATGGCTAACTTCCTTGGGAAACAAAATATAAAAAACTGTTGGACTTAAAGCTCAAGGAGGTCTAAGTAATCTTGAATGTAAAAGCGGGTTTGTACATGGATTCGAACCCAGAACCTTCTGTTTGTGACCCTAGCAAAATGTGGGTCATCTCTAGGACTTTGGCTGGTCAATGTGAACTACCTTGGCTACCTTGAACCTCCAAAATAGGATGCCTTGATGGACTGCCATCATTCTCCCATTGCTGAGAAGAATTTGGCCTTAAGTTTGCTAGGTAATCATCTTGCAACTATAGACTCAAGTCTGCCACATTGAATGTGGCTGAAATGCCATAGGCTCCTAGCAAATCAACCTTGTAAGAATTGCCATTAACTCTCTCCAAGACCTCAAATGGACCATCAGCTCTTGGCATTAGGCTGTTGTTGCATTTCGATGGAAAACGCTCATTCCTTAGGTAAATCCAAACGAGGCCTCCTGACTAAAATACCTTCTTTTTCTTGTTCTTGTTTGCTTGGGCTCGATAGGACTCATTACTCTTCTCAATTCTGCCCTTCACTTGTTCATATAACTTCTGGATTTCTTCTACCCTCTTGGCAGCATCTGCACTAGACTTTTGATATAATGGCCATGGAATAAGATTAAGTGGACTAAGGGGATCAATTCCATAGACCACTTTGAATGAAAAAAGACTAATAGCCTTGCTAGTAGTCTTATTATATGCAAACTCAGCATGTGGTAGTAGCAAATCCCAAGCTTTAGCATGAGGTTTAATCAAAGCTCTTAGGAGTGCTCCTAAGGTCTGATTAGTAACCTCAGTTTGGCCATCTATTTATGGATGTCATGTAGTACTATACTTTAGTTTAGTGCTCATTTTCTTTAACAAATTAATCCAAAAGTGATTAAGGAACTTAATATCACGACCAGAAACAATGGATCATGGGATACCATGTAACCTCATCACTGCCTTGAAATACAACTCTACAATATGTGTAGCATCATTAGTCCTATTACAGGGCATGAAATCCACCATCTTGGAAAACCTATCCACAACAACAAAAATTGAATCTTTGTTTCTTTGAGTTTTAGGCAAGCCCGGGATGAAATCCATGCTCACATCAACCCAAGGGAAAGTAGGGACTGGTAGAGGTGTACAAAGGCCATGAGGTAATAAGTGACTCTTAGCCACTTAACATATAGTACACCTCCTCAAGATGTGTTGGACGTCCTTGTTCATGGCTGGCCAGACATAATGCTCCCTTAGTATGGTAATAGTCTTGTTCTCTGTATAATGACCAGCAAATGAACCACCATAAACTTCTCCAATCAATAGTTCACGAGTACTACATTTGAATGCATAAGCGTGTACCCTTGGACATGAAGCCTTCTTGCAGACAAAAATCACCTTTGGGGTGCTTTCGATAAGCTAAATATAGCTCCCTAAAGTCTGCATCTTTGGTATATAAACATTTTAGATGCTTAAAACCCAAAATGCAAGCATCTAACCAAAATAGTAGCAAATACCTCTATGATAATGTATCGACACCTTGGTTAGGTTTTCCTAATTTTTGCTTGATTGTAAAATGAAAGGACTAGAGACATTCAACCCATTTTGTATGCCGTGAGTTTAACTTATGTTGGCCTTGAATGTACTTCAAAGCTTCATGATTAGAATGCAAAATAAACTCGCTGGCTGTCAAATAATGACTCAAGTGCTCTAAACAATGCACAATAGCATAGAATTCTGTCATAGGTGGAATACGTTCTCCTTGAATCACATAATTTCTCACTAAATAAGGCTAATGGTTTTCCTTCTTGAGTAAGAACACCACCTATACCCATGCTTGATGCATCACACTCAATCTCAAAGACTTTATCAAAATACGGTAAAACTAACATGGTGCTTGAGTTAGCTTGTTTTTGACTTCTTCAAAGGCAAATTGGGCTTTGAGGGTCCATTTGAAGGATGTACCCTTAATAACCTCATTCATGGGAGCCATAATTATGCTAAAGTTCCGTATGAACTACCTGTGAAAGGAAGTAAGTCCATGAAAAGTACGCACATCATGAATGCTTTGTGGAATAGGCCATGTCCAAATAGCCTCAACCTTGCCCTCATCTGCCTTAATGCTATGACATTGACAATATAACCTAAGAAACTCACCTCGTGTGAGAAAAATGTGCACTTCTTTAGGTTACTAAACAATTTCTCTCGTTCAACAACCAACATAATCTGAATTAGTTGGTCTTGATGCTCTTGTTCACTCTTGTTGTAAATCAGAATGTCATTGAAGTAAATTACCACAAATTTACAATGTAAGGCATGGATACTTGATTCATTAACCTTATAAAGGTATTTGGGGCATTGGGTAAACCGAACGGCATGATAAGCCACTCAAACAACCTTCCTTTAGTCTTGAATTCGGTCTTCCATTCATCACCTTCTCTAATTCTAATTTCGTAGTAACCACTGCGCAGATCAATCTTGGAGAATATCTTGGAGCCATGTAACTCATCCAACATGTCTTTAAGTCTAGCTATTTGATACCTATTGTAATCTTGTTAATTATCGACTATCCACACACATACGCATACTCACATCATTCTTTGAAACTAAGAGGGCAGGTACGGTGCATGGGCTTAAGGACTTACGTACTAGCCCTTTGGATAATAGTTCTTCATCTTGGCATTGAATCTTATGCTTTCCTTGGGATTTGTCCTATAAGCCGGCTTATTAGGAAGAACAGATCCTGGGATAGGATCGATATGGTGTTGTATGTCTCTTTTTGGGAGCAAACCTGAGGGTATCTCCTCTAGAAATACAGGCTGAAATGTTGTAGTAAAGAAATGGCTAGGGGATGACTTCGTAAGGGGGTTTCGAACTCCTCTTGAATGTTCAATATCCACTCTTTGAAAGCTCTAAACTCATGTTCTGGTTTCTTTTGGGGTTTGTTTTTGTGGAGTCAGAAGGGGATGAAGGAACCAAGGTGATCTTTGTTCCTCCCTTGGAGAAAGAGTATGTGCTTAAGAGACCATTATGCATCACCTTTCGGTTGCACAACCATGGCCTACCTAGCAAGATATGGTATGTATCCATGGGGATAACATCACACCATAACTCATCTTGGTAGTTCTTTCCAGTGGAGAATTAATTAAGCATCGAGATATAACTTATAATCCCTTACTTTGATTTACCATTGGATATTGTAAGGATATGGATGGGCCATAGCTTAAAGATCTAGCTTTTTAATCATGCTAAGTGAGACCACATTAGCATAACTCTATCTATCTATAATCATAGAACATATTTTCCCTTGAACTGTGCATCTAGAATGAAAGATGTTCTCCCTTTATTCATCTTTAGCTCCCCTTTGGCCACTTAAGACTCTCCTCAAAACAAGCATTTCACCCTCATCAGCATCCTCCTCAACTTCTTCTTGGTTGTTCTCTTGATCATCCACCACATCTTCCTTCTTTTCCTCCTCAATTTCATGCTCCTTCACGGTACATCTTCATGCTCCTTTTCCTCAATCTCAAAACAAGCAAGACGGTGAGTCTAAGAAACCAAATCACTACCTTCACTCAAAGAGAAGATGAGTTGTTCTATGAAGCTTGGGAGTTTAAGGACCTATTGAGGCTATATCGACATCATGTGCTCTAACGATGGATGATAGTGCAAGCCTTCTAAAATGGAGTCGCTGAACTGGTGAGGTCTACTATAGACGTGGCGGTGGGTGACACTCTTATGAATAAGATGGAAGATGAGGCTTACAACCTTATTGTAGAGATGATGCTTAATGACTACTAGTGGTCTAATGAGAGAAGCCAACCCAAGAGGGTTGGACGTAAGTTAGAATTTGATGCTATTTTTATGCTTTCTACTAATGTAGATGCCATGTCTCAAAGGTTAGAACAATTGAATATTAATTCTATTAGTTCATGTACCCCTTCCCCATCATGTGAAATATATGGGTATATTGATCATTTAACTGTGAATTGTCAAGTCGGGAGTCCATTTGCCTAAGATCCTAGAGACCAAGTCAACTAGGTCAACACCTATAACCCTAGACCGACCAATGACACATTCTCCAACATATACAATCTAGGTTGGAGCAATCACCTTAATTTCTCCTATAGGTCTAATATCCTTTTTATGCCTCAAATGAATTTTAGAACACCCTCTAGATTTCAAAGGCCACCTTACCCTCAACAAGTACCTCAAAAATCTAATTTAGAGATAATGACAAAAAGTATGCTTTTAGCCCAGCAAAAGCAAGATGAGTGTATTAAGTGATTAGCCTCTATGGTTGATGTACTTACTACTCATAATAAGATGTTGGAAGCTCAAATTGCCCAACAAGCTACCTCTTGATCTATACCACTGGGTGGACTTCCTTGTAAGCACGAACTTAGTCCTGGGGAGCAATGTAATGCCATAATTTTAAGAGGGGGCAAGCTACTTGAGGCACCTAAGGGGTTAGCCAAGATGAGCATTTGCATAATGAAAATGAGGTGGTTGTTGAGAGGGAGGCGTCTACTCCTTCTAATGATGTCATAGGTAATGATATGCATTAATTCTAATAAGTTCCTAATGACCCCATGAAGACTTCCCCAAGACCTTGTGTTCTACCTTTACCATTCCCCTAAAGAATGGCTAAGGCTAAGCTTGACCAACAATTTGGGAAGTTTTTAGAGGTCCTTAAGAAACAACACATTAACATTCCATTCACCGATGTCTTATCTCAAATGCCTTCTTATGCTTAGTATTTAAAAGATATTTTGTCTAATAAAAGAAAGCTAGAAGAGCATAAAATTGTGGCATTCACTGAAGAGTGCAGTGCTGCGACTCAAAACAAGCTCCCCACTAAGTTTAAGGATCCCAGTAGTTTTTCTATTCCTTGTCTGATAGGGAATATGTCAATTGATCATGTTTTGTGTGACTTGGGGTCTAGTGCAAGTTTAATGCTCCTCTTCCTTTACAAAAAGCTGGACCTAGATGAAATAAGACCCACCATCATTTCCTTACAATTGGCGAACTGTTCTGTAAGGATATCCTCATTAAGGTGAGAGATTTGTATGTGCCTATAGATTTTGTAATCCTTCAAATGGAAGAGGATACGTGCACCCCTATTATTCTTGGGAGGCCGTTCTTGGCCACGTAGGGTGCTGTATAGATGTCAAAAATGATAAACTATCTTTTGATGTGGAAGATGAACATGCGGAATTCAACTTGATTAAAGCTTTTAAATTTCCTTCTATCTCTAGTGGGTGTCGTCGAATTGATGTGGTGGATAGTTTGGTATGGGTGACCATTTCTAATGATGTTTGTAATGATCTCCACAAGTTCCACCAACCTTTGCCAAGGTTAAAGCTCTAATGAATGACAATGCGACCTCGTCTGATGAGAAACGTGCCCCCGAGAGTAGAATTTAAACCTCTTTCTTCTTCTTTGAGGTATGAGTTCCTTGTCCCTAATTCTACATATCCTATAATTGTGAATGCAAGTCTAAATATATCTCAAGTTAACTCGTTGCTAAGAATACTTAGGACATATCATAAGACCATAGGGTATACTCTTGATAACCTTAAAGGAAATCACCATATGTGTGTATGCATCATATTTTGATGGAGGATGACCACAAACCCTCAATTGAACACCGAAGAAAGTTGAGCCGTAATATGTAAGATGTGGTTAAGAAAGAAATTTTGAGATTGCTTAAGGTCGACATTATCTACGTTATCTCCGATAATAAGTGGCTGAGCCCGGTCCATATTGTGCCTAAGAAGGGGGGATGATGGCTGTAAAGAATGAGAATAATGAATTAATTCCTACTAGGATA
Organism: Carnegiea gigantea; assembly: GCA_029747015.1. NCBI lineage: Eukaryota > Viridiplantae > Streptophyta > Magnoliopsida > Caryophyllales > Cactaceae > Carnegiea > Carnegiea gigantea. The sequence goes on from JAKOGI010000619.1 coordinate 6,790, forward strand.
GTTATCAGTTGATGTATGTGCATAGACTAGATGAAGTTGAATAAGACCACCCATAAGGACCATTTTTCCCTTCCCTTTATTGACCAAATGCTCGAGAGGTTGGCCTAAAATTCCTATTTTTGCTACTTAGATGGGCTTTTGGGGTTTTTCTAAATCCCTATGCACCCTAATGACCAAGAAAAGACCACCTTTACTTATCCATACAGTACATTTGCCTATAGGAGAATGCAATTTGGGTTGTGTAATGCCCCCCACATTTCAACAAAGCATGATGGGTATCTTCCCTGACTTTATTGAGGACATAATGGAGGTCTTTATGGATGATTTTTTTTGCGTATGGCATAACTTTTGACCACTGCTTGAATAATTTGCCCAAAGTTTTACAAAGGTGTGAGGATATGAATTTGGTTTTGAACTAGGAAAAGTATCATTTTATGGTACAGGAGGGGGTTGTTTTAGGCCACATTATTTTAAATAGGGGCATTGAAGTTAACAAAGCAATGGTAGAGGTAATTGAGAGATTACCGCCACTTACGTCTGTAAAGGGTGTAAGGAGTTTTCTTGGACATGTTGGTTTTTAACCAACGATTCAAAAAAGATTTTTCAAAAATTGCAAAACCTCTCACCTAGTTACTTGTCAAAGATATGCCCTTTGAATTTAATGAAGAGTGTTTCAGTGCTCTTGACAGGTTGAAAGAGGCTTTGATTTCTGCTCCAATGATGCAAGCTCCAGATTGGGGATTGCCTTTTGAGGTAACTTACAATGCTAGTGACTACGCAGTGGGAGCATTTTTGGGGCAACGGAAGGAAAATAAGCCCTATGCTATCTACTATGTGAGCCGAACTTTGGATGATGCTTAAATGAACTATGCCACCACTGAGAAAGTGTTTCTAATTCTTATGTTCGCCTTAGAAAAATTTTGTCCATATTTGGTTAATTTAAAGGTGATCATTTTCACTGATCATGCCATATTGAAGCATCTCTTGAAGAAGTCCGACTCTACGCCCCATCTCATTCGCTAGGTGCTTCTTGTCCAACAATTTAGCTTAGACATTCGAGACAAAACCAACCATGAAAATGTAGTTGCAGATCACTTATCTTGTTTAGATCCCAAGGCCACACCAATAGAGGAGCTTCCCATAGATGACTCCTTCCCAGATGATCAATTCCTTGTAATATCTCACCGTGCCACTCCATGGTACGCCGATTTGGTGAATTTCAAGGTGTGTAGGGTAATGCCACTTAGGTTGTCCTATCAACAACGGAGGAAATTTGTTTTTGATGTCAAATATTATGTGTGGAGTAAGCCTCTTCTCTATAAGCTGTGTGGAGATGGTATTTATAGAAGATGTTGGCTGGAAGGTGAGGTTCATGGTGTCCTTCACCATTACTATGCTTTAACTTATGGTGGATACTTTGGACCGGATAAGACCATTGCTAAGAACTTCAGGTGGGTTTCCATTGGCCCACTCTCTTCAAAGATGAAGAAACTTTGTCATGACTTGCGATTGATGCCAATGGACGGGGAACATTTATGAAAGGTATGAGATACCACAAAGTGGGATTCTCAAGGTAGAACTTTTTGACGTTTAGGTGATTGACTTCATGGGTCTATTTCCTACTTCTCACAACAATGTTTACATCCTTGTGGCAGTTGATTATGGCTCCAAGTGGGTAGAAGCTATTGCCTCTCCTACCAATGACTCCGAGTTGGTAATAAAGTTTCTTAAAAAGAACATCTTTATAAGATTTAGCACACCGAGAGCTCTTTTGAGTGGCAATGTGACTCATTTTTTTAACAAGCCACTTGAGGCTTTCTTAAAGAAGTATGGGGTTTTTCATAAGATTGCTACGCCTTTATCATCCTCAAACAAGTGGTCAAGTTGAGTTATCTAATCAGGAGTTGAAAAGCATTTTAGAGAAAATGGTCGATCGATCCCAAAATGATTGGTCTATGAAGCTTGATGATGCTCTTTGGGCTTACTGGACCACTTACAAAACTCCTCTAAGCACTATTCTATACTGGTTAGTGTTTGAAAACTCTTGGCATTTCATAGATGAGTTAGAACACAAAGTGTATTGGGCAATTTGAACTCTCAACTTTGATCTTAAGGCGGCCGATGAGAAGAGGATATTGCAATTGAATGAGCTAGGTAAGTTACATTTGGAAGCCTATGAAAGCTCCAAAATATTCAAGGAAAAGGCCAAGCAATGACATGACAAGCATATTATGAAGATGAGGTTTGAGGAACGTGACTCGGCCCTATTATTTAATTCGAAGTTGAGGTTATTCCTGGGCAAGCTGAGATCCTAGTGGTTGGGACCATTTGAAGTAGTAAAGGTCTTTCCTCATGGAACTGTGGAGGTATGGAGCGAGTCCACTAGTGCATTCAACGTCAACGAGTAGCATCTTAAGCCTTATTTTGTGGAGAACCCATTGTCAAGCCCACTGTCCACACTCTTACTGATCCCGAGCCCTCATAGAACTAAAGGTCAAGCTCCCCACCCTAAAAAGTGCTTCTTGAAAGGCAACCTAAGTTTTCCTTTTATGAGTTTTTCTTTGATTGTGTATAGTGCATTTCTTATTAAAAAAGAAAAAAAAAAGAAAAGAAAAGCAAATAAACAAATACAAAAAATCATCAAGAAAAAGAGCAAAAACAGATAGGAAAAAGATAGAAAAAAGGAAAAAAAATCAGAGAAAATAAGAGAGTTTTAGAAGCACCTGACAATAGCTACCATGGACCCTGGTGGTATCTAACTCGGTCCGTGGTGGACCCCATAGTCTATGGTGAGCTTTTCCGCCCGCAGTCAAGGATTTTTCATGCCCTTTGACCTGAAATCACTCATTCATCTTCAACCCCTCAACTCTCACTCTAAACTCCCTCTTTCTCTCTCTATAAACTCCAGAACCGACCACCTTCACACCTTCAATTGTTTATCATTGTCCATCAAATTTCTTCCATTTCTTCTTCTTTCTTCACTTTCACTCCAAATCTCCTTCAAATTTCCCTTTTCTTGCCTTATTTCCCTCATATTCTAACCATTTTAATAGCAAAACCTCTAACAGCCAAACTTCGCCTTTCATTCTTTTAAATTTTCTCATTATATTCCATATTTCTTCCCCATTAACCTTTATTTTCACAAAAATTTCATTTTCCACCATTTTCTTCCCATTTTTTCTTAGTTATTGTTTAGAGCATTCACACCCATCCACTCTCCATAGCTGACCTATGCCCACAAGCGCACGGATGCTGTAGTTTAGAAAAGATATCGTTCCCACAGAGACCAATTGTAGTCTATTAAGTTTTGTCTTACAAAAGTGCAAAGCAAGCAAATTTCAATTGAGTTTTGAATGACGGTATAATCTAATTGGAAAATTCAATAAGTTTAAGAGATCTAGGGATTTGTTTTGCCTACTAAAGATGCGGATGAACGGAATATAACATGCACTTAATCTATATTAGGAGATTGAAAGGGGTGCAATTAGAATTCAATCTTTTCTTTCGAAATAAAGTAAATTGCCTAAACTAACCAATTGTCGTTCTTTCAAATGTCCTTATTTAGTCTAAGTTATGGATTTTTGGTAGCTAAATGTCCTTTTCACAAGTGAATCTTTCTCAAGTATTGCTAAGTCAAGTCCTATGTTTTCAGTTAAATACCAAGTTTTACCTTTCAGTCATTCATTTAACTATTTAGAACTAGTAAGTAAATTTGGCCAAAATTCACTCACAACAATCTCGCACACAAGATAGAATTCAGCCAATTCCAATCAAGAAGAAGCATAACTAAATAAAAATAAGAGATTCTAACATCAATACTTGGCTAACAATCCCTAGATTCAGAAAACTACTTAATCCTTGGAGTATCCCCAATTGTGCTAAGTTTTCTTTTCTCAAACTTTGTTTAGTTATTGTTATTTCAAATATGTGTGAGGGGGTTAGACTTGGGTTTACTAGGCAGTCTACCGGGTGGTGTAGATGAAGAGGTAGCTTGTTGAGCAATTTGAGCGCCCAGCGTCTTATTGTGAGTAGTAAACACATCAACCTTAGAGGCCAATTGCCTAATATACTCATTTTGCTTTTATTGCACCAAAAGCATATTCTCCATCATAGTCTCTAAGTTGAATTTTTGAGGTGTTTGTCGAGGATAGGATGGTCTTTGAAATCCAGGGGTTGGTCTAAAATTCATTCGAGGCATAAATGGGGCATTAGACCTATAGGAGAAATTAAGGCGATTCCTCTAACCAGGATTATATGTGCTAGAGAAATGATCATTTATTGGTCTAGAGTTATAGTTGTTCAATAGTTGGCCCGATCACTTGCATCTTAGGCAAAAGGACTACTTACTTAACAATGCACAGTCAAATGATTAACTGATCCACATATATCACATGATAGGGAAGGGGTACTTTAACTGACAGAATTAACATTAAAGCTCTTTAATTTTTGAGACATAGCATTAACTTTAGAAGAAAGCATAGAAATAACATCTAATTCCAGCTCACATCCAACCCGATTAGGTTGTGTTCTCTCGGACGACCATTGGAAATTATTAAGGGCCATCTTTTCTATAAGATTGTATGCTTCATCTTCAGTTTTCTTCATAAGCATACCTCCTGCTGCCGCATCAATAGTAGATCTTAATGGCTGAGTGACTCCATTATAAGATGTCTGCATGATCATCTACCTTTGAAGACCATGATGAGGGTGTAATCATAAAAGGTCTCGGAATCGCTCCCAGGCTTGATAGAGAGTCTCATCTTTCTTTTGAGAGAAGGTAGTGATTTGATTCCTTAGACTTGCTGTCTTATTTGAAGGAAAGAACTTGGCAAGAAAAACTTTTGCAAGCTCATCCTATGTCATGAAGCATCCTGACGGCAACGAGTGAAGCCATGCCCTCACCTTATCCTTAAGTGAAAAGGGAAATAGGCGCAAGCAGATGGCGTCGATAGAAACTCTGTTGAGCTTTAGTGTTTCGCACACCTCTAAAAAGACCGAGAGGTATAAGTTTGGCTCTTCTAACAGGTTGCCTCCGAACTGGGATTGCTGCACCATTGCTTTAAGGGCTAGTTTGAGCTCAAAATTGTTCGCTTCTACAGTTGGCCGAGCGATGATCAAGGAAATGCCTTGGATTCCTGGGGTAACAAAATCCGGGAGTGTTCTTCTTTGGTCACCTTATATTCCTGGCATCGACGAAGAAACTACTCGAGCCTTTAGTCTCTACTCTTCTACCCTTAATTTCTTCCTGATAGAGTGAAAAGTCGTTTCGATTTCTAGATCGAATTCAAACAGAAAGGGACTTTGCATGTAAAGAAGAAATCCTACAAATTCCCAACAAAACTACCAATGCAAAAAAAAAAAAAAATGTAAAGAAAAAGAAAGAATGACAAAAGATGCTTAGTCATTTTCTAAGGGCTAACTCAATATCCACAAATTTGGTCCCTGAAAATGGTGCTGAAAACTTGACCTATGTCCGAAAGCACACAGCTATTGTAGTTTAGAAAAGATAGCGTTCTGACAAAGACCAACTGTAGCCTCTTGAGTTTTGTCCTATAAAAGTGCTAAGTAAGCAAATTTTAATTGAGTGTTTGAATGACGCTATAATCTAATTGGAAAATTCAATAAATTTAAGACATTTAGGGATTTGTTTTGCCTAGTAAAGATATAGATCAATGGAATATAACATGCACTTGTTCTATATTCAGAGATTGAAAGGGGTGTAATCGCATTTAGAATTCAATCTTTTCTTTTGAAATAAACTGAATTACCTAAACCAATCAATTGCCATTCTTTCAAATGTCCTTGTTTATATAAGTTATGGATTTTGATGGCTAAAGGTCCTCTTAACAAGCGAATCTTTCTCAAGTATTGCTAAGTCAAATCCTATCTTGTCGGTCAAATAGCAAGTTTCACCTTTCAGTCATTCATTTAACTATTTAGAATTAACAAGCAAATTTGGCCAAACTTCACTCATAACAATATCACACACAAGATAGAATTCAACGAATTTCAATAGAGAACGAACATAACTAAATAAAAATGAGAGATTCTAGCATTAATACTTGGCTAACAATCCCTAGATTGAGAAAGCTACTCACACATATTTGAAATAGCAACAAGTAAACAAAGTTTGAGAGAAGAAAACTTAGCACAATTAGAGATCTTCTAAGGGCTTCTAAGGGTTTCCAAACTTTGCAAGGGCTCCAAAACAGCAAGCAGTTCTCACAACTTGCACTCAAGACTAACTAGAAATCTAAAACTAAACTTAAGAAAATGGAAAAGATTAGAGAGTAAGAGTTCTCTTTTGCTATGAATCTTCCAAATCTTCTACAAAATGACTCTATATAAAGAACGTGATCAACCTCTAGCCACACGATGAAGGAAAACGAAGAGACTTGCAATAATGGTTTCACCACAGACTGACGCCTTCACCACGGGCTGTCCGTGGTGAGCTCTAGTCCTGGCTTTTTTTCTATTCTTTCTTCCTTCCACGGGCATAATGACTTGGGGGTGTCCGTGGGGGGTCAAGCTACATCCATTTAGGGGTCAAATTTGGGATAAAATGGTCCAAAAACCTACAAAACACAGAAAAGAACCATACTCGATGTAAAATAGAAAAAGGAGTACATGATATATCATAAAACATATAATTCTCCCTAAAAATGGCACAAAATGACCTCAAAATATTGTGCACTTTAAGAACTTATCAATAACCATGACATCCAAGAAGAAAGCAAGGACCACTCAAGAGACGTGGATGTCAAGTTAACCACCACAATGCACACCCAGGACCTCCTGAACCTCAACCAATGCAAGAAATTTAGGTAATATTCCTAATCCTCTTGGTTTAACACATCCCAAACATGCTGCTAGATACAATGTTTTGAGCAGTAAGTTGTTGTTGCTACTCGTTATGATGATGAGGATTCGTTAACTTGATTAGGTTTGTTTGATTACATTTGTTTGTTGTTTACTCAGGAGGCATGGATCAATGTTTAGAGATTGGGGACCACACTGATCGAGATCTCACTCTTGAGTTTTTAAGTACATTACATGTGGAGGTTATGAGTGGCCCTCGATGCCAAGAAGGGTACTTTTCCATCTACCTTAATAGGGAGCTTTATAAGCTTAATTTGAGTGCCTTCAATAGCATATTTGGTTTTCCATCGAGTATGGAGTTTCCTTACTGCCATGTCCTCAAAGACTTTAACCCGAATGCTTTTTGGAATGAAGTTTCTAGTGATTATTGGTATGATACAAGAAATTTCGAAGGCATTGTTATTAGAAACCCCTATACGCAAGTGGCCTAGAGATTACTTGTGGTCTCTAAGCTAAGGAGGATAGTTTGAATGTGCCTCGCCTATTTGAGTTATATTTTTTATATAACATGCTCCAAGCTGACTGTCTTGGCCTAGGTTGTTTCTTGGTCAATCAGTTACATAGTGTGGCCACTAGTTTCGCACAGAGGATTGTGATTGGGGGCTACATTACCCCCATTGCTAGGCTAGTTGGCATTGATCCGAACCTAATGATAGAGTTCCTAGTTCTAAGTGGTTAGACTTAGCGGCTTTTAAACAAATGAAGTTTTGTAAGGTGGAGGCTGGTCGTATTTGCTAGATTTATTTGAGGAACCATTTCATGCAACTCCGTAACGTTGACCAAACCACTCTATTGAACGGGGCCAATCTTTACTTTTTACCGGGCGATGAAGAGCTAGCGCGATGTGTACCATGTCCTCCCCCTACTATCCTAAGGGCTTCTAATTCATCCCAATCGTCCTCCTCTGATTTTACTAGTTTGCATGCTATCCTTCAGTCCATCTAAGAGGAGCAAGAATCCCTTCAAGCTTTTATTCAAAATGAGCATAACGTACTCTGTGACTTTTTTTAGGAGCGGTATGATGCGCTTCGTGGGATGATTGCTTCCCAGAACCAATATTTCTAAGACTTTACTGCTTGTTTAGAGAGTTGGAGTGATTGACATATTTCTCAACCCTATCCTCCTTCTTCTCTCCCTCCTCCTTTTTAGTTTCTTCTTTTTCTTCCCCATTGATTCTTATGTCCTTGCATTGAGGACAATGCTTTGTCTAAGGATGGGGGAGTTGTGTCTGACTATGTGTGTGATGTGGATGTGTGAATAGTTTGCATTTTAGGTCATACATTTAGGATTAGTTTGTATTTTTAGTTGATCATGCAGTTTTTCTTTCTATTTTAGGTTTCTTTTCTTAGTTTTAGTTTTATTTTGGTACTTTTTATTTTTAGTTGCATTTTAGTTTTAGAATGCATAAAATGGAAAAAAAAATGAAAAAAGATAAAATAAAAAAGAAATAATGATCCTCCAATGATGAGTCTTTAGACTAAGTAGTTTCCATTGGCTTATTTTGACCTTTTTTGTTATGCCCATTTGTGAATCAAATGCTTGATTATAAGTTTTTCAAGTATGCTTCATGTTTTGTCTGTCATGTTGACTATGATTTGATTATTGAATGATTCTTTGTATGAATATTTGGCACATAAGACCTAATGAGCTAGTTGAGCCAAGGTAGTTGTCCCATGAGATTTTGAGCTTGATTGGACTAATTCATCGTTTTAGTCTCATATTCTTTTTCACATGTGGCTCTTCCTAGATTTCAAATCTCTAGAACTTATTTTGACTCTTGTTCAAAATCACATTTAGCATGCATATTTAGGCAATATGATTGAGGCATTCTTTGAATTTATGAGCTACATTTACCAAATGACAACCCTTATTATGTAAGATTTATCCCTTGCTACACCTTTTGAGCCTTGACTTCTTTTTCTTGATGCAAACCTATAATATGATCCTTAGCCAAATACATGTCTTACGCTTTAGCCAAGACTATAGAGTTTCATTAGTAATTGGGAGTAGTTTGTGGATGATGACATTTTTTGTTTGGAGTGGCTTGTTTGTATGTGATAAGGGATTTATAAGGTATTTCCGTTGGTGTCAATTGGGTTGAATTTTGTGAGTTGTTAGAAAAAGTATTGAAAAGTGCACAATTTTCCTTACCATAATCCTTCTCTTTGAAAAAGAAACAACAAAAGAAGAAAACAAAAAGAGATAAAAAAATAATATAAAAAATGTTGAATACAAAAAAAAAAAAGCAAAGTAATACGAGGATTTTGGCACAGGTTTCATATTAGATATACTTCAACACTTTCTCTCATTGTTGATCAACTAGGGGCGACTTCGTTTATTTGAAATGTATCGGTATAAGGAGTATTTTTGTGGAAAGTTAGGCGAAGATGATTTATATTCATAGTCTTTGGCTTTGAGCTCTATAAATCCCAACATATTTGTTCGCCTCTTACCTTTACCTAGAGCCCTGTTACAACCCTACCAAAGTCCTCTTGATTACGTAGTGTGTTTTGCATTTTAATGGTGGCGTGTTGGATAGTTTTAGCAAGCTTATGGTAAATTTGATTCTTTGGAATGAGATTTGAGAGAACCGCATTACACTTTAAACACATGAGTGAGGAGTGCTTTATTACTAAAGTGAGGGTCTACTGGTTCTTTTAGCCCTACCTATTGTATGTGCGAATGTGATTGTTTAAGTTGATTTGGGTGATCGATCCAGTATTTGATATGATGGTACTTGCTCTTATTTCAAAAACTTTATTCTTTTATCTATTTTGCAATGTTTTCATCACTTTTGGGCTAACGTCTTGGGTCAATTTGCCTATTGATGATGCTACTATTGTTTACATAAGGAGGTTCTTCATCATAGCTTTGGTTTCATAGTTGCTTAGGCACAAGCAGCGGTTTAAGCATGAGGGAGTTTGATAAGTGCTTAGAGTTTACTTCATTTTGGGGTTATTTTGTTGCATTTTTAGGGAGATTTATGAACTTTATGTTATAATCGACACTCCTATTCCCATTTTACGCTTTGGGTATGGTTCTTTTTTGTGTTTTGTCGGTTTCTGGACCTTTTTTACCTAGCTTTGACCCCAAATCAAATGCGATTTGACTCCCCACGGATGCCCCCAAGTGACCACGCCTGTGGAGGAAAAGAAGATCTAGAGAATTTCGAGATAGAGGTAACCACGAACGCTCCGGCGTGAGCCTAAAACTGCTTACCTCTTCATCTTCCTTTATCTTGTGGCTCAGGATCTCGGGTTTATGCTTAAAAGGGGCTGTTTGGCTATAGGCAAGGGAGGAGAATTGATCTCATCTTCACATTCATCCTTCTCATATTTTTCATTAGAATTAGGATTCTTAGTTTGTATTTCTAGAACAAGAGGAGAAATTGAAGAAAAGCTTTGTCCTACGGAGGTTTAAGGATTGGGACACCATTGGAGAATCACCATTGCTACTAAGCTTTCTCTCCCTTTAGTATTTTTCTTGAACTCTTGTTTTAGATTGTTATTATTTTGAACATGAGTAAGTGGTTATTTAATATAAGGATTTTTTAGTCAAAGTATTGATGTTGGATTCTCAATCATTATTGCTTATGCTTATTTTGTATTCGAATGATTAAATTCTACCTCATGATTGAAGTGTTGTGAGTGAATTTTGGCCAAATTTGCAAGCTTATGCTAGATAGTTGAGAGACATATCGAAATGAGAAACTTGCTATTTGACCGACAAGATAGAACTTGATTTAGCAATACTTGAAAGAGATTTGTTTGTTAAGAGGAAACTTAGCTAATAAAAAATCTACAACTTAGACTAAAACAAGGGCATTCGAAAGAACGTAAGTTGGATTAGTTTAGACAATTCAGTTTACTTCAAAAGGAAAGACTAAATTTTGGTTCAATTGCACTCCTTCAATTATCGAATCTAAGTAAATTGCATGATTCAATCCATTGATCTAACTCTTTAGTAGGCGAAACAATTCCTTAGATATTTTAATTTGATTGAATTTCCCAGTTAGTTAATTTTTGTAATTTGTGCCCTTACTCACTCATGTAACCTCTTCATCTCCTTAGCTCTTGTTTTGGACTTAAGTGACCTTTGATTCCTGAGGAATCGGAATAAAATCAATTGGAGTAAGAGGATTAAGGTCATAGCACACCTCAAAGGGAGAATAAGAGGTAGCATAGGAAGGAGCCCGATTGCAAGCGAATTCGGCATGAGCAAGCTTGACATCCTAATCCCTTAAATTTTTACTCAGCATACCCCTTGGTAAGGCTGTAAGAGTTCTATTTGTCACCTCTGTTCATCCATCGGTTTGATGATGGCAAGTAGTGTCAAAGAACAACTTAGTCTAGTTTACATAGGGATCTCCAAAAGTGAGATAGAAATTTGGTATCCATATCCGAGACTATGGTTCTTGAAATACCATGGCCCTCATAATTTCTTGGAAGAAGAGGTTCGCAATGTAGGTAGCATTATCACTTTAACGCAAGCAATGAAGTGGGCCATCTTGGAAATCGATCCACTACCACGATAATAACACCTCTTCCCCTTGGTGTCCATGGGATGGCCATAATGAAGTCTGTGCTAATGTCATCTTAAGGCCTTGTAGAAATTAAAAGAGAAATATAAAGGCCTTAATGGAAGTGATTCATAGCCATGTGATAACTGTTGCACCTTGCAATCACCTCATGAGCATTCCAACCCATCTTGGGCCAATGAAAATGCTCCTTATATCTCAAGGGTCTTTTGGTGCCAAAGTGACTAACTAAGGCTCCTCTATGAGCCTCCTTGACAATCAAGTCCCTTAAAGGACTCTTAGGGATGCAAAGTGTGTTTCCTTTAAAGAGGAAACCATTTTATAGAGTGAAACAGCCAACTATAGAGGGATCCTCCACCACATCCTTGAGGTCTTCATCCTCTTTGTATAAAGCTTTGATGGAATACAATCTAAGAACCATGGCCTTAAGGATCGAGAGGAAAGCATACCTCTTTGGTAATGCATCAGCCATGAAATTCTATTTCCCACTGTTTTGCTTATAAGAGAAGCTGAAAGATTGAAGGAATTGAACCCATTTGGCATGCCTTGTCTTCAACTTGTGTTTTCCATTGATGTAGGATAATGTCATGTGTTCTGAATGAAGCACAAAGGCTTTGGCATGAGGTAATGGATCCAACGGTCAAAGGGTCTAACAATGACATAGAATTTCTTGTCATAAGTGGAGTAGTTGAGTCTTGAACCATTTAATGTCATACTAAAGAAAGGTGTAGGGTACTGTGCTTGAGTAAGAACCAATCCAATTCTAACACCACTAACATCACACTCTACTTCAAAATGGAGACTGAAGTTGAGAAGAGCCAAGAGAGGAGCCAAGCATAGCCTATCCTTGATTATTTCAAACACCCTTGGATGACCTTTTTTTTTTGTCCACTTAAGGCTTTCTTTTTTATACATTTGGTTAAGAGAGCCATAATGGAGCTAAAGTCTTTGATGAACCGATGGTAGAAAGAGGCCAACCTGTGGAAGCTTCGAACTTTTGAGATGGATGTGGGATTAGGCCAACTCTTGATAGCCTTAACCTAGATTCATTAACTTGAATTCCTTCACATGACACAACATAGCCAAGAAAGATAACTTAAAGAGTGAAATGTTTACACTTCTCAAGCTTAGCATATAATTTTTATTGCCCCAACACTTGGAACACTTGAAAAAGATGGTCTATATGAGAGGCTTTCTCAGAACTATACACCAAGATATCATCAAAATAAAACACCACAAATTTCCTAATGAATGGTCTTAGGACCTCATTGAAGGCACTATGAAGGCACTATGAGCATTAGAGAGACCAAAAGGCATCACAAGCCACTTATGTAATCCATACTTGTCTTAAAAGCAGGTTTCTATTCGTCTCCTTCCTTCATCCTAATTTAGTGGTAGCCACTCCGAACGTCAATTTTGGAAAAGGACTTGGGCCCATGTAACTCATCAACCGTATCATCCAATTAAGGAATACCAAAATGATACTTGATGGTGATATTGTTTATGGCCCTAGAATCAACACACATACGACAAGTGCCATCCTTCATAGGCACCAAAAGGATAGGGACCAAACATGCACTTAAGCTTTCCCTAATGTACCTATAGTCAAGCAACTCTTTAACTAATCATTGATGCTTTTTTGACTCATTAGGATTTCACCTACAGGTCGACTTGTTTGGCAAAGGAGCACCCCGTACGAGATCAATTGGGTTCGTATTTCCTCTCAAATAAGGTATCTTCGGGGGCAAATCATTACGAAATACATCCACAAACTCTCTCAAGAGTGATAGAGCTATGGGGTGCATAGGTTTCACTTCCTCACATGTGTTTGATTCTACCATAAGTAAGGAAAATGAATGCTTACTCTTACTAATGGCTCTCTCCACCTGTGTTTTACTCATAAATAGGCTTTTCTCATTTCTCTTCCCTGATTTAAATTGGAAGGGCTTATGCAGGGTAATTGGGTTAAAGTAAGATTACAACCATTGTGTTTGAATGCATATTTATCAATAGCCCATCATGAATCATGTGAGACATGCATCCATTAGAAGAACATCACATAGTACCTCAACATAATATGGACCAACCGAAATTGCAATAAGCGCTTGCTCAGAAATGGTTCCCTCGCTTCCTTACTTGAGCCATTGGAGAGAAGAAGGGGTGGGATGCATCCTTGTGGGTAATTGAAGCATATCAATGAGTGTTATAAGCTACATTGGTGCAACTCCCTCCATTGATGATAAGTTCACACACTTTGCCTCCAATAATGCATCAATATGAAAGATTTGTTCCCTTTGGCTTGGTTCACAAGGAGCCTCTTGTACATGGAGTGCTCTTCGAATTACCAAGCATTCATCTATATTCGGAGTGACCAAAGTTTGATCTCTATTTTCAACTTCCTTCTTACTAGTTGCTTCCTTAGGAGCTGGGATTTCTCCCACGACTTTAAATGTGAGAGTTCTCTGACTGCGACAATCTACTTGGAAGTATCCGTAACCATGGCATTTGAAGCACTTCTTACCTTCCAACCTCTATGGTAGCTCACTAAGAATTCCTTTTATCCTTGTCAAGGGCTTTGATGGGTATAGGGGTAGTGTCAACTTTATTCTAGGAGGAGTAACCCTTGGGGGTGATTTGAGGACTAATAGAAGCACTTTGAAAGGGTTTTCGACCCTTAAGTCGCTTTTTCACTTTGATCGTCAGGCGGCATATATCATCAAAAATAAGTAAGGTTTTGGATCCACCTTGTTAGCAATGCCAAGAGATAAGCCCTTAATGAACATAGTAATCTTGAGTTCTAGTTCTCCATCTAGGCTGACCCTCATTTGGAGTTATTTAACCTTCCTACTGTACTCTTCTACCTTTAGATTCTCTTGGTTGAGAGAGGTAATCTTGAGGTAGTGTTCTTTTTCATAAAAAGAGGGCATGAATCTCTTGTCCATGTGCTTTTAGCGCTTGGACCAGATCTTAATTTTGGATTCAGCTTCTTTAGCCCTACTCTTCTTCAAGTGCTCAAGCCAAAGTGAAGCATACTCCTTTAATTTAAGAATGACCAACTTGAAGGGTTTTTCATCTTAGAGTCTTTACATTCAAAATCTTTTTGATAAGTGCTAAAAGTGCATATCATTTTAGGGGCATTTCGCTGCAGTTTTAGGAGAATTACGTGCTTAATGTTAAAACGTATACTCCTATTCTTGTTTTATGCTTGGGTATGATTCTTTGATGACATTTGCAAGATTTTTGACCATTTTAACCCGACATTTGACCCTAATCTGAGTGTATTTTGACCGCCCACAGATGTCCCTGAGATGTCATGGTCGTGGAGTATGAGAAGAGTAGAAAATTCGATACCAGCCAAGACCACGGTCGAACCGTGGTTCCTGCCATAGACTGTGGTTAGCTGGTAACTGCTAGCCTCTTCATTTTCCTCTGTTGTGTGGCTGAGGTTACTTCGATGGCAAGGGCATGTTTCAGAGCAGAAAAGAGAGATCTCGTTTAGCAAACATAGTCCTACTTTCACATCCTTTTAGTTTAGTTTAGTTTTAGTGTAGTTTTCGTTAAGATCAAAAGGGAGAAACTTGCTCTTAGAAGCTTGAAGATTGTTGCACAATTCAAGGGCTGCCATTGTTGTAAAGTTTTCCTTCCTTCTTTTGTATTTGTTTTTAAACTCTTATTTTAGTTGAATTTAGAAACATCAGTGAGTAGTTTGATCTAATCTAAGGATTTGTTTGCCATAAAATTATTGTTGGATCCTTTATCCTTGAATTCTTGCGCTTATTTGTTTGGAATGATTCATGTCTATCTCAAAATTGAAATGTTGTGAGTGTAATTTGGCCAATTTTGCTGGCTTATATTAGGTAGTAAGGTGAGGTACTGAAAGTTGAAACTTCTTACTCAATCGAGTTGATAGACCTTAATTTAGCAAAACTCAAGAGAGAATTGCTTGTTAGGAGGAGACTTAGTGTTCACAGATCCTTAACCTACACTAAAATCAAATACATTTGAGAGAGTGTTAGTTGACTTTGTTTAGGCAATTCAGTCTTTCGAAAGAAAGGATTAAATTCTATTTCATTGTTATTGCTTGAATCATTCTTCCTATGAAAAGTGCATGCTTAAATCCATGATCTGACTCTTTACTTGGTGAATCAAATTCCTAGATGTTTTTCTATTACTGAATTTTCGAATAGTTAAATATTTTATTTAAATCAACCATTTGAAAGAACTTGTTGCTTAGCAAATTCTAATAGGCTTTTGAATCAAAAGATTACTTGTCAACTATTGAGTTAGTCTTACGAAATTGACTAAGTGTTTTTTTTTTTCTTTCCTATTTATTGTTTGGTTGCATTGGTAGTGTTGGTGATTGTGCTTGTAGGAATCTTCCCACTTTATCCGAAGTCCATTCCTATGCGAACCCAATCCCGAGATCGAGGGGACTTTTTGTTTTAGGAGGAAGAAGTAAAAGATTGAAGAACAAAGATGCGAGGCTAGAAGAACTTCACTGAATATGGCGGGAGGAGGAGATGACCAAAGAAGGTCGCTTAGGGATTTTGTTACCCCTGGAGTCCAAGGCATCGCCGCAAGCATCACTCGCCCTAACATTGACTCAAATAATTTTGAGCTTAAGCCAACTCTCATTTAGATGGTGCAACAATCCTAGTTTGGAGGCACTCTTTTAGAAGACCCAAACTTACACCTCTCGGTCTTTTTAGAGGTGTGACATATTGAAGCTTAACAGAGTCTCTACCGATGCCATCCGACTGCGGTCATTTCCCTTCTCACTTAGGGATAAGGTGAGAGCATGGCTGTATTCTTGGCCTTCAAGATGTATCACCACATGGGATAAGCTTACAAATTCTTCCCACCGAGCAAAACGGTAAGTTTGAGAAATCAAATCACCAATTTTACCCAAAGGGATGATGAGACGCTCTATGAGGCTTGGGGGCAATTTAAGGATTTCCTGTGGTTATGCCCTCACTATGGTCTTCAAAGATGGATGATTTTTCAAGCTTTCTACAATGGGGTAACCCAACTCGTAAGATCTACTATCGATGCGTCGACATGAGGAACTTTGATGAATAAAATTAAAGGCGAGGCCTATGATTTGATTGAGGAGATGGTGCTCAACAATTTCCAATGGTCCACTGAATGGGGCCAACCCAAACGGGTTGGAGGTAAACTTGAAGTTGATGTACTCAATTTGCTGTCTGCTAGAGTTGATGTTATGACTCAAAGGTTGAACCGTATGAATGTTAATGCTGTGAATTCTAGTGCCCCTGCCCCATGTGAAATTTGTGGTTCTATTGAACGTGTGGCTTTGAATTGTCAAGTTGGAAGTCCTTTTTGACAAGACTCTAATGAAGTCAATTATATCCAAAACTTCAACCTGAGACCGGCCAATGACCCTTACTCCAGTACCTACAATCCGGGTTGGAGGAATAATCTGAATTTCTTATATAGGTCTAATCCAAACCCTCCTACTATTCCCCCAATGAATCCTGGGCCACCCCCTGGTTTTCAAAGACCACCTTTCCCTCCACAAGCTCCCCAAAAGTCCAATTTAGAGGCTATGATGGAAAGTATGCTTATGGTGCAACAAAAGCAAGATGAGTATATAAAGTAATTAGCCTCTAAGGTTGATGTACTTACAACTCATAATAAGATGTTGGAAGCCCAAATCGCCCAACAAGCTAGCTTTTCATCTACACCCCCGGATAGACACCCAAGTAAACCAGAATCTAACCCATGTGAGCATTGTAATTATGTCACCTTGAAGGGAGGGGTAGAGGACTCTATTAACCCCAAGGACGCATCATTTGAAGAGGGTAGAGAAATAAACATGTTAGAGAGTAAGGAGAGGAATGATGGTGGTAAGGCTGTGACATTTATAGAGAATGGAAGTTTAGAAATCCTCATAATTTTTCCACTTAAGCTTCCTGACCCAGGTAGCTTTCTATCCCCTGTATTGTAGGAAAGAAGGAAATTCAGAGCGACTTAGGTGCAAGCATCAGTTTAATGCCATACTCTTTCTTTCATAAGCTTTACTTGGGGCCATTATAACCTGCACCCTTTTCACTTAGCAGATGGTTCTAAAACGCAACCCTAAGGCAAATTAGAAGATGTGCCAGTCAAAATAGGAGGTATTTGGGTATTGGAAGACTTTATCATTGTTGATATGACTGAGATCGATAATGCCCAAATTATTCTAGGTAGGCCTTTCATGGCTACAGCAGGTTGCCACATTGATGTAAAAAAGGGGCGAATAACATTTGAAGTACAAGGGTGTTATGCTATTTTCTACCATATGGAGGAGAAAGTGGTTTCTCTTATTTCTTCTCTAGTAGATGCATTTCCCCTTTCTCCTGCGATTGACATGGAGGACATCTTAAATTGTCAAGATCCTCCTGATTTTGATTGGATTTCCACTGAGGACCCCAACCAAGGGTATGTTAAGGCAGAGTTTGCTGCTCCTATGCCGCTTAACATACCCAAGGGTGAGGCCCATACTTCTAATGAGTCTGCTATGAGTGATTATTGCAAGTTTGCTCAAGCTATTCTTTGTTTGCCCCCTATGGGAGGATTTGATATAGACTTTGATTTGAAGATTGAACAAGAAAATAGTGGTCAATTTGATGGGCCATGTACGCGGTTTGTCTTGTACGCTGACAGTGCGCTATGACATCAATTGATGATGACAAAGGACTTCCAACCTGAGCTTTTAAGGTGGTACCTTCATTTGAAGAAGTTTGATTTTGTGGTTCGTAATAAAAAACATGCCTATACACTCACTTATCCAAAACCAAGTATAGAAGTATAGTTAAGCTCTTGACCTTAAAAGAGTGCTTCTTGGGAGGCAATCCAAGCCCCTTTTTTAGCTTTGATTTTCATTGTTTCTTGTAGTTTTTTGTCATAGCATAAAAAAAAAAAGGAACCAAAAAAAAGAAAACAAAAAAAGAGGCAACAAAAAGAGAAGAACAAATAAATAAAAAAAGAGAGAAAAGAAAAAGGTATCAAAAGAAAAAAAAGAGAAAAAGATAAAAAAGAGAAAAAAAGAAAGAAAGAAAGAAAATGTTTGGCACCACGGCCAAGTACCCCCTCAATACGATAGTGGGGGTGTCCAATAGGGAAAACACAGAAACTGGGTGCCCAGCAGACACCATGGTTGGCTTATAGTGACACCTACGGATCATTGTGATCTACTACAGGCCGCGGTCAAGGGTTTTAACTGCGGTGACCCTTCCTTTTCCTCCAAATTCATCTTCAACTTCATGACGCTCTCTCTCTACCTCCCTCTTTCTCTCTCTAAACCCATCATTACTAAACCTCCATTACTCCCTCATTTCTTGTCATTTTTATCCATTTTCTATCAGAATCTCACCTTTTCACTTAATCTTTCTCTTTCTCCCACAAATTTCACATCTTTCCACCATTTCTTCTTTAACCTTATCTCATCTCCACCCATCCTCCATAACCATCTTCTTCCCTTTCTTATTCTTCCTCTTTTTCACTTAAATTCTTCATTTTTCTTTCTTAAATTTTATTTTTTACGTTTTAGTTTCAATTCTTCTTCTATTTTGCAACCATGGCATCCACCAAGAGACAAAGGAGTATCAAGGAGGTAAGGATTATCTAGTCAAGCACCTTCCCGACCTCAACGGACCTCCCGAACATCCTACTCACCAGCACAATGTAACATTCCTCATCCTCTTTGTTTAACCAACCTCGATCATATTGCTGGATATGCTTGTTTGAATGAACGCATGATTGTGGCAACTCGTTATTGTAATGAGTAATTATTAGGCCGTTTAGGAATGTTAGATGATATACATTAGTTGTTTGCGCGGGAGGGAGGGGTTATGAGACATTTCATTGAACTTAAGGAGCATACATATCAGGACCTAACTTTAGAATTCCTAAGTACATTACATGTTGAGGTCACTAGAGGGCCTCAATGTCAAACAGGGTACATTTCATTTTATCTGCAAGGGCAATTTTAGGAGTTGAACTTAGGTACCTTCAATAATATATTTGATTTTCCACCTACTATGGATTTACCAAACCGATAAGTCTCTCGAGAATTCAACCCAGAGGCATTTTGGGGTGAGCTTTCGGGATGTGTTAGGTATAGTACTAATTCTTCCAAGTGCACCCATATTAGGAAGCCTTGCATTCGGGTAGCTCAGTGTATATATCCTAGCTTGCTGTTTCTTTGCTAGGGATGATAGTTTGAATGTCCCGAAATTATCTGAGCTATACTTTTTGTCTTGTATGCTTAATGATGTCTAACTTGAACCTGGAGCGTGTTTGGTCAAGCAATTATATAGTGCTGCTGCTACCACTAAGGGTAGGATAGTCATTGGTGGTATTGTCACAACTATTACTAGATTTTTGGGTGTTGCGCCTAATCTTGAGGATAGAGTATCTGGGTCTGAACGGCTTGATCAAGCCGCTTTTGAGATAATGAACTTTTGTAAAGTAGAGGCTGGATGGTTGTGCTGGATTTATCCTAGGGATCGGCATCTATCGCTTCCCTATGTTGATCGAACTACCTTACTTCACCAGGCTGACCTTCATTGGGTGCCTGGCGATGCAGAGGTTGTTCAATCTGTACCCCCTCCACCTCTTTATTCTAGGCAAGGCGGACCTAGTTCTTCCTCCCTACCACCCCAAACTGACTATGCTAACCTCCAAGCTCCCCTTGGTCTATTCAGGAGGAGCAAGTATCCCTTCGAGTATATGTTGTTTCTGAAAATACCGCTCTTCATGACTTTGTCCAAGAGTGCCACGACGAGCTCAGTGGGATGCTTGCTACCCAGACTAATTCCTTCCACGACTATAAGGCTTGCTTAGAGATCTGGCATGATTGACATATCTCTTATAGCTAGCCACCCCATCCACCTCCCCCACCTCCTTTCTGATTGCTTTTTGCTACTCTCCTTCCCTTTTTACTATGTGCACACATTGAGGACAATGTCTTGTTCAAGCATAGGGGAGTTAGTCCTACGTCTGATGCCTGATTTGGTTTGGTGTGTGCTTGGGTATGTATTGTATATATTATTCGTGATTGCGGTTGGAGTTACATTGTAGGTTTTAGTCTTATGTGGTTAGAAGCATTTTAGAAGTTCATTTAGGTTTCTTTTCATTTTAGGTTGCATTTTAGAGTTTCTTTTCATAGTTTTTGCATTTTCCATGAACTAGTAATGAGGACCATGCATCTTGAAGAAAAAAAAATTTTTAATAAAAAAATATTAAAAAAAGAGAGAAAAATCCTCCAATGATGATCTTTGTAGACTAGGTAGACTTCTTTGGTTTAGTTTGATCCTTTGATTTGCCCAATTGTACGCAGAAATGTTTGAGAATGAGTTTTCGAAAAGGAGCTTCATTTTTTGACCATATGTTGAGTGCAAGTTGATTACCCCATGACTCTTTACATGAATTTTGGCATGTATTTACTAATGAGCTAGTTATGACCTTGATAGATGTCCTGTGACACTTTGAGCTTTTTAAGACTAATTTATCAATTTAGTCTCTTG
Source organism: Carnegiea gigantea (assembly GCA_029747015.1). Taxonomy (NCBI): domain Eukaryota; kingdom Viridiplantae; phylum Streptophyta; class Magnoliopsida; order Caryophyllales; family Cactaceae; genus Carnegiea; species Carnegiea gigantea. The sequence continues at coordinate 27,736 of JAKOGI010000619.1, forward strand.
TCAATTCATGTGCGACTCTTCTTGACATCATTTCTCTAGAACTTACTTTGATTCTCATTCAAGATCATATTTCGCATATGCATTTAGGCGATATAATTGAGGCATTCTTTGACTTGTTAACCCAAAAGACCAAATATCCACCTTTGCTATATCTTATATCCCTTGCTAGCCCCTTTTAGTTTATATCCATTTTTATTGTTTTGAACCTCCTACCATAGCCTTTGGCCAAACAATTGTTTAACCCTTAAGCCAAGACTAGATGAGCGTTTTATTCTTATGCATCAACTTTGATTGGGAACTAGTAAGGTATTTTGCGATCTTTTTCGTTGATTTGGTTGTTTGATGAAGGGATGTGTATTCTTGTATCGATATAAGAAACCCCTTGTCTTATTGTACAAAGATTACAGCAGAGTTAAAATTCTCCATTTATATAAGATTTCTCTTGGCTAACTCTTTACGAAAAATAAAAAAAGAAAAGGAGAAGCAAAAAGAAAAACAAAAAGAGGAAAACAAACAACCAAAAAAAGAAAAAAAAGAGAAGAAATAATAAAAAGAGTGTTAGCCTTATTTGGATTGTAAACTAAAAAGGAGTATTTATGCCTTTCAACTCTTGATCGCTTCAATCGAGGATGTATTTTATCGATGAATTGTATTTCTTTAGGGAGGATGTTGCATGATGCATTGGAAGCATGTAGCTCTTAGTTTGTGGCTTCTAACTCCCCATTTCCAAAATATTTGTTCCCCTCTTATCTTTACGTATAGCCTCATTACCACGTTTTGAAAGTCCTCATGATTGTTTTATGTGTTTGCATTTTAGTGATGGCATATTAGAGAGTACTGTCAAGCTTATGGTAGATTTGAGTCTATGGGATGAGAATTGAGGGAACCTTTATATATTCTCAAACACATGAGTGATGAGTGCCACATGACTCTAGCGAGGTTCTACTGGCATTGCTAGCTCATTTTTTTCATATGTTTATATGATTGTATTTGATGATTTGGAAGGATTGATTCAAATTTGACATTGTGGTATATCAATTGGTTTTTGAAAATTTTATTCCATAGTCTGTTTGCCAAATGATTTTTGCACCTTTTTGGGCTAACTTTGGAATCAGCTTTGCCATTGAGATGCTACCAATGTCTATCCTGAGGAGGTTTTGAATAATTTTTAGTCTTAGTGTTGCTTGGGAACAAGCAACGACTCAAGCATGGGGGAGTTTGATAAGTGCTAAAACTGCATATCATTTTAGGGTCATTTTGCTGCATTTTTAGGAGAATTATGTGCTTAATGTTAAAATTTATACTCCTATTATCGTTTTATGCTTGGATATGATTCTTTGATAACATTTGCTGGATTTTGGACCATTTTGGCCTAGTGTTTGACCCTCATATGAGTGTATGTTGACCCCCCTGGATGCCCCTGAGATGCCATGCCCGTAGAGTATGAGAAAAGCAGAAAATTCGATGCCAGCCAAGACCATGGTCGGATCATGTTGCCTGCCACAAACCGTGGTTGGCTGGTAACTGCTAGCCTCTTCGTTTTTCTCTATTGTGCGGTTGAGGTTACTTCGATGGCTGGTTAAAAGGGCATGTTTCAGAGTGGAAAAGAGAGATCTTGTTCAACAGCCGTAGTCCTACTTTCATATCTTTTTAGTTTAGTTTAGTTTTAGTGTAGTTTTCGTTGAGATCAAAAGGGAGAAACTTGCTCTTGGAAGCTTGAAGATTGTTGCACAATGTAAGTGCTGCCATTGTTGTAAAGTTTTCCTTCCTTCTTTTGTATTTGCTTTTAAACTCTTGTTTTAGTTGAATTTAGAAATATGAGTGAGTAGTTTTATCTAGTCTAGGGATTTGTTAGCCATAGAATTGTTATTGGATCCTTTATCCTTGAATTCTTGCACTTATTTCATGTTTGGAATGATTTATGTCTATCACGAAATTGGAATGTTGTGAGTGTAATTTGGCCATTTTTGCTTGCTTATATTAGGTAGTTGGGTGAGGCACCAAAAGGTGAAACTCTCTGCTCGATCGACTTGATAGAACTTAATTTAGCAAAACTCGAGAGAGAATTTCTTGTTAAGAGGAGACTTAGCATTCAAAGATCTTTAACCTAGACTAAAATCAAATACACTTGAAAGAGTGTTATTTGAATTTGTTTAGGCAAGTTAGTCTATTTCGAAAGAAATGCTTAAATTCAATTTGATTGCTATTCCTTGAATCGTTCTTCCTATGAAAAGTGCATGCTTAACTCCATGATCCGACTCGGTACTTGGTGAATCAAATTCCTAGATGTTCTTCCGTTATTAAATTTCTGGATAGTTATATAGTTTATTCAAATCGACTATTTGAAAGAATTTATTTGACTTGATAGATTACTTTGGTCTCTGAGGACGATATTTTAATCTATACTACGACGCCCATGCCCTTGTGGACGTGTCACTTTTAATGGCTTTCGCCCAATTAGGATAGTTCTCCTCCATGTTAAGATTGTCATCAAATTTCAGAGCCTCAACTTTGAGATCCCTAAGGTCTTCCCTTGGATGTCTTCTTCTTCTAGGCCCTCCTTCCTCATCTTCAAACTCTTCATGAGATGAAGAGTGTGCGATGTCAATAAGATTGACATAATAGTTTTGATGGTAAGGGTTCTATTGTGCGGATCCCGTCACTTGTTCAAGCACTTTAGTGAGCTTCCTTACTTGTTCTTAAAGCTCAATAATAACCCTATCTCTCCTCAACTTATGGGCTTGATAAAGAGGAATACCCCTAGAGTGAGAACCATCTGCCTCATTGGCCATGCTTGGTGGTACTTTGTAAGGTAAAAAGAAGGAAAATGATAGAAACAGGGGAAGCAGAAGGGCACTAGGGGTTACACGGGTAAGAAACTAAGAAACTGGGGGTGGCACAGTCATGCCTGAGGGCACAAGGTGGCCATGTTAAGTCTCTAGAAAAAAAATTTTTCTGTACGCAAGAAAGTGGGACGGTCGTGGCAAGCAGCACAGGTAGGCCAAGCCGACTTTCTGCCAGGGTCATTTTTGATGGACTTTTTGTGAAGGATTTCTATGGAGTTTTAGGGATATGTTTGGGTTAGAGATTGTGTTTAGGTTACGACTAAGTTCTTTCTAGACAAAGCGAAAGATTTAAAGAGAGAGAATTAAAAGCAAAAACTGGATAGAAAGGAATATAAATTAAACAAATCAAAACATAAGATTGATTGATTTGTTACTTACCAATGTGAATGAACTTTTTGCTCTGAGATCAAATGACCCATGGTGGAGACCATTAACCAAAGAAAGATAGAAACCCAAGATGATGAGCCCCAAATATTGATGAAGATCAATCACCCCCAAGAAAACCCAATATAGAGAAAAACCTCAAATCTTCTACTGATTGATTCAAGCTTGGGAATAATTGAAGACAAAAGATAAATCAAGCCATCCTTTATTCCTCTAAAGTAAGGAACCAAGTAATAAATTAAAAAGATGGGTTTAATTTCACCACCTTCCTTAGAGATATAAAGAAATTTGAAATTTTGAGAAAATACTAAGTATCAAGCTCTAATATCGCTAATCCAATTCAGAGAAATATTATAAGGATCAAACAAATAAATTAGAGAATACCCCGTTCCCCAACTCATGCACTAACCAATAGGATTATACAGAAATTAACCAATGAAATTGTAACTAGTGGTACAATTTTAAAGGGGTTCTCCAGAATATAGGTGAGCTGGAATTTGGCTGCATTAGGGCTAGATTAGATGAGTCATCTACTCCCTCAATTGGATTAGTCATGGGGACATTTTCCTATGGGTGGCTCCTAGAGGAGTCCATAAGCTGTTCAATGAATATTAGCCTTTAATTCCCCCATTTGATTGCCCAATTAATTCCTTAACAAAATTGTACAATTCTACACCCTGCACTGACCCTTGCTCGATTTTGGCCCCATATCTTTGACGATATTTGGAATTTAGAGACATTCTATGGCTTGATGGAAACTAGACAACGGGGGCAATTCGTATATATATAACGTGTCTATATCAGAGCCCTTTGACCCTTCCACAATTGAATTAGGAGTGAGATGAGTTGTTCTGCCTATAAAACTGAAAATGAGGTAATGAGGTGGCTTTCGAGGATATTGTAGCTAATCTGCTTATTTAGGGGTACTAATTACCCAATCACCTTTTCTAAGCTTACTTGGACCTCCTGAAAGGTTCCAAGTAAACATTGACCTAGGACGACCTAGTCCTTGACCCAAAGTCAACATTGGGCTTACTTGGATCAAGACCCTTGCTTGTGAAAGTATATCCAAGCTTGAAGTTTGCTCCACATTCATTTGTAACTATATTATGTTATCTTATAAGCTAATTAGGTGATGTAATATTCTGTTCTCAATAGATGATATGTTGAACGAATTGAAGTTGTTGTGAAATCATTGACGCCTTTAACAAGAAAGAAGTGTTGAACTGAATCATAAGCATTACATGATTATTGCAGCATTAGGGCAAACTTGATGCATTTTCTCTGACAATGACTATTGCATGCAGTCACTTTGACTTTGTTTTTTTTTCCAAGGTATTGATAAAAAAATGAGAGACTAATTTCATCGTCCATCTCAGTTGAACAATTTTTTAATGACACTTTTGAAATACTATGACTGTTTGGAAAACATTTGTTAGTTGTTAGCTAGTTGTATTTCTTGTTACATGTTAGCAATTTGAATTAGTTGTTTGTATTAATTATTTGTAGAAAAAGTATTTGTTGAAATTAGCTAACAAAATTATGAGAGAAAAACTATTTTTACAAAAAGTTCTTCAAAAAGTTCGTAGAATTAGTTTTTCCAATTTAGCTTTTTAGGGCAGTCTAATAAACAACGAAATTAGCATTTTAGTTAAGTCAAATAGCCAATTTTTGATCTAAAAAACTCTGTTTAACTGAAAAATCTTTGTCAACCACATGCATATTTATTGAAAGACTTACTGACAGAACAACACGTGGCATTTGCTAATATATAAATTAATTAATGCGCTCAACATATGCGGTGAACAATATGACATGCCCGCTAAACTATGCAATGATGCTTGAGGGCATGTGAGACGTATCCTTCGCATTGTGTGTGACTATAGTGCATGTTCGTGTTTTATATAAGAAAATTAATTTGTATTGATTATCAAATCATTCGTATTTATTTTCAGAATATTTATACAAGAAATAAGGATAAATTTAATTTGTATTGATTTTTATGTGATTTGGGTACAATATATATTTATATTTATTACGAGATGAACAAATAAAAAAGATCTTCTAATTTGATCCCCAACATGGACATGAAGGAGGGTCACCTGTCTCGAATTTCGATTAGGTTGACTGAGTTGATTCTGATTAATTTGAATGATTGAACTCTTAAAAGGTGTGATATCGATAAAGAAAAAGAATCTTAGATCTTTCAAGAGTTGATAGTACAAGTTTTGACCGTGCTTGTTGTCTTCCTTTAGAGAACATATATGTTCGAGTCTCAAGAATGCCTTCAGGGGGTATGAATTTTTGACAACTAATCAGCAGAAGGGAGGTCTATTTGTACCGAAGAATCTCGCCCACTAAGATTTGCAACTTATTTGTCTTTTTAGGAAGTTGATTAGACCTTCGACTTGACAGTCCATTTAATTGACAATTTAGTAGTCAATTTAACCATCGAACTAGCAATTTGTTGGGTTATGACTTGAAAGTCGATTTGAACTATTAACTTTGTACTCAAGTTAAACTGTTGACTTAGCAGTCAATTTGACTTTTGACTTGGTAGTTATTTAGATCGTGACTTCATAGTTTATTTGGGCCAATTTATTTAAATAAATTGAATTAATTAAATAGGCTCACCTTAAAATAATCAATTTAAATTTATTTTTAATATGACATAATATTATTAATTTTGAGTGCCTACATCTAGTAAGAATTGTATCTTTTTTTATCAGGCTACCAAAATGCCATATGTAAGGAGTATTTTTTTTGGTTGGGAGTCACCTGAATGGGAAGATTTAAAGAACAAACAAAATCCTACTTGCTAAGTCCCTATGTCAAACCGTACAAGCCTGGAAATTTCGTAATTGGACAGAGAGAATTTCGAAACATAGAAAAGAATTTCTTCCTTTCTCTGTCTGAGTGGTAAAAACAAACCCCTAAAAATAGAGTAATGAACACGGTTGTACGATCGAGTCGATGATATAAACTAATTAATTTAAGGAAAGGAAGCAAAGAAAGAAAAAAAGAATTTCTCCTGCCAGACCTGTCTTAGATCTCCCCATGCTTTTTCACCGCCCCACTTCACCGGTGCAGCAAATTGCTCCCTTAAACAAAAGATCAAATTGGGACCACCCCTAGGCCCTAGCTTTAGAAAATCAAAATCAAACCAAAAAAAAAAAAAGAAAAGGTTCAGTGGTTAACATGTCATTTCCACATCGAAAGAAGCCAGAATCTATAGGATCTTTACAAATGTATGTGCATTTAAATAAGTTCAAATAATTGTACTGCATCTAATCAATATGTGGTTAAAAATTTATTATGCTGCAAAATGCAAACCCAATTCACACCAAGATTAAACAACAAAATTTTTAGTGAAATTCAAATTAACTCGGCACAAAATAAATTGAACCAGTTTTCAAGACCAATAACATTAGTCTTATTTTTAATAAAAAGAGAGGTGTGTCCTAGTTAGTTCAAATGGTAAGAGTCCCTAAAAATTGTTGCTAAAAGCCTTAGTTCTGATTTTGCCAACATTAGTCTTTATATGTCGCTTGGCCAAAAAAAAAAAAAAGAAAAAAACTAATTCGATAATACTAGCTCAAATTTATCGAGGCAAATATGGAACCCACTCCCCTATAGACGTGGCGTATTACGACTGCAATGAACCAATCGCCTCATGGGGGAGACTGAGTTTGGCTACAGCGGCATTAAAACTCAAAGAAGCCGTAAGATGGCAAATATGGAATGGTCGCACCGTTCAAGTGATTGAAGATAGGTGGTGTAGCAGTGAAAACTTTGTTTACGTTCACTAACAAATTCTGCAACCTAGGAGCAGCGATCTGTATCTGATCTATTTAATGAAAGTAGAACTACATGGGATCTAGGCGAGATCAGAAGTCTATTTTCCAACAAGGTAATATGGAACATTCTTGTGCAAAACATTAGACCTATGAAAAGTCTGATCAATTATACTGGCTGTTAAGAGCTAATTGAGAATACACGGTCAAATCTAGATATCAGTGGCTAATGAAGTGTGATAACTTAAAACTTGATATCTGAGTTGCCAAATTGTGGAAGACTCTGTGGTTGTTTCATGTCCTTGCTTGTTCGAAACTCCTAATTTAGAATGCGTTTCATAGTGCCTTCCCCACTAGCAGCAATTGGCAAATCAGGAACATGGGAAATTCTTATGAATGCTCGCTATGCAATACATTTGAAGGAATGGTTCAACATCTTTTTAGAGATTGTTGGATATATAAGCTACCCTGCTAGACCTCCCCTTCGGCAATCAACATCGACGCCAACCACAGGTTCCCTAGACCTAATAGATATGCGATATGCGATTGGATGCTCCTATTAAGCCGAATCAATAGCTCTAATCATAAGGGGGCTAGTATATTTGCAGTGGTCCTATAAAGTATTTGGTTATTTTTTAATCAAATTATTTTCCAGTCTACACCTCCAACTCCCTCAAAGCTGGTGGAAGTGCTTATAATCACTATCGAGTTTCCTTGCCTAGCTAGAAAAATCATATCATAAGACATTGCCAATCAACCAAAAACCTACCATGGTATGCTGGGGCCACAATAATAGAACTCTCACCATTTTTATTCAAATACTGGGATATGGATCAAAAAGAACAGATGGGAAGGCATCCTAATATTTACACGAAGAGGAGACGTGATGGTTACGACATGCGAAGGGAAGCTGCTATGTGATTGAAGATTGCCTGCCATAACTTTGGCTGGAAAAAAGGCTTTGAGCATCGCGTTTCAATAGGGTTGGCCAACAATAGAAATATGGACGGAAAGCGCGACAACAATGCGATCTTGCTTGAGGAGAAGGCCATCCAAGTGGACATTTCATTGATACTTGATCAATGTATTCGATATAAAGATCATTTTCTAGGTTGTACGTGTTAGGAAGGTGAATAAGAATCAAATCCAAATGAAGTTAAATGTCGCTAGACAAGTTAGATACATTATAAACCACTAGACAAGTTAGATATCAAAACAAATTTTAATGCGTAGATTAGAAATGATAATTGTTTCTCAAACCACTATTACCATTCATAGGCAACTCGGTAAATTTCCAGTTTGTACTCTACTAGCAAGAGGAAGAGAAGAACATTATAATCTTTAAAGCCTAATATCCTTAACTTTCAGCAATCACCTAACATCCACTGCCTAGGAGCATCTAGTGGGCAGGTACCCCGACACATCCTACCACACCTTCCCTGCTTCTCGTGAGCAAGTTCAGGTCGGGTTCAACTTTAGCTACAAGTACTTCCTCTATGTTAGGTTCTTCTATTGGCATCTCCTCTGGTCCCTAATTTAGAGCTGTTTCTTTGAGATCTTCATCCCCCGTCACTATTCCCTAAGCTACTAGTTCTTCCTCAGGGCCTTCTTCCTTTATAGGTCCTTCCTCAGGATCATACTCCTCTACAGGTTCCTCCTCAGGATCTTCCTCCTCTACTGGTTCTCCTTCAAGGGTTTCTTCCTTTATGGATTCATTCTCCTCTATAGACTCTTCCTCCTCAGGCAATTTGAGTTTCATGATGGTAAGATCCTCAGCATCCTCCTCATCCATGGGTGGTAGGCCTCATCCATGGGTGGTAGGTCTCATCAGCGATGGCAGGTGTAGGGGGTTGGTCATTGTTGGGAAATTGTTTGACCCCATCCTTATGTAATGTAAGGTTTTGATGATAACAAACACAAATGGAATATACACTTGAGTGTGTTGATCGAACAGGTTCCAAGTACTGTTTGGAAAACTTTAAAATTGCTTGATTAACCATGGTCGAGAACAGGTCTTAAGAACAGTTCCTCAGAACAGCTGAATGGCAAAGAACTCAAAGCGCATCAGAGACATGAAGAACTCCAGGAACAGCTCAGGAAATAGTTCTGAGTAAACACCACAGCATTGAAGTAACAAGTCAAGATCCTATAGATGCTGTCCGGTTGATTCAATAAGAGTCTTGGTCTGTCATAGGTTTTATTTTCTTAGATTCTTGTTAATATGCCACTTGGAAGAACTCGATTTAATATTTACTTTCAATGATTTTTAAGAACACTGTCTCAGATCAGTTCTGAGATCAGGGTTCAGACTGTTTTCAAACGAAAACGATTTTTCACAGTTTTTTTCCAAATCTTGGGCTGATGTTTTTGAAATTATTTGAGATAAATTTTTTGTTATCATTAAACCTAGGATAAGTTAATCTTTAGCTTTGAAAATATATTGTGGAGATTTTGAATCTAGCTTTTAAGGGAAATCTTTTACAAAATAAATCAAACTTTTATTTTTGGAATATGAATAAGAAGATAGGAAATTTCAGGATTTGGCTACTGAAAATATTAGTCACTTTCCATAATCTTTTTAGGAGCAAAACGATCTTATACTTGTGGCTCAAGCACACAAAAGATCTTGTTGCCCTCTACTATTTAAGAAGCTTCCCCACCTCCACATTGAGACACACACATGGTTTTATACACAGCTTTGCACACGATTTCATAAATATTTTTGAGAAAGTTTTTACACGGTTTTTCTAGGGATTTAACTTGCAAATCATATTTTTAGAAAAACCTTTAAAATGTGTGTGAAAATTGAGTCATCTTCCTTGGGATACTAGGAGCAAAAATTGTACTTTACATTCGCTTAGTTAGAAGCACAAAAGTAAGGTGTTTTTATTCTCTTCTTTCATCAAAGTGAGAGTTGAGTGTGTCTAAACCTAGGGAGGCTTGGGACGTGTGTAATTCGTCTTGGGGAGACGATTACGTGAGTGTGTCCAAGTCTGGGAGAGTAGGACGTACTGTGTAACTAGTCTAAGGGTAGACAGTTACGTGTGTTGCAATTGTAACAGAGAAGGTTACCTTTGTAACGTGTTTAGCGCGTTTAGTAGAAGTGTGTGAAAAATCCTACTGGGGTAGGTCGTGGTTTTCGCCTCGGTTGGGCTCGAGGTGTTTCCACGTAAAAATCTTGTGTTCTCACTTTTTCACTTATTTCCGCTGCTTTACACTTTCTGAGCACTTTACAAACAGTCCGTCCAAATAAGTTCCAAGCTTGTTCCTAGAAACTGCGAAAATTTGCCAACACAATTCACCCCCCTCTTGTGTTTGTGTACTCTCAAATCTAACAAGTGATATCAGCGCAGGTTCTCATCTAAAAGATTAACATCTTGAGAGATCCTAAATATGAGTACACCATATGGCATGCTTGAGGGGCAATCCATAACTCGACCACCATACTTTAATGGTCAACATTATAGTTGGTGGAAGAACCGAAGGGAAAACTACATTCAAGATGAGGACTACGAGTTATGGATGCTTATCAAGAGTGGACCACTCATTCCCACAAAAGTGATCGAAGATGGAAGCAAAGTTCACAAAAAACCTGAAGAGTTCAATTCCGAAGATTTCAAGATGATGGAAAAGAATGCAAAGGCCAAAAAACTCTTGTATTTTGGTCTTGGTCCTGATGAGTATACTCGCATTTCCGAATGCGAGTCAGCCAAAGAAATCTGGGATGCCTTGCAAGTAGCTCACGAAGGTACAAATCAGGTAAAACAATCGAGAATTGAGCTTCTTATGAGAAAATATAAACTGTTTGAGATGGGTGATAAAGAAACGGTGATAGAGATGTACACCCGTTTCACCCATGTCACTAATGAGCTAAAATCATTAGGAAAGTCCTTCACCACCAAGGAGTTGGTGAGAAAAATCCTACAATTTTTGCTAATCACTTTGGACGAGCTTATTGGTAATCTCCAAACTTATGAGCTTAGAAGAAGCTCTCAACTGAAAGAGGAGACCAAGAAAAACCGAGGCCTTGCTCTAAAGGCTTTGGAAGAGGATGGTTTGGACCTTGATGAAGAAGAACTGGCCATGATCACCCGAAGATTTAAGAAGTTCTTCAAAAAGGTCAAAGAGAACAACAAAAAGAAGAACCTCAGCAAGCCCAGAAACAATGACCGGGAACAGTTCACTGGATGTTTCAAATGTGGTAAACATGATCACATTGTGAAAAACTGCCCCTTGCTGAAAGAGGAACAAGAGCCCGAACAGTCCAGGAAACAGGGTAGAAAACAGGTTGGAAACAGTTCAGCCAGGCGGTTCTCAAGGGCAATGCTCGCGGCTTGGGGAGATTCTACTGAGGACGAGGAAGGGACTGAAGAAGATGAAGCTGCTGTAGCTCTTATGGCCAGAAATGATTCTGACTCAGACGATGAGCCTATAGACAGCCTAGCCCAGCTTAAGGATAAGGTACGTGGTCTAAATAAAGCAAAACTTCAAGAGTTATTATTTTCCTTGATGGATGAGTGTGATGCTATTAATTTTGAAAATTGCATGTTAAAGGATACATGTTCTGAGCTAAAAAGGGATATTAGAGAATTAGAGCATGAAAACAAAATTCTTAAAAATGAAAAAATTGAAACTGATATGAAGAATATTGTTTTGCATGAAGACCTCAATCAATCCAAAGAGACCTTAGGCATGAAAGAAGAAGCCTTTGTTTCTGACCTTACTAAGCTTGAAAATGAGTCTCTTGAACTGAAATAGAAGGTTGAATCCCTACTTGTTGAGAACAGTAAATTGCTTGAAAAGATAAAACAAGTAGAATCAGACCTTGCTGCAAACAAGCGCTGGAACAGGTTCTCACAGGCACTGAATTGGCTGAACACTCACTGTATCCAGGGCAAAAGAGCATTAGGCTTTATGACTAAGCACACTGATCACCCTGTTAATAGAAAATATGTAGGATTATCAGAAAATATTATGTGTTTTCATTGTGGTAAAACAGGGCATTATCAGTACACTTATCCTATAAGGAGGTATGCCATGGAAAAGAACTTGATTCATGGAAAACAAATATGGGTTAGAAAAGATGAGATTTGTACTTCAAAAAGAATGGGACCCAAGTGGATCTGGGTTCCCAAAACTAACCCCTAATTTGTTTTGTAGGCTAAAGTGAGGGGGAACAACCGAGCAAACAACTCAGCAAACAACCAATTGTGGTATGTGGATAGCGGTTGTTCACGGCATATGACTGATGAAAAATCAAACTTTCTCTCACTTACAGCCTCTGATGGAGGGAGTGTGACATTTGGAAACGGCAAATCAGGGACAATTGTCGGTATAGGTAAGATAGGTGAGTCATTCCCCCATTCAATTGACAATGTATATCTGGTGGATGGTTTACAACATACCCTACTCAGCGTGTCCCAACTGTGTGATAAAGACAACCTAGTAGTGTTTTCTTCAAAACAATGCTTGGTTGTCAATATCAACACAGGAGATGTTGTGTTGAGGGAAAGCGGCACAAAAATGTGTATAAAGTAAGTATTCTCTCACTTCCCCAAAACAATTTGACTTGTTTAAGTGCTTTAAATAATGATGTCATGCTTTGGCACAAGAGACTAGGCCATGCGAGTCTCTCACTCTTGAATAAACTTGTCACTAAAGACCTAGTAGTCGGCCTACCTTCCATCAAATTCAATGATGACAAGGTATGTGACGCTTGTGCCAGGGGTAAACAAGTCAAAACTTCTTTTAAACGGAAAAACTATGTTAGCACTATCCGACCTCTTGAGATGCTACATGTAGATTTGTGTGGTCCTATGAGGATCACAAGTCACGGTGGAAAGAGGTATGTGCTTGTGATAGTGGATGATTACTCTCGTTTCATATGGACCTTGTTTTTTGCTTCTAAAGATGAAACATTTGAACAATTTCTTGCGTTTCTTAAAAAGGTTGAAAAGAGAGTAGGACACTCATTGGTTTGCCTAAGGTCTGATCATGGTACATAATTTGAAAATTCAACCTTTATTGACTATTGTAATGAGCATGGTGTGGATCATAACTTTTCAGCCCCAAGAACACCCCAGCAGAACGGGGTGGTAGAGCGAAAAAATCGTACTCTAGAAGATATGACTAGAACAATGCTTGTTGCTAGTGGTCTTCCTAGAAATTTTTAGGCCGAAGCCTTGAACACATCATGCTCCATAATAAATAGATGCATGATCAAACCCATTCTAAACAAAACTCCTTATGAGTTTCTCAAAGGTAGAAAACCCAATCTTATGCATTTGAGAGTATGTGGTTGTAAATGTTTTGTGCATAATAATGGGAAGGATGTCTTAGGAAAATTTGATCCAAGGAGTGATGAGGCGATATTTCTTGGCTACTCCTCACACAGTAAAGCATACAAAGTATTTAACAAACGAACTTTGTGTGTTGAGGAGAGTGTGCATGTGCTATTTGATGAAACTAACTCTCTTGTTGAGGATGATGCACAGGATGCAGAGTTTGAACTGGGACTTGCTAGAAAAGACTCATTGCTTACACATGAGAAAGGTAAGAATTCCGAGGATGGAACAGGATAGGGAGCTGTTTCCTTGGAAGGAGGGCAAGGTTCGAATCAGACCAGGGGAAGCACTGCTGAACCCAGTTTAAAATAAAACCCGCCCAATTCTTTCAGAACTGGCTCAGAAACAGGCTCCAGAACTGGCTCGGAAACAGTTCCAGAACCTGTTCCACCGAGTATTCCAGGAAGAGTAGAAAGCGTGTCTGTTGACTCTCTTACTCCACGACCATGGAAGCACCAAAGTTCGCACCCCCTTGATCAAATCTTATCTGACATAAATACAGGAGTGCAAATAAGATCCAAGCTTAAAAATTTCTGTGCTTTTTATGCTTTTCTCTCTAATATTGAGCCAAAAAATGTTAATGAAGCTCTTACAGATTCAGATTGGGTTACAGCAATGCAAGAGGAGCTTCATCAGTTTGAAAGGAACAAGGTGTGGCATCTTGTACCTCAGCCGAAAGACAGATCAATCATTGGCACCAAGTGGGTGTTCCGAAACAAGCTTGATGAGTTCGGAATAGTCACCAGGAACAAGGCCTGGCTGGTGGTTCAAGGGTACAACCAAGAAGAGGGCATTGATTATGAAGAAACCTTTGCACCTGTTGCAAGGATTGAGGCCATTCGAATCTTGATAACTTTTGCAGCCCACATGGAGATCAAATTATATCAGATGGATGTCAAAAGTGCATTCCTTAATGGATACCTTAAAGAGGAGGTGTATGTGATGCAACCCCGTGGTTTTGAAAGTAAAGAATTTCCCAACCATGTTTTTAAACTTGATAAAGCACTTTATGGTCTAAAACAAGCTCCTAGGGTTTGGTATGAACGTTTGTCAAACTTTTTATTGGAAAATGATTTTAGAAGAGGCAAGGTTCATAATACCCTGTTTCTAAAATCTAAGGGGGAACATTTGTTGATCGTCCAAGTATATGTTGATGACATTATATTTGGTGCAACACACAATGATTTATGTGAAGAGTTTTCAAAAATGATGAGGAGTGAGTTTGAAATGAGCATGATGGGTGAGCTTAATTTTTCTTAGGCTTGCAAGTCAAGCAAACTTCAAACGGCACCATGATCCATCAACAAAAATATGTCAAGGAATTACTTAAGCGGTTTGGAATGGAATCAGCCAAGCCCATTAATACTCCCATCTCTCCTTCAACCAGATTGGTAATGGATGATGGGAGTCCCTCAATTGAGGAGAAATTCTATAGGGGCATGATAGGGTCGCTTCTTTACCTAACTGCTAGTAGACCTGATATTGTTTTCAGTGTGGGTTTGTGTGCCCGTTTTCAGTCTAAGCCTAAAGAATCACATTTAAAGGCTGTTAAACGGATTCTTAGATATCTAAAACATACACCTGATTTGGCTTTATGGTATCCTAGAGGATACAACTTTGACCTTGTTGGATATGCTCATGCTGACTATGCAGGTTTCTTGGTTGATAGAAAAAGCACCTCAGGTATGGCTCACTTCCTTGGACCCTGTTTGGTATCTTGGGCAACCAAGAAACAACACTCAGTTGCCATGTCCACAGCAGAAGCTGAATATGTTGCAGCTGCTTCTTGTTGTGCTCAACTATTGTGGATAAGGCAACAACTCAAAGATTTTTATGTTGACACAGGATGCATTCCCATATTTGTTGATAATACAAGTACAATTAATATTTCTAAAAACCCTTATCAACATAAAAGGACTAAACATATTGACATTCGTCATCACTTTTTGAGAAACAATGTTGAAAAAGGCTTGGTTTCAATGAATTTCTGTGCCACCAATGAGCAAATTGCTGATATTTTTACCAAGGCACTAAATAGAGAATAGTTTGAGAAGAATAGACTTGAGTTAGGGTTGATTAAAATGACTTGAGCATGCTTAATTAACCCCCAATGCTTGTCTAGTTAAAGGACTTGTTAGGTCAAGCTTGTTAAAATTATTGATTGCAGTCAAACTTGGTGCTATATTTAGCGCATGTGTGGAATACAGCTTATTGACACTCGTTGAGGTCTGATGATATTACCCTTATTGTCCCATGTTACCAAACAACTGACTGTAGGAACAAGCACCAAGAACAGGTATGGCCACTGTTTGTCACTCTGTGCGAATCAGGTAGTTAATTTAGTTGTTGATTTTTTGAAACGTGCGTGACTGGGAGACTTAATGCTCCTCTTTTCAGTTGAAAGCCAGTACCTCCTTAACTTCCTGGCCTGCTCATGTCGCTTACCAAAACCCTCTCAATTTCGCTCATTCTTTCTCTCTCAAATCCTAAACCCTAATCTCTCAAAAACTCGAGCTTCTCTTTAGCATCAATGGCGAACTCCGGCAGTAGCTCCTTCACCGAGAAACGCAGCACCACCATATCTCAAGCTCTAGTCTCGAAGCGCCCACGCATGGCGTCGCCGCCAACACCCACTTCTCTACCCCTGTCCGCGGCGGCCGCGACTGCACAAATTAGAGGTACGGGGTTTAATTCTCTACCCCCTTTGCCCATTTACTCTACAATCTTTGGCTTTTTGAAGTGTTTGAACTTGCGAACGATGGGGATGGAATTGGACGATGTTCCACTGGTATTTGGATGGGACTTAGTGTTGTTTGACCCCAATGTGAAACCGACTGGGTCTAAGGATGTCTTTGAAACCAATGAGGGTCTGGCTGAGTCTGATGATGTTCCTGAAGTGGACACGTCACGAACAGGGTCTGAACCTGTTCCTGAACTGGGGAAAGCCCGAACAGGGTCTGCCTCGGTTTTCTTTGACATAGTAGATGACCCCATCATAAATTTGGATCGAGTGGAAGACCTTGAGGAGACTAACAGTGATGGGTCTAAGTCAACCATAGAGGTCCTCCAACCTCAGCCCTTCCAGAAAACTAAACCGGTTGAATCGGGGCCTAGACATCGGTTTAAAACCACCACTTCAAAACCTATTTCCACACCTATTTATAGACCTCGAACCCGCAGTTCTGGTTCACTCTCTGGTTCTTCTCAGCCAAAACAAGTACCTAAACCTTCTATTGCAAAAGCCTCTGCCAAACCTACCAAAGAATCTACCCAGTCTCCATCAGCAAAAACCCAAAAACACCCAAACTAAAAGGAAAGCTGTTTCAGAACAAGTGTCAGAACAGGTGCCTGAAGAATTAGAAACCGAGTAGAATACTTCCAAACAGGTGCCTGCCTCTGCTCCATCGGTGAAGCCTTCCTTCAAAAGAGTCTCATCAAAGAGAAGGCTGCTTCAAATCAGGAGGTGCCCATAAAAGCCAAGCCTGATGAACCGAAATCCAAGAAAGCCAAAACTACCATGCCCACAGTAGACCGAGTAGTTCATTTTCTCCAAAAAAGTGTGGTACGGGGCAAAATTGTCAAAGTTGCTTATTTTCAGGAACAAGGCCTAGAGATGTTTCTGGATAAGCTTACAGCCCAAGGTTGGCTCGACCTCTTTGCAAACACCCAGAGAGAGTGTTCAGTACCTGATTTAGCTGAATTCTATGCCAACTGTAATGTCACCAACGGAGTGGTGACAAGTATGGTCAATGGGAAGGGGATACGGTTCAATGCTAAGGAATTGGGAGAAATTCTAGGAGTTCCTGCTGAGGGCTTTGGGGTGTATGTAAGGGAAAACAAGACAGTACTCGGAGCTGAAAGATTGCTCCAATTGACTCAAAGGTTGAGTCAACAACTAGGGTTGAAAACACCCAGGTCAGTCAAGAAAGGGGAGATGACACCTTGTCACCGGTTGCTCTTCTGGTTTATCATCAAAAACATCATCCCCCGGGGCCAAGGGCGTAACCTTGCAGATGCAATGGATTAATGCCTTACCGATCTCCTGGACCGGGGAGAGCAGATCAACCTACCAGCCATCATGATCCGTCATATCTCTCGCATTACAAACACGGCTAGAGAACATGACCTGTGGTATGGATTTCTTCTGACTTCACTCTTTGAGCACTTTGGGGTTTCTTTGCAGAAGAAGGTCGGGGTGCAAGTGACAAATGAGATAGGTAGTAACACCCTAATCAATTGTGGGTTCAAGCTTGCAAATGGTGAGACTGCTGATTCCAAACAGGGGCCTCGAACACCCTTTACCCCCGTTCCTGGTTCTTTCTCCAGTGAGCCTTCTGTTGATGCCTTGCTTCTGGACTAAAACCGGTTGAAGACCGAGCTCACTGAGGTTAAAGCTGCACTTGCCGAGGAGAAGGCTCTCAATGCCACACGTCATGAGGATCTGATGTCAATTCTCTCTGTCCTCACAGCCAAACTCTCTTCTCCTCCACCCTGAATCAGCTCAACCCCCTGATCCTTCCCTGTTATGCCTTTCTTTATTTTCCACCCGGTTCTCAACAACTGTTTCTAGCTATCTGGTTGTGCTTTGTTCCTGACAATGGTTTTTGCTAGTCTTGGTTGGATCTACTGTAATGTGTGCCATGCTTGTCTTCTTGTTGTTATTTGTTTATGCGTGACTCAGATGGCCAATATCATTACCGTACCATATACTTGAGTGTAATGCATGTTGTTTTTCCTCCATTACCCAAGAGGTGGTGACTGCAAACATCCTGCTTCTCTTGTTTGACCTGACCACCCTTTTTCGATGATGTCAAAAGGGGGAAGATGGGCATGACCATGATCGTTTTAGTTTGACCTAGCTTCAGTTGACTTCTCGAAACACAAAGGGGGAAGATGGGCATGACCATGATCGTTTTAGCTTGACTGAAACTTGCTTTTGTCTTTTATGTCAATATGGTCATTTGGTTTGTCATCATCAAAAAGGGGAAAATTGTTGGGAAATTATTTGACCCCATCCTTATGTAATGTAAGGTTTTGATGATAACAAACACAAATGGAATATACACTTGAGTGTGTTGATCGAACAGGTTCCAAGTACTGCTTGGAAAACTTTGAAATTTCTTGATTAACCATAATCGAGAACAGGCCTTAAGAACAGTTCCTCAGAACAGCTGAATGACAAAGAACTCAAAGCGCATCAGAGACATGAAGAACTCCAGGAACAGCTCAGGAAACAGTTCTGAGTAAACACCACAGCATTGAAGTAACAAGTCAAGATCCTATAGATGCTGTCCGGTTGATTCAACAAGAGTCTTGGTCTATCATAGGTTTTATCTTCTTAGATTCTTGTTAATATGCCACTTGGAAGAACTCGATTTAACATTTACTTTGAATGATTTTTAAGAACACTATCTCAGATCAGTTTTGAGACTAGGGTTCAGACTGTTTTCAAGTCAAAATGATTTTTCACAGTTTTTTTTCAAATCTTGGGCTGACGTTTTTGAAATTATTTGAGATAAATTTTCTGTTATCATTAAATCCAGGATAAGTTAATCTTTGGCTTTGAAAATGTATTGTGGAGATTTTGAATCTAGCTTTTAAGGGAAATCTTTTACAAAATAAATCAAACTCTTATTTTTGGAATATGAATAAGAAGATAGGAAATTTCAGGATTTGTTAATATGCCACTTGGAAGAACTCGATTTAACATTTACTTTGAATGATTTTTAAGAACACTGTCTCAGATCAGTTCTGAGATCAGGGTTCAGACTGTTTTCAAGCCAAAATGATTTTTCACAGTTTTTTTCCAAATCTTGGGCTGACGTTTTTGAAATTATTTGAGATAAATTTTCTGTTATCATTAAACCCAGGATAAGTTAATCTTTGGCTTTGAAAATATATTGTGGAGATTTTGAGTCTAGCTTTTAAGGGAAATCTTTTACAAAATAAATCAAACTCTTATTTTTGGAATATGAATAAGAAGATAGGAAATTTCAGGATTTGGCTACTGAAAATATTAGTCACTTTCCATAATCTTTTTAGGAGCAAAAAGATCTTATACTTGTGGCTCAAGCACACAAAAGATCTTGTTGCCCTCTACTATTTAAGAAGCTTCTCCACCTCCACATTGAGACACACACACGGTTTTATACACAGCTTTGCACACGATTTCATAAATATTTTTGAAAAGTTTTTACACGGTTTTTCTAGGGATTTAACTTGCAAATCATATTTTCAGAAAAACCTTCAAAGTGTGTGTGAAAATTGAGTCATCTTCCTTGGCATACTAGGAGCAAAAATTGTGCCTTACGTTCGCTTAGTTAGAAGCACAAAAGTAAGGTGTTTTTATTCTCTTCTTTCATCAAAGTGAGAGTTGAGTGTGTCCAAGCCTAGGGAGGCTTCGGACGTGTGTGATTCATCTTGGGGAGACGATTACGTGAGTGTGTCCAAGTCTGGGAGACTAGAACGTAGTGTGTAACTAGTCTAAGGGTAGACAATTACGTGTGTTGCAATTGTAACAGAGAAGGTTACCTTTGTAACGTGTTTAGCCCGTTTAGTGGAAGTGTGTGAAAAATCCTACTGGGGTAGGTCGTGGTTTTCGCCTCGGTTGGGCTCAAGGTGTTTCCACGTAAAAATCTTGTGTTCTCACTTTTCCACTTATTTCCGCTGTTTTACACTTTCTGAGCACTTTACAAACAGTCCGTCCAAACAAGTCCCAAGCTTGTTCCCAGAAACTGCGAAAATTTGCCAACCCAATTCACCCCCCTCTTGTGTTTGTGTACTCTGAAATCTAACAGTCATATAGGCCCATGTCCATTAACCGATCCACTAGCTCCGCTAGGTCCATCCCCATATGTTCCCAATTACACAAACAACATCTGTTGTAGTGGCAAAGTACTGTACTCTTAGGGTAGAGCTCATTAATCCGGTAGTGCCATATTGGGTCACCTCAGAGGGTTAAGAGAAAGAAAAGGGCTTGGTTATCTCCAAATGTCAAATAGCTATTTGGCACCTGTACTAACTACCCATATATAACTTCCTCAATTCATAAGAAGTGGTGAGCTAGGTCAACTTTATGTTTTTTCCACGTCTGGTGGAGACAACGATGCCTCATGCGGTGGCAACGCTGTGTACTGTTCATCTTATACACCAATAATTACAAATGAGATACACATTACCATACAGTTATGCTTATGCACACATGCCCCATTATCCCCGTCCTACACTCACTCTCCACGCAGTCTTTAAGTCTGCTGATTTTTAAACTTTTACTCTGGATTACAACATTCTTAGGTGAGCTTTGAGGTCAATAAACTTGAGCTCTGATACCACTTTGTAACACCCTGAAATTTCTAATTTTAATTAATTACTAATATTTAACCTACGTGGCAGCGGATAACTTATCGGGGTGTTACCACTGTATTTCCTATTAGGAAATACAAGATCGAGTATTATACGAAAGTCCTTTAATGACTAATTTATTGCTAAGTCCAACACAACTTCAATCCAGTTATAAGTACATAAGATGTCCATTCTAAAACAAGTTCATTCTAAGACAAAGTTCATCTCAAACACCATCTGAGTCTTATGCTAGAATGCCCTTACTCTAAATGGATGTCCCTTTCCTGTGCTAATGAACTTCACCTAAAAATAAAATATTTTAAAAGAATGAGGCAAATTCAGTAACAACTACCCCTAAAAGTCAAAACACACACACAAATTCATTTCAAACAATATAGGGGGGAAACATAGGTAATTCATGATGGCGCCCAACCATTATCAACCTAAGCTATAAACTCATCCAAATCCCAGTCAATTCAATTGCATAATCAAAAGGAGCAAGCGATACCCACTAGATCTCATGGCCTATTTGGGAGCGATGCCTAAGCTTGAGCTCGAGGTTCTAACTTGGGCCTATGTAAATCCCTAAAATAGTTTCTATTAATCTTAAACCTTAGCCTGACATTTCATATGATCAATTATGGCCCATTACTCTCATAAACTCCCTTTTTATACCTAACTACCAGGTTAGGCTCTCAAAACTACATTTAGGAACCTTTGGAGCACTTATTAGCCTCTCTGTACACTGCCCAGAATACAGTCAGATTATGCGCTCTATTTCTAGGGGATATAAATTCTACTTCCGATATTAGATTTTGGAGATTTAGCCCATTCTAGAAAAAGTAGCTCATTTGCAATAATGTTTAGGCAGTTTACAGATTCTAGGTTTAACAATTTCAAATTTAGCCAAAATCCAAGACTACCCTAGTGTAGGTTAGAATTGCACAATCCATGTATTTTAGCCATAATGCCATGATTTTAACTCCGATTTTCATGATTCAAAATTTTGGGATCCGAGAACACAAAGATCTATCAGCCATAGAATTTTCATGATTTTTCGAAAGTCTAAAAATTACCAGTACTTCTCCAAATTCAACTTACATTCTGGTTAAAGTGGAATTGGTAATTCACTATGTGTTTGGTCTTAACTATGATCAAACCCAACCCAAACCCTTCGTGGTGCACGCATACGACATACTTTCCATTCGACATACTTTCCATTCCTCCACTAACCTCGACAATCAATCTAATCCATGCCATAAGAAAGAACCAAGCCTTACCTTGCAAGAGGATTGTAGAGCACAAAGGAGGCGTTTTCGGGTTGTTTTAGACCTTAAACCAAGTATTCAAATATGGAATTTAGAAAAAAAATCAAATTACTCTATATATGCGTGTACATATATATATATATATATATGTATATGTATATGTATATACATATATATATATATATATATATATATATATATATATATACTACATATATATATATATATATTATATATACACACATCCATATATATAATTATACTAATATATATATATATATATATATATATATATTATATATATATATCATTATATATATATATCATATATAGATATACTATATATACGTACACACCACCATATATAATATATTATATATGTATGTATATATATAAATAATATATATCTATATATATATATGTGTGTGTGTGTGTGTGTATATATATATATATATATATATATATGTATATGTATGTTCGTATGTATGTTTATATTCTATTTCTCTGGCATGTTCTCTCTCTCTTTCCCTCTATGCTTTTTTTTCATTTTTCCATTTTTTTCATCATTAGTATTTATTGATTAATGCTCTAATTTTCCCTAATTTTTTTTCAAATTTCTTAAATTTTGTATTGTTGAAGTTAAAATTTTTAATTTCCAGAGGATTTGGAGTAGTTTGGATTTCTGTGGTTTTGTTGTGTGAGACTCAATTTGTAGGACTTTCAATTCCGTTGTATTGAACTTCAGCTGAAACAAGGTGGGTTGGTTTGAATGTTCGAAGGACAACGCTGTGTTATTGTGGAATATCCCTATTATCTTAAAAAGTGGCCTTGAGCTGAGGTCTGATTGTTTTTGGGATGTAAATCAAGGCTATTGATTGTTCAGATACCCTTGCCTGTTACTATGGAGATGGTGGGTTTCTAGACGATGATTGTGCTAGATCTTGGATCCGAATAGTATTGGCTCTAACTTGGAGTATTTCAAGCTCGCCGACAGCATGTTTCCACCATCTAAATGTTAAGAGTAGTAAGTCATTTATATTTTCTGTTTGCTTATTTTGATTTGTGAATGCGTAAATGCCGAGACTCTTGCGTGAACACTTACATATAGGATCAAGCCTTGTTGAGGGATTAGAAGTGTGTTAAGTGTATAAAGTTCGTTAAACACTTTCTATTGGAGACCTTCTGAGCAACCCTTAGAGCATTCCACAAATTTGTTAGCTAGTAGTTTGATATGCTGAGGTCAACAAATTGTTAGAAAGTTAGTTATTAGATATTTCTATACAACTTGTATATATAGCAGCTGAACCTCATCTTGAAGAGAATCACTGTATTGATTCTTCTTCATATTTTCTCCAATTCAGTTTTCTCTCTCATTCTCTCTTGTTCTCTCTCTGGCTTATGCAAGAACGATCTTCAATGGAGATTGCTAAGGGAAGAACAAATTCTGATTTCATTGCCAAAATTTGACATGGTATCAAAGTTGAAATTTCAGAATTCTGAAAAATAGCTACAAAAGGAAATGAGCAATTTGTCACTAGGCAATATTTCGGTTTCTACATACCTTACAAAGTGTAAAAAACTTTGGGATGAATACATTGTTGTGGTTGGACATTATTTGTGTGACCCAATAGGGTCTGCCATGAAACTAATAGAGAGGAAGTAGTTAATACAGTTTTTATTGGGCTTGAATAATAGCTACTAAGGGCCTGTTCTTTTCGTGGGTAAATTGGGTGGGTAAAAGCGTAAAGTAGCTTGAAATAGGTTGAGGTGGGTTGAGGTAGGTTAAAGTTGGTATTTTTTTTTTTTTTTGAGGTGGGTTGAAATAGGTTGAAGTAGGTTAAAGTGGGTTGAAGTTGGTTGATATAGGTTGAAGTGGGTTGAAGTTGGCATATTTTTTATGTGGTGGGTTGAAGTGGATTAAAATAATGAGAATGTAATTAATGTGTGGTAATTTATGAAGTTATTGAAATTTTGTGGAATTTTTGTTTATTCTTTTTCACTTTTTATTTTTTTATTTTTTATTTTCTTATTTTCTTATTTTTATTTTTTTAATTTTTTACTTTTTAATTTTTTAATTTTATATTTTTTATCTTTTAATTTTTTAATATCTCGTTTCTTATTTTTTATTTTTTATTTTTTTAATTTTAATTTTTTTAATTTCTTATTTTTAATTTTTAATTTTTAATTTTATTTTTTATTTTTTATTTTTTATTTTTTGTTTTTATTTTTTATTTTTTATTTTTTATTTATTTTGTATTTTGTATTTTTGTTTTTATTTTGTATTTTGTATTTTTTATTTTGTATTTTTTACTTTGTATTATTTTATTTTCTTATTTTTTAATTTTAATTTTTTATTTTTTATGTTTTTATTTTTGTATTTTGTATTTTTTATATGTTTTTATTTTTTAATTTTTTAACTTCTTATTTTTTATTTTTGTATTTTTATTTTTTATTTTTTTATTTTTTATGCTTTTATGTTTTTATTTTTCAATTTTTGCATTTTATTTTTTTAATTTTTGTTAATTTCTTATTTTGTCAGTTTATATTTTATATTTTCTATTTTCTATTTTATATTTCTTATTTTATATTTTTCATTTTATATTTTTTTGTTTTTTGTTTTTTATTTTTTATTTTTTATTTTTTACTTTCTATTAACTTATTTTTTATTTTTTTATTTTAATTTTTTTATTTTCATGTTTTTATTTTTTATATTTTTATTGTTTATTTGTTATATGTTTTTATTTTGTAAATTTTTTAAATTTCATATTTTTTATTTTTTATTTTTTATTTTTTATTTCTTATTTTTGGTTTTTTATTTTTGATTTTTGAGTTTAAATTTTCATTTTTATTTTTTTATTTTTTACTTTTAATTTCTAATTCTTATTTTTAATTTTAATTTTTTATTTGTTATTTGTTATTTTTTACTTTTTATTGTTCACTTTTTTGGTTTTTTATGTTCTATGTTTCTATTTTTGATTTCCTATTTCTTATTTTTTATTTTTTTAATTTTTATTTTTTACATTTTAATTTTTACTTTTAATTTTAATTTTTCATTTTAAATAAAATACAAAAAATATAAAAATAAAAACATAAAAAATAAAAAAATAAGAAATAAAAGTAAAAAATAAAAAACAAAAAAATTAAAACATAAAAAATTAAGAAATTAGAAATAAAAATATAAAAATTAAAATTAAAATGTAAAAAATAATAAACAAAAATTAGAAATAAAAAATAAAAAATAAAAACATAAAACATAAAAAATGAAAAATAAAAAATAAAAAGTGAAAAATGAGAAATAAAACATAAAAAATTAAAAAATAAAAAATGACAGATAAAAATTAAAAATTAAAAATTAAAAATTAAAAATTAAAAATTAAAAATTAAAAATTAATGTTAAAAATAAAAATAAAAATAGAAAATAAGAAGTAAGAAAGAAAAACATAAAAATATAAAAAACATAAAATCATCGAAAAATGAAAAATAAAAAATGAAAAATAAAGAATAAAAAATAAAAATGTAAACAGTAAAAAGTAAAAAATAAAAAATAAAAAATAAGAATTAAAACATAAAAATAAAAATAAAAAATAAAAATGAAAAATAAAAAGGAAAATGAAAAGTACAAAATAAAAAATAAAAAATACAAAATACAAAATATAAAAACAAAAAAGAAGAAATTAAAAAACAAAAAATAAAAAATAAAAAGTAAAATGTAAAAACAAAAAAAAAATAAAATGAAAAAAAAAATAAAAATAGGAAAATAAAAAAATAAAAAATAGAGCATAAAAAATAAAACATAAAAAAATAAAAATAAAAAATAAAAAATAAAAAATAAGAAATTAAAAAAAATAAACCTAAAAATTATTAAAAAATGAAAAATAAAAAATAAAAAATAAAAAATAAAGCATATAAAAAATGAAAAATGAAAAAGAATAAACAAAAATTCCATAAATTTTCGATAACTTTATAAATTATCACACATTAATTACATTCTCATTATTTTAACCCACTTCAGCCCACCACATAAATAATATACCAACTTCAACGCACTTCAACCTACGTCAACCCACTTCAACGTAGTTCAATCTATTTCAACCCACCTCAAAAAAAAAAAAACCAATTTCAACCTACCTCAGCCCACCTCAACCTACTTCAACCTACTTCACCCTTTTACCCACCCAATTTACCTACGAAAACAACAGACCCTAAATCTCACATGATACTTTACAAATTATTAAAATTATGAAGGTGATGGGTTGAAGTTAATTGAAGTAGGTTGAGGTAGGTTGAAGTTGATTGAGGTAGGTTGAAGTGGGTTGAAGTTGATATTTTTTTTTCAAGTGGGTTGAAATAGGTTGAAGTAGGTTGAAGTGGATCGAGGTGGGTAAATATGGATTGACCCACGAAAAGAACAGGCCCTAAGTAGTGAGAAACAACATTCTAGTGTTTAACCCATTACCTTCTGTGGGTCAAGCTAGTAGTATAGTTCTTCAAGAAGAGCAGTAGAGACAAATAATAGATCTTGTTGCTTAATAGATTGAGATTGAATCATCAGCATTTCTTTCTCACTGAAGGCAACAGTGTTTTTGTAATAAATCCTTTCCACATTCTTCTAATTATTCATCATAGGCTGCTCATCATGGCATCACAACCTCCTACTTATCCAGAAGCTCCTTCTTAGTCACAATCAGGCTTGGGAACACCTAATGTGCAGTGTAACTACTATAGAAAACTAGGTCATATAATTGACAAGTGCTACAAATTGCCAGGATTGAGAGGATAGAATGACAGAGGTAAAATGCTAGCAACTTTAGTACAACAAATAGGCTTTGTAACACCATTTCAAGATTCTTTTTAGAACGGTCTACTGGGCACCACATTCTAACTTCAAAGCAGTATGGGAAGTTGCTGAACTTATTGAGCAAACAAAATATAGAAGTCACATTGAATGTGGATGCTTGTCATTTTGTTTATCTGGCTAGTAAGTCATTTTGTCTAATCACTACTCAACCAAAGCTAAGTTGGATGATAGGCATTGGGATAATAGACCACATTACACCTCATTTGCATCGGTTCCAATCTTACACACTTATGACAAGGGCTTATTTTACAACAATCAAATGGAAGACAAGAAAAAGTCAAGAATATTGGGACTGTCCTTTTGAGTGAAAAAAATCACTTTACAACATGTTCTCCATGTGCCAAAATTCTAGTGCAATCTCATTTCAACAAGCAAATTTGCTAAAGATTTATCCTCTAATGTGGTTTTCACACCAAATTCTAGTTACATAAATGGCCATTTGAAGAATAAGCAACTGGTTCTTGGTGAAGAAACAGGTGGTTCGTATCAGATTAATTTAGTAAATGAAGAACCTTTAATCTCTACCCAGCAGTCACATTTGAAGACAACCTGTCTTTCTTTACCAGAGTTTTTGCATTGCAGGCTGTGTCATTGTTATTCTGAGCACATGGCATAGGTGCAAGCTTTACCTTGCAAAGCATTAATACAATATCTAGTATCTGTTCACAAGCTAAAAAACATAGAGATTCTTTTCCTTTAAGTTCTATAAGAGCAAGTAAAGCTTTTGAACTCTTACATTTAGACATTTGGCGTCCATATAGGACAACCACTTATGATGGTTTCAAGCTGTTCCTTTCCATTATTGATGATTATTCAAGGGCAATATCGATGTTTTTTGTTATCATACAAGAGAATGCTTTCTCTATGCTGGAATCATTCATTGCTTATGTTGGTGCTCAATTTCATGCTCAAGTGCATATCATTAGCTTTGATAATGGTCAAGAATTCAGTGACAAACATGTTGTGGCTTTTTATAGATCCAACTTAATTACACATCAAACTTCTTGTGTAAACACCCCTTAGCAAAATGGGGTAGCAGAAAGAAAGCACAGATAACTCTTAGAGTTTGCTAGAGCTTTGCTGTTTCAGTCCAAAGTACCTATAAGTTTTTGCGGTGATTGTGTGTTCACAGCCACACACATGGCTAGCAGGCTGCCAAATTCTGTGCTAAATTTTAGGACACCTTATAAGATGTTATTCCATAGTCAGCCTACATATACATGGTTGAAAACCTTTGGATGTCATTGTTTTATGTCCACCTTGAAGCATGGTAGGACCAAATTTGATCCTAGAACTCAGCCTTGTATGTTCTTAGGCTATCCCATTGCAAAGAAAACTTGTAAGGTCTATAATTTAGTCACTAAAATTGCCCACTATAGTACGGACCTGGTGTTTCATGAGCATTATTTTCGCTTCAAACACATTCATCATTCAGACATAGTTTTGCTAAGCAACATTTTAATTTCATCAAGAAATGTTGATTTTCTGCCTGGCACTTGTGACAACACACCTTCCTCTGGCTCTTAATCTCTTACAATAGCTATTCACCGTATTTCTCACTCTTCTTCTCCCAGTCTCCATCTAGTCCTTTAATTTCTTCATCCTCTCAGTCTAATGACAACACTTCTCTTCAGCCTAACAATTTCCCACCACGAATTTAACCACCACCTACAAGATTAACTAAAGCTTCCAAGCCACCAACCCTCATTGCCCTAGCAGCAGTAAGGAAATGGTCCTTGCACCAATGTAATGTTAACAATGCCTTTTACATGGAAATTTACATGAGGACATTTATATGAAAATGCCTGAGGGAATTTTCTATCCTTTTAATAAAATATGCAAATTACAAAAATCACTATATGGCTTAAAGCAAGCTTCAAGGTAGTGGCGTTCAAAATTGGTTGATTTTCTTAATAGTCAGGGGTACACACAATCCAAAAATGATTACATTTTATTTCTTAGGAACTCAGAGCAGCACCTGACTACTGTTGTAGTTTATGTTGGTGACATCCTCCTTACTGGTTTGAACCCTGTAGAAATCCAAGTACTTAAGTAAAATGTGCATATAGCTTTTAGAATTAAAGACTTGGGTTATTTAAAGTATTTCTTGGGTTTTGAGGTCTGTCATCTTGGATTTAGGTAAACTCAAAGAAAGTTCACCCAGGAGTTACTGGAGGACTCTGAGCATTTGAATACAAAACCAACTACCAGTCCACTTCCAATCAATTGCAAGTTCACACCTGAGGTAGGGGTGCCTTTAGAAGATCCTACCCTCTATAGAACATGCATTGGGAAATTGAATTTCTTATCCAATATAAGACCTGGCATTGCATTTGCTATTTAGACATTAAGTCTTTTCATGCTGCCTGTAACCTCATCTCATGTGGCAACATTGGATCACTTGTTGAAGTACATATCTAGTACATTAGGGCAAGGTATCTTACTTAGAGGTGCTGACTCTTTAAAGCTCACTACCTATTCTGATTGAGATTAGACCTCCTGTACAGTAGGCAGAAGATCATTTACTAGTTATGTAGTTCTTCTAGATAAATAACCTATTAGCTAGAAATCCAAAAAGTAAGGAACTATGGCCAGATAATCTATAGAGGCTAAATACAGGGCTATGGCTCAAGATGCAGCTAAAGTAGGTTTGTTGGCCAGCATTGTTCAAGAACTAGAGGTCACTTAACTTAACCCCGCCACTTTACACTGTGATAATCAGTCAACTTTGTACATTGCTCGCAACCTCATTTTCCATGAAAGAACAAAACATATAGGGGTTGACTGCCATTTTACTAGAGATAAAGTCACAGAAGGTCTACTTTAGCTGGGTTACTTGCTTACGCAGTTTGAATTGGCTTATGCTCTTACTAAGATTTTACCTTTCCAGCAACATTTGACTTTGTTAAGCAAGCTTAGCATGCTTCCTCTCCATTACAAGCTTGATGGGAATTGTTGGAGACTCTCAGAGCAGCTATCAAGTAGTCCACAAATTAGTTAGTTGGTAGTTTGTTATGCTGAGGTCAGCAAGTTGTTAGAAAGTTAGTTATTAGATATTTCTATACAACTTGTATATAGAGGAGATGATCCTCATCTTGAAGAGAAGCACTCTATTAATTCTTCTTTATATTTTCTCCAATTTAGTTTTCTCTCTTATTCTATCTTGTTCTCTCTCTAGCTTATGTAAGAATGATCTTTAATGAAGATTGATGAAACACGAACAAATTCTGATGTCAATCTCAGAATTTGATAGTTTCTAATGCCTCTTAGGTTTTAGTGGCTCACTCAGGCTCTTAGTTCTAGTTTTGAATTTGTAAGGATTGGAAAGCCACTAATCGGTGTCTTCGCTGGGGTTTTGGGGCACCGCCACAATCTTTGATTTTCGTTATAGGGATGTAATGATCAATTAATAAGCCGACAGGCTTTACTTTGCTCATTAGTATTATTTCTGGGAATTGTCCATGGATCGATCACTTAAGGCTCAAGGATCACAAGACACGATATGTCTACCTCTTTGGACATTCGGGTTCAAAATGCTATCTAAAACTCATGTCTTCCCGTCGTAGTTTTTTTATCCAAACAAATATGAATTTGCTAGAGAGGATGGGGAAGAAGGAAAAAGGAAACCAAGGGACCAAGATAAGACTCAATGTACAAAAAATAAATAAAAAAAGAATCAGTCAAATATTCACAAAAAAAGGAAACTAGAAAATTTTACAAAATTAGCAACTCAAGTCTTGGAATAAAATCCTAAAATATAGCGGGTAAGGGTTGGAAAGGCAAGTGGATACTACAAAAAATTAGCAATGCTCTACAAGCAGTACCTTTCTAAGCAGAGTAGCAAGACTACAATAGCATTCCTACAGCTAGTAACCACAATAGTAGGGCAAATTATACCACATATGGCACGTCCTCCAGAATAGGGTTCTAAATTGTGGTTGTCTTTAAGTGAGGTTCTTGCATGAAAACAAGACCCTTTGAAATTCTTCGTTTTTCTCACTTTGAGGACAGGCTTCTTTTAATGAAATGCGCAATTCTAGGAGTTTGGTCCTTAGTAAGGGGCACCTTAATATGTTACAATGTTATGACATTTTGACTCTACATTCCTTACTGCGAGTAAGGATCAATGACAAGATGCTCTTTATTATTTAGGCCCCGTTCTTTTCGTGGGTATATTGCAGGTGTGGAATGAAAATGAATGAGAAACAGTTGGAAGAAGTGGGTAGGAGTATGTAGGACTGCGAAAAAGTAGGTGGGATTGGAAAGAGTGGTTTGTTGTATGTGACAATGAGAATGAGTGAAAATGAGTGAACATGAGTGAAAGCATTGATATTAGTTATGTTAATTATTTGTGTAACATAATAAAAAATTATTAATAATTATCATAATACTAATTATTAATATTAATAATAATTAACAATAATAATTATAATTATAATAATTATTATTAATTATTAATATAACTAGTAATAATTTTGTAATTCTGACAATAATAAAAATTATTTTTATTAATGATTACAGTAAAAATTACAATAATCAATTTTAACAGCAATATAATTATTACTACTAATAATAATAATAATAATAATAATAACAATAATAATAACAATAATAAATATTGGTAATAATAAATATTAGTAATTACTAATATTAATAAAAATTACTAATAAAAAAATTAATAATTAATAATATTAAGAAAAATAATTAATAATAACAATTAATATTAATAATCATAAATACTAAAAATTATTATTTAATAATTAATTAATTAATCAAAACTAATAATTAGTGTTATTATTAATGTCAAAAAATTACTTTTAATCTCAAAATTAATTAATAATGATTTTTAAGAAATTAAAATTTAATAGTTAATAAATATTATTATAATAATAATATTTAATTAATAATAAAAATAATAATGAATCATTAGCAGTACTTATTATTAACATCAATAATAATGTGTCACAACAATAACCTCAACAACAATTCTTATTAGTACTAATGATGATCATTATAATTTTTAATAGTAATAATACTTACTACTAATGTTGATCTTAATATTAATATTAATAATTATTGTTAATTCTTAAGATTTATAACAAAGCCTATATCATACTCCTAGGAGTATGTGCTCCCATAAGCCACATCAGCGCCACATATTAAAATTTGTTTATATAACAAATACACGTTAAAAAAATATGTACACTTGGTAAGTGAGAGTACATACTCTCATGTGTATGATATACATTATCGATTTATAATTATTATAATCATAATTGGATTTATTGCAATAATAATTATTAATGAATATTAGTAATACTACAACAACAATACCACCTCCCAGTGTGGGTCCCACGTTTGCGGGGTCTGTGGAGATCCAAATGTAGGCAACTTTGCCTCAACCGGCATGACTGCCCGTTGAGAGGCTAATTTCAAGAGGCCCACAAAATAAGATTTTGTAAAAACATTTTATAGGAGAAGGATTTTGTGAAAACATTTTATAGAAGAAGACTTTTGTGAATGCATTTCATGGGGCAAAACTAAGGAAAAACATCACGGAATTGAACTAAGGAGCACTAATAAATCAGGGGCACTAGCTATGTAAGCATTAGTACAGCAAAGTAGAGGAAGGTGCCATACCTTAATCAATAGATATAGGCAAACAATGTTTCTTCCTAACTATAAGTACTACCTGCATACAAATACAACATCCGAAAAACAACAATCAAACCTACCCTATCGCAATCGAAAGACAACTATGAAGCCACCTCTCTGCGATCTAAGATCTTAATCCTATCCCGTCATAGTCTCCTATTTTGAGTCATGGCCTGCATCAACCCGACAACTTTCAAGTCCTCTCTAATCACCTCGTCCAAACTCTTCCTTGGATTATTAATAAATAGTATTGATAATAATTAGCAATAATGAAAATCATAAGTAATAATATTAAGAAGAATAATAAAAGTTCTTGTTAATATTATTAATATTAATAATTAGCATCAATAGGAATTAATATTAATTATTATTAATCAGAAATAGTTAATTAATAACAATAATTCATAATTATTATTGTGGTTATTGATAATATTTTATTAGATTCATATTAATTGTATTATTAATTAATAATATCTACAAATAATTATTAACAATCAACAATAATAATAATAATTATTATTAATTAACAATAAAAATAATCACTAATCATTAATAATAATAATTATTAATACTGATTATAATAATCAACAACAATAATTACAATGGCAATTCCAATTGATAATAACGACTATAATCAAAATAATTGTTAATATAAATAATAATTATTATTAATATTAAAATTACTATAAATAGTAATAAAAATTGTTATAAAAGTAAAAAATAATAATTATTATATTAATTATAGTTATTATTGTAATAATTATAACCAATGAACATTAGTATTAATTAAAATAATAATTAATATTATTATTAATGTTAATATTAATTATTCTTGTTGTTGTTAATTATAATATTTCTTAATGTTAATATTAATAATGACAAAAATTACAAATTATGAATATTAATAATAATTGATAATTATAAAAATAATAATTAAATAAATGAAAAATAATAATAAATTTTAATAATAATAATAATAAACAGGAAATATTCATGTTAATAATTATTATTTAATATTTATTTATTTATTTATTAATAGTAATAAGTGTTATTATTAATGAAAATAATTACTATTAATGTTGTTATTGTTTAATAATAACTACTAATAATAAATAATAATAAATAATAAATATTTTTTTGTAGTTATTTTTTAATAATTAAAATAATAATAAATCATAAAATGATTACTAACATTAATAATAATTAAAAAATAATTACAACAATAATTCTTACCAATACTTACAGTAATAATTATAAATATTATAAAAATTGTTGAAACTTATTAATATTAATATTAATAATTGATAATAATAATTATAACTATAATAATTATAATAATTCTTGTTAATGTTATTAATGAAAATTATTAATAATTACAATAATAATTAATATTATTTATACTAATAATTATTATTGCTACAAATAATAATAATCATTAATACTAATATTAATAATATAAAACTAATAATTAGTGACCATTATTTAACAATTATGCAATTAGTCAGTTAACTATAGTAATTAATAATAACAACTATTATTAATATATAAAATTATTTCTATTAATATTATTATTAGTTAAGAACAACTAATGATGATAATTACTAATAGTTCAAAATAGTAATTAATTAATTATGAAAATAATAATTAGTCATAATGAGAATTATTATTAATGTTAATAATAATAATTAACGATAATAATCACAATGATAATACTTGTTAATATTAATAACAAAAATAAAATCATAAAAAAATGGGTGGGAGCGGGTGGGGATGGGTCAGAGTGGGTGGAGTGGCAAGGAGTGGCGAGGAGTGGCAAGGAGTGGAGCAGGAAGATTTACCGATGAAAACAATAGGGCTGTCATCTAAGTGGTTCGAATGCTTATAGGTATGTTACTTCTTTTGGCTGACATTTGCCCATTAATTAAGGAATTTGAAGCAATCTTCGGGTATTCTTAGTGTAGACGATTCCTCTAATTGTCCAAGTCAAGAACGACTATTCAGGTGATGTGATGAAAATGTTATGATTAACCACCACGGAAACCAAAATGGCAACTGATGGTCATATTGCAAGTCAGCGAGCCTACATATTTTATTGTCTCAATCAACTCTTATTGTGGAATGATGGTAGCTTAACTTTCCTTGATTTGATGGTTGGTTGACTTCTTAAGTCCTATTGCAATTATTGCAGTACGAAAGTGGGTGTCATCTATCACTAATAAAATTAAAGAGTTTGAGCATGCATATAACCTTTTGAGTTACTCCATCCATTGCCAATTGATTTGGGTCGTAACCTCATTTGAGCTTATATGCATGACTCATTTGTTTAAAGCCCAGTTGTTGTAAAAAATTATATGCATGACACCACCCAGCTTCCTCCGCACAGAAAATTCTTTAGAAGAAGTGAATTTCTTTAATGGGTATTTTCATAATTTATCTTCTAGACCTCACGCCTTTGTTTTTGGTGATCCATTGATCCATAATCGCCATTGGCATGTTTACTATGCATATTCTAATGATGTGGCGGATTCCACGGCTGAGATGATCATGGTTGAGATATGCATAACTCTTTGTTAATTGTCCAATTGATGTAAAGAATTAACATGTTAGAGTATGAAAGTGGGGGTTATCTCACATTGTTAAAAACTAAATGGTTTGAGCATGTATGCAAGCTTGTGAGTTGCTCCACCCATTCTCAATTAGTTTTCTGTTGGAACCTCATTTGAGCTTATATGTATGGCTCATTTGATTATGGCCCAATTGACATATAAAAATCTAACATGGTATCAGAGTGGGTTGCTCGATCTTGATTTGCCTCCATTCCTGTTTGCTTAAAACTGTGTGCACGTGTTGGACCTTATTAGTGGCCCACATGGGAAGAGATGTGTTGAAGTATGAAAGTGGGTGTCATCCCACATTGATAAAATTAAAGAGTTTGAGAATATATATGAGCTTATGAGTTATTCCATCAATTACTAATTGGTTTTATGTTAGAACCTTATTTAAGCTTATATACACGACTCATTTGGTTATGGCCCAATTGCCATATAAAAATTTAACATGGTATCAGAGCGGGCTACTTGATCTTAATTTGCCACCGTTCCCATTTGATTAAAATTATGTGCACGTATTGGGCCTTGTTAATAGCTCACACGTAAGGGAGTGTGTTGGAGTATGAAAGTGGATGTCATCCCACGTTGATAAAACTAAAGGGTTTGAGTATTTATATAAGCTTGTGAGTTACTCTATCCAATAACAATTGGTTTTGGGTTGGAACTTCATTTTAGCTTATATGCATGACTCGTTTGATTAAGGCCTAAGTTATATGAAAATTTAACGCTATCATCTTTAGTGAGACTCTCCTTGGTTAGATGAGGTAGAGGACAATCATGATCGATTCCTTAACTGGGTTACCCTCTTTTTCTTAAGATTTTTGAACAATTATCGCCTTTACAATTCCTTTATTTGCACTTGTCCTTTGCTGCAAGATATTCATGCCATTTTGTTATTTTTATTCTTTTCTTTTTGTTTAACCGATCTTTAAATGAAGCCGCTACAACAAATTTCCACTAGTAAGCGTGAAGCCCTACTGTGCATTGGGTTATCCCGTGCACAAACAAATTAGGCCTTATGGCTTCACTCCTGTTGATTTGAAGAATTAGGAGCACTTGTTAGAGCAACTAGACATTGCATGTTTAGTACTTTGGTGGAAGATTAAGAGAATTCATCGTTCCATAATGAGTTGAGGACATGTTATTACTTGTATTAGGAGTGATAAACTTTATTTTTCATGTTCGCATAACTCAATAGTTTCAGAAGAAGCAAAAGGTGTTGTATTTTAACTCCTTAGCTCTGGGTCTTCTAAAGTTCACTCATGGAAGCATCATCTCATAGAAGTTAACATAGTCTAGCTTATCTTGATCATCCATGCTCCAGGTGGCAGCTCATGTTATGGTGGATGAATCTTACCTTGAGTAGGCAACCGCAACTCTTGGTATCAAGCAACTAACTAAGGAAGGCAAGTCAACTATTAGGCGAAGCATATAAAGTCTCCTTTTTTTTTTTTTGGTTTGTCAAGGAACTATGTGTGGGCTACGAAGGATAACAAGGAAGCATATAGCATGAAATAAGGCCACACATACGAGCATTATGAGCAATTTGTGTTTTTCTTTATTTTACACCCGTAGAATACTTTATTATGTTTTAATGCTTGGTTTGAATGTTTTGGTTTTTATGTTGTCATCCTCGATATGATTTATTCCCTTTTTATCACAATTATTATATTATCAAGGTAAGTCTATGTAGGCCAATGCCTTTTTTTGGTGAAGCGGTTGTTTTCCTTCTTTATATATCTTTATTTTACACATTTTGCTTATTTTTTAATGTCATTCTGAACAAAAGCAACAATCCTTTCGACCTACTTGTATCTCACGCCTATGGTATCGCGCCGTTATCCCTAATAGCATGGGAATTTGTGCTAGTAGGCAACGAAGGCAATAGGGATCACTCCACTTGTTTGATTTTTCTTGCAGTGTTGTGGATGACTTTGTCGTTGCCTTTAGAAGCAAAACCTCTAAAGTTGGCCTAGGTCGGTTAGTTGTGGAAGCCCAAATCCATCTACATCCAAAAGCCTCTTGAAAGAATTCTTTCATGTAGTAAGGACCTATCTGTCAAGGTCAAAACATCCCTTGAGGATTGGTGATGGACACTCGAATATCTTTCATGATGGCATCCTCGACCTTAATGTTTTGTAAATGGAACTTAATGTCATACGGTCTTATCATTATTTATTGATATTTTTAAATGAAGGACAACATCTAATCTTTTCTCATTGATGCCAACTAGTTCCTCATATAGGGCTTGTGCCCAATTAACATTGCACACTTGCCTTCCAGTACAACCTACAATTAGGGCATTTTGCTGCCTCTACTGGGAGTGTTACCTTATGAAGACATAGTTTCTTATAGATTGTCATATTGAAGTTTGTATCTCCTAGTCAAAGTGTGGTTAAGGACTTATAAGCTTAGTGCGAATAAAGCACTTAAGGATTGGATAGAGCTTTGATAAGATCAATAGACCTCCCATTTCTATTCTTCTTTGTAACATGTTTTTTTATTGCTAACTATTTTCATTTGTAAGAGTTGTTCCTCTTGGTTGGAAAAGTTGTCTTGGCTTTTACGAAGATTGATGGAAGTGGTAACTTAATGGAATCACTGATGCTCTTAGCTCCATTTGACAACATCTTAAAGAGGCTTATTAGGGATACAATCAGTACCCGATATGGTATTACCATTATGATCCTTCATTCTGCTTCTTTATTTTTTCCCTTTCCCTTTTCATTTTTATATACTTGTGTTGTTTGTTGTTGTTATTGTCGGAGTTGTGGTTTGATCAATATATATTTATTAGTGGCATGCTTGGTTTTATCGGTTTGTATTAGTTGTGTTGTTAGCTATGCCGCTTGGTTTCTACAGTGGGGACATTACGGAGTTTTGGTGTGGAGGTGAGTTCCCACATGTATAATTATTTAGAAAATTCTGTTGGTACCCACTAAGCTTAGTCGGCCTGATGGGGCGAATAGGGTGATTACTAATATTTACAAATAAAAACTTAATAACATAATGTAACAGATAATAACAAACTCAAGTACATTGAACAATAAAGTCAAAGACACTAAGCAAACATATAAGGGAAGTTGAACAGTAAGAGAGTAATGTAGAACATAAAGTATGCAGAGTTTTTTTTTCACAAGGTCCACCCCTCAACTGGGCCACGTCCCTGAAGACCGTTCCTTAGGATTTAACCACTTATATAGTCTTCTTTGAGATTTACATACTTTGCAAGTGTCGGCTTAAAGACCTTGACTACAACACACCTTTTAAGACCTCTCTTGAAGTGCTTCCTCCTAAGTCCCCACTTGGAAAGGATGACACTCCCTTTTGTTTGCAAGTAGGATTCTTACGAACCTCTTGTCATAAGCTATCTCAAATGTGCTTACCAACATGACAATGATCTCGATATGATCACCTAAGAATGCAATAACACTTTTGGAATATAAGTTAAGCTCTTTGTTCTTGTTTGTTGTGATAACGCCCCGATCCCTCGCGCAATCACAGATAGTTATCTAGAATAGCTTCAAGGATCGTCGACTGGTCCCACAAATCACCACAACTCTTTCCGGCGTGCTTCTTCCCCGCTCACACGCTGCCTTAGAAACTTCTGAGGAGGTTACCCATCCCAAGATTGCTCCCCAACAAGTGCGCTTAACTGTGGAGTTCTCAAGACTGGGCTTCCCGAAAAGAAAGGTGCACCTTTGGTGATATAAGTAGTCACTTCGATCCTTTTAAGTCACACTCAGGGTGTTACAATCACCCCCACCTGAAGCGCACAACGTCCGCGTTGTGCCTCCCTAACCGATCGACTTAGGAGTCCTCTTGATCGGCGATCCGCACCCAGTATCTTTGCCCCGCTAGATGACTGCCCATGAGCTTTCCATCAACTGGCGTAGCTCACAGTTGTGGGTCGGCTTTGATGCCATCAGTAACACCCCGTCCCCTCCCGTGGTCGCGGACAGTTACCAAGAATAGCTTCAAGAATCTTCTATTGGCCTCACAAATCACCACAAGTCTTTCTAAAGTGTTACGTCCTCGCTTACATGCTGCCTAAGAAACGTCCCAGGAGGTCACCCATCCTAAGATTGCTTCTCAGCAAGCACGCTTAACTTTGCACTTTTTAAGAGTGGGCTGTCCGAAAATAAAGGTGCACCTGTGGTGATATAAATAGTTACTTCGATCCTTTTAAGCCACACTCGGGGTGTTACAATTGTGCACTCTCTTTCTTTAATAAAGGCATCTATTGTACTCTCTTTCTTCAATAAAGATATCTATTTAATAGCAATGAGAATAAGATTGTTGAATGATGTGTAAGATGTAAAGATTGGATGCTTTAGAATATTCCATTGGATGCTTTTCTCTATTGGCTACCAGCTGATTCAAGGGCATTGACATCCCTTCACTTTTTCGAGCATTTGCTTAGTTAGTTCTTAGTGCCTTATATGTTAGAGATTGATTGTTCAACCTTCATTTAATGTGTTATCCATTGCTTATGTCCTTTGCTAGGGTGGAAACCATTCTTTCAAACTTTGATGTTGACATTCTCCAACTTTGGTATTGTTGACTGCAACTATCCCTTCTAATAAAAACACTTTTGGTTTTTGCATATATTTGAATACGCTTTGTAAGTATCCCAAGTGTTACTACTTGTTATATCGAGAAAAGCACATAGTCTTGCTCCTTGAAGATAAATAATTAGCGAGATTACCTAATTAATTAAATCATAAATGATTTGAGTAGTCCATATTAGCATATTGTGGAGAATTACGGTATCTTAAAGGTCAAAACACAAGCCCTAATTTTAAGCTATGATGAACGATTTGGTACCAAACTTTATTTTATGTCTCTTTATTATCGTATTGTATACTTACAAAGAAGTTAAACTTCATTGAGCAAATATACAAATTCTGAGAATAGGAAAATAATCCACATGTCATAAGATACATGAATAGGAAAATAATCCAGGTATAATAAGATTCATTTTTAGCTTAATTCTAGTTGTGATGAAGTTATGAGTCTAACAAAGGAGCATTTCTTATAAACCTATCAGGGTCGTCAATGATAAGAGTTCAAGGTTGTTGAACTCCAATTTTTAATCTTTAAGTCATCCGTTACATAATGATCTTGTTAACTTGTAACTAATGTGGCACATAGGTAGCATTCAAGTAATTGTGTAAATAAGATCTAAAGATCCTTAGTCATGCAAAAGTGTCTTGAGATACATTGACGTGATTCTTCTATCTCTACCTCTTTTATTAAAGGAAACATTTGTGAAATAGATAGTATAGGATGGAAAAGATAGAATTCAATTGTCATGCTCCTCGCAAATTTAGCAATTAAAGCATGAGATAAACCACTTATAGTTCATGCAATAAGTGCCCCCTAGTTTCCTAAGTAGAGCAACAAGTGACCATAGTGAACCAATAGATCATACTTAAAGATAAACATATAGGTGCATGGAAAGTAAGTACAAGTATTATCAGCAGCTTATATAGAATAATATAGGAAATATATATTAAAACAAAAAAGATTTCAATGTCGTAGGTATTGAAATCCCAAATGAGTTCGTCTCAATTGGCTTGAGGGATGCTAATTGCTTCTTCAAGGGCCGTCCTTAGTGCAGCTCCAATTATTTAAGAAATTTCCAGTTTTTCTCCTCCTTTAACTTTCGTTAAAAATTGGGATCAAGCCAAGGAAACGTTTAGGGCATTGTTCAAGCTTACGTAACACAAAACCAAATTATTTGAAAAATAACACACACAAACCATAGAAATTGTTCAAAAAAACTTAAACAAATTGTTTAGTTAAAAGGAGTGGGAGGGTTGGCAATTCATCTAGGGGAACTGAACCAAGTGATTTGGCTAGAATGGTTTTTTTTAGGTAGAAGAGAATGGTAGGATGATGTTAGTTCAGGTTCCTTGGAGCTCTAGTAAGCTGCCATGGATGCCTCCTTGTTCTGATCCTTTGATTCCTAAGCGTTGTGTTCATCCTTCTTTTCTTTAGTATCATTTTTCTTTTGTAACGCCATAATTCTCATAATTTCTCCTCAATCTCCTTTCCATTTTAAGAAAGGCTGACACATAGGGTTCTATGAGTATGCCTAATGCTTCATTAGCTTCCTTGAGATTCTATTCTATGCTGACCTTCTATATCAGCCTCTAAATACAACCAAGGGTCC
Organism: Carnegiea gigantea; assembly: GCA_029747015.1. NCBI lineage: Eukaryota > Viridiplantae > Streptophyta > Magnoliopsida > Caryophyllales > Cactaceae > Carnegiea > Carnegiea gigantea. The sequence continues at coordinate 69,013 of JAKOGI010000619.1, forward strand.
GTTTCTTGAGTTGCTTCAATGACATCCTTGATTAGTTCCCGAGTCACAACCTGAAGCCCTTTGTTTAGAATTTCAGAGCATCAACCTCACGAAGCCACCCATATTGACAAGCCTTTTACTTGATCAAATATGTTTCAAATTTATCGGGAATAGAGGCTAACCTCAAAATTTCAAGACTTATGGTGTCAAAGTTGTAAGCCATGGATAGATGTAGATTTTATGGGTTCAGAGGAACTTCTCTTCTACAGTGCTCATCTTCACAGAACCATTAACCTGAAGAAGTATGCTTGAATTTTAAGACTTCTAATTTTTCCTTGTTCACTATAGTGTCCAGCACCTTAATATGTTCTTCAGCCTCTAGAGGAACCTTAAACTACTTAAATACCTTTTTCAGTAAGTTCATATAGGGTAGAGGTGCACTTCTTGATGCTTTCTTGACTTTGTCCGTATGCTTCAGAATTATTTCAGAGAAAGTGTCATCATGATCTATCATGATGTCTTGGACCATGCTAAGAGCCCTAACAGATAGCCATTGTTTTGTGTTCCTCCTCGGATAAATAGTTCTTACCAAGATATAGTGAAAAAGTCTAGATTTAAAGAATAATTAAGTCTAATAGTGCAGTTCTTAGCGTCAGATAGGATCTCAAATGGGGAGAAGTTCTGAAAAAATGGAGTGACATAATCGTTTCAGAGTTCATAGTTGAACTTGACAAGATCTATCTTGAGATTGAAGATTGATCCAAGGTGATAGCAAATAGACTAGAATCTATGCCTTTAACAAAATTAGAGTAAGAAATCATATCCTTAGGTCGCTGTTTTCTCATGTTTGCATAAAAGAGCTTGACTATTAGGACAGACTTTTGTTCTAACATCAAAGAGTTCTCTACAATTCATTAGCTGTAAGAAACATAAAAAACTGAACTTAGCATCCCTGAAGAAATCCCAATCATGACATATAAGAAATCATGTTTCTATCCATCAATTTCTAAGAACATTCTTGACTAGTCTCATTGAACCACTCATCAGGCATATCAAGAACATTGGTGGAAATAAAGGTTAGAACCTTTACGTCTTGAGTTTCATAGATTTCTAGCTCAATATCCTCTGATTCATTGATAAGCAATCTCTTTTTCCTTTTAGGATGAGTAGGAGCTAGTGAGTGAGAGATTCTTGTTGTCCTTTTGGGTGTAGGCTCAGACGTAGCAGTCTTTTGCTTTTTGGAAGACACCGTAACTTTAACAATAATAATTTTATGGGAGAGGATGAGCTTTGTCAATTAAGGTTTGAAAAATTAAAAGAAGAGAGAGAATTTAGACAAGGCAAGTTGAGAATAAATGAAAGGAGTTAATGTCTGCGGGTAATTGATGAGATGTGATAGGCTTGTATAGTTTTCAAAGCATAAGGTCTTGACACGTCCAAAATAGTGATATGATTTAGTAGTAGCCAATTTTACAAAAAAAGGAGGGAATCATTCAAATGTTTTGAAGAGATTTTCCAATCAAATTCTAGAAAGATTTCAAATTAATTTTCAAAATTCTGATCTTGTTTTTCAGAAAAGAGATATAAGTTAATAAAAGGCTATAAATTACTCTTGATCAATGCAATTAGTATATGAAATGATTTAATTTCAACTGCCTTGATGTTGTTATAATTATCAAATTCAAGTGCCTTAAAAATCATTTTCCTTTTGATAGCCAATATTTAAGAGTAGTTACTCCCCTTCAAATCATGTAATGTGGCCAATCATTCCCAGTTTTCTTTGGATAAAATAAAAATGATCTTTACTAAGGTGCTTGGCAAAAATATCAACTAATTGGATATTAATACGCACAAAATCTAAAAAGATATCACATTTTTTTTTCACATGATCAGTGAAGTGACGTCGTACTTCAATATGCTTTATCTTAGAGTGCTAAAGGGGATTCTTAGTGATGTTAATCGCACTCTAGTTGCTACATTTGATATAAACCTTGTTGTAGTCCAACTCAAGGTCCCTGAGTTTTTGGATGATTCAGAGTATTTGGGCATAATATTTGCTAGCAACAATATACTTAGCCTCAGCGATGGACAAGGCAACAAAACTCTACTTCTTTGAATGCCATGTCACAAGAAACTGTCTAACAAATTTTGATGAATTGGATGCACTCTTTTTATCAACTTTGTAACTTGTATAGTTAGCATTAGAGTACCCTACGAGTTCAAGGTCATCACTTCTTGAGTATCACATACCTAGGTCTTTTGCTTCAAAAAGATATTTTAATGTTCTTTTAACATCCTTGAGGTGAGATTCATTGAGAACTATTTAGAATCATGCACATAAGTAATCATTAAAGAACATAGTAGAGTAGCTTGTAGTTAAATGTAGTAATGATATAGTTTACCTCTGTGTACCTTTTCAGGAACTAACTTACCACTTGAGTCTAAGTCAAGTTCATAGTTTGAAGCCATTAGAGTTTTGGCAAGCTTTGAACTATCGAGTCCATATTTCATTACGAGTTCCTTGACCTACTTTCCTTGGCTAGCGAAAATTCCATGTTTACGTTGCTTGATTTATAGTCCAATGAAGAAGCTCAGCTCTCTTATCATACTCGTCTGAAATTCTTTGCTCATAAGCTTAAAGAAATTCTTATATAAAGATTCATTAGTAACACCAAATAGTATATCATCAATATATATGCCTTTTGTTTTAATAAACAAAGGCTTGTTAATCTATCCTCATTTAAAATCATTTTTGAGTGAGAATTTGCTAAACCTTTCATACCAAGCTCTAAGGGCTTGTTTTAATCCATAGAAGGTTGTGTGCAGCTTGAAAACAGGCTTAGAAAAGTCAGGATTTTCAAAACCAGGGGGTTGTTCAATATAAACCTCTTGTTATGAATATCCATTGAGCAATGCACATTTCACATCCAATTAATATAACTTGTTTCCTATGAAAGATGGAAATACAAGTAACATTATAATGACATCTACTCTTGCTCCAGGGCAGAGGTCTCATCATTTTTGATGTCATGTTTTTTGTTACAACCCTTAGCGACAACTCTAGCTTGTTCTTAACCACATTGACAAAGTTATCTAGCTTATTTCTAAATACCCTTTTGGTCCACATTGACATGATGGTTCTTAGGCTAGGTCTTCAAGGACTAAACTTTTTTTCTTTCAAACTACTTGTGTCCTTGTATGATTAACATCTAATCAAGGGCTTTCGGAGCTTCTTGAGGTTCTTCAATTGTATGAGAGAAACAAATGCACACAAAAATTGCTAAGAGAAAAATAAGTCCCTACACTTGAGTTGATGTCTGATATGATGTTGATCATATGATGGTGTGCAAGAAATCTCTAGCTTCTTCTTGGTTCTTAATGATTCCAATCAGTGCCTGTTTCCTGCCTTGCCTCTTATATTGCTTCTTGACTTACTTTTGAGTTCCCAGTGTTCTTAATTAAGGTTTCTAAAAGTATATTCTGGTTAATTTAAGGTACCCTGAGGTAAATATAAGTTGTTGGTTTCTTAGATTTAGCCTTTTCTTCTTCTTCGTCATTATGTCTATTGAGTTTGAGATCATCGGAGGATGTTGAGCTGATAAGCTTGCTATTGTTTTTAACAAAGACCGTATAGATGCTTTCTTTAACCAGCTTGTTTTTATTATTTATAATACTCTCTATGGTTTACATTGTTAAGAATTTTCACCAAGGATACCTTTATCACTTCTCACACCTAATTTTCCAAGATTTTCTTTCCCTTTGTTGTAAATAAAGCATCTGTAGCCATACGCCCTGAAGGATGAAATCTTTAGCTCCTTTCCTTTGAGGAGCTCATAAGGACTTTTCTCTATGATAGGTCTAATGAAGCATCCATTGAGGGCAGAGTTGAAATTGCTCTTAGGAGTATATTTCAATGTCATAATAAGTGCATAATAGTCTTAAACACAACATACCATCTCAAATGTCCACACATTTTTTTTTTTTGGGCTTCCATATGTTCTAAAATTCTCCAAAGAATCATAACCTTTATTGATACCACAGTCTAGACATGTCTCTTTATATAACCTTGTATAATGGCCAAAAGTTGTAATGTCTGCTAATAACTCACATCAAAGTGTCCTCTACGTATTGATTACATAGTTGCAGTACATGCTGAATATGTATTGAAGGCAACGACCTTGGAGGAGACCAAACTTGGTAAAGTCTCATTAAATCAAAGGAGACATAGAAGAAATAAACTAAAAAGGGAATGAGAGACTTAGCTAGAATAAGGGTTATAAACTCCCCCATGCTTAGCGCTTATCCCTAACCAAGTTTAGCTTAATTCAAAACTGACTGAATAGGGAAGTCGATCCCTCAAGCACCCTTCTTAGGTATGGTGATAAAGGCCAACCAACAAGCAATAGTTACATAATTAATGGTAACAAAGACAAGGTGCGAGAGCAAGATAGATATGAAACTCCCCAAGGGGCACCTCTCCTAAATACACATATCGAAACTAACTGAGATCCTTAAGGCAAGAAAAGAGGTGGCTTACTAATGGTGGGTAATAGTGACTGAGGAGAGCCTCACTTTATGGTCAAGTAGAACTCTCATCTCCAAGTGTTTAAATATGTTCATGATCACCCTCAACATTTAAACCAATCATGCAAATACCATAGGCTTGGAGAGCTCCTCATCCTCCGCCACTCAGGGTAAAAACGCACACAAATTGATCAAGAAGCTATGAAAAGGGTTGAATCAGGGGTCTTTTGGTAAGAGTGAGAAGGGCAAAAGCCCTTTGGGATCAATGGAGCTAAATAGCCTTAGAGCTAGGGAGCAAGAACACTTTTAATAAATGAAAGCGAACACCTACTTCAAACCCAATTCAAAGGTTCTAACAGAAACCCACATTTGAATACTTAAGGAGGGAGCAGATTCATTTTCAATGAGAAAAGTATTGTGCCAGGCATCTTATTTGTAAAAGCTTTCTTTTCTTTTTTTCTTTATTTTATTGTCATTATTAAATGCTAAAAGACTTTCTCCTATTCCTTTTTTTTTTCCGAAAGTTACCTTATTTTTTTGGTTCCTTTTTTTTGGAGCAAGCTTTCAAACAAAGAGCTTGAAGCTAGACACATTGTCAATGAGATTCCAGCATCCCTTTTTTACCCTTTTCAAATACAAACCACCATAACTAATGCATAAAAATGCACCAACTCCAAAAGTAAACCCCATAATTGTGAAAAGTGTTGCTCCACTAACTGCTATTGTGTGAGGGCAGGGATTGCATTTAGGCCATGGGTAGAATGAGTGTGGATACAACAAAGACGGGTAGGGCTTAATATGGATGAACCAAAGGGTCTCAATGTTATTTAGGTGTCTTTTTAGGCTTGTGCTTAAAAGAGCAAAGAATGTCTCAATCATATCAAACGGTGCATATTGCCTAATGTGGTTTCGGAGAGGACTAGGCTATGTTCTAGCACTACAATCAAGGTGAGCCACTCAAGCAGAAAAGAAAGAACCACTAAAAATGCGTGGTTAAATGAAGAGTCAAATCTCACAGGTTACATCACCCCGGTTGCATTTGTTTACCTTATAAGTCAACCTCTAGCTAAGCCCCTCCAAGTCAAGGCAAAAGAGCCTCAGAAGCAAAGGCATCCACCCCAGGTAAAATGATTAACAAAAGTTGCTCATACTGTCATGCTTCCAATAATGAAAGCAATGTCATAATTTGAGTGCATAACCATGCTAATCATTGAACATTTACATCATGAATTCTCATCATAGAAGGGGCTTTTTTTTTCCAAAATTTTTCAATTTTTTCAATTGTATTTCATTTTTTTTGATCAATAAGAAGGACATGAACAATAGGGTTAGAAATGTACCTTGCAAACCTAATGATGCCCTTCTCGACATAACTCCTCGACATCAGGAAAGAAAACAAATATATAGAATGAAATAGAAGAAGCTACATGCTTTAAACTACATGTTTATATTAATGCTAGTCCTAAGTATGCAATGAGCCCTAGAATGCAACAAAATGGGTACCTACTCTAGTTAACTACTATGTTTAAGCCTGAATACCTCTCAATCTAGCCAATTACCAATCATATAATAAAACAAACCAACCAAATCCGTAATCATCAAAATCCCAAGAAACACCCCCTAATCACACCAAAAGAAACCCATCTAAAACCCACAACTTGCACACCACAAGATCGCTCTAATGATATATGCTTGCTAACTCACCTCCCATGCTTAGGATATACATTGTCTCCAATTTATAGTCATCTAAGTAGATCAAAGGGAAAGGTGGGAATTCACAAGCCATCAATAAGGGCCGAGGAGGCTGCTAGGCCTCCACTCGGGTGGAGGGTAGGGTCAATCATGATGCTCGTATGCGTAGCAGACATAGTGCACCATGTTTTACTGCCGACTAGCAAACTCCATTTGTGGATTGAGCAATTCCTGTTGGTCTTAAGTTTGTTGTTGTTGACGGTCATCAATTGCATTGAGCCTCAAGTTGAGGACAGAGAAGTTATCATCCATACACTGGTAGAAATTGGCTTCATTAAATCCCGAAGAGCCCGTGACACTACAGCTCCTAGTCATGGGGGGCTCAAGCATCTCCTTAGGTGGAGTGGCCCCTGAACTCCCACCACCTCCCTCACCTCCCCCGGCATTCCCCGCTTAGGGTGGAGGCTTATCCTCAGCTGTCTCCATATGAATGTCATCATTATACACCTAACTGGAAAGGTCGACACAAGTTGTTTTAGTGGGGTGCGGGTGGAGAAAAAGAAGTCTACCATGGTGGTTGACAAAAACACGACCACCCTCCATTTTGAATATCTCCAAATGATTTCTACCCAAAACTCTTATTGATTAAAATTTTCGTGGGCGGAGGACCAAACACCACTATGTGGGAGCTTTAAGCGGCGATCAAACTCTACTGGGTTAGCATCAAATCTCCTATTGAAAAGTCAAAATTAGATGTGGATAGGTTTGTTTTGGTACGGGTTGCTCGAATAAACCTTGATGGCGCTTACAAACTCTCAACACAATCTCTCATACATGGGTTTATCCATTTTTATATAATCAACCCATGGATGATAACTTCTCTGTCCTCAACTTGAGGCTCAATGCAATTGATAAGCATTAACAACCACAAGCTTAAGACCAACAAGAATTGCTCAATCGACAAATGGAGTTTGGTAGTCAGCAGCAAAACATGGTGCACTATGTCTGCTACACATACGAGCATCATGGTTGGCCCTGCCCTCTACTCGAGTGGAGGCCTAGCAGCGTCCTTGGCCCTTATTGATGGTTTGTGAGTTCCCACCTTTCCCTTTGATCTACTTAGATGACTATAAATTAGAGACAATACATATCCTAAGCATGGGAGGTGAGCTAGCAAGCATATATCATTAGAGGGATCTTGTGGTGCGGGAGTTGTGGGTTTTAGATGGGTTTCTTTTGGTGTCATTAGGGGTGTTCCTTGCCATTTTGAAGATTAAAGATTTGGTTGGTTTGTTTTATTGTATGATTGGTAATTGGCTAGATCAAGAGGTAGTCATGCTTGTACATAGTAGTTAACTGGAGTAGGTACCCATTTCGTTGCATTCTAGGGCTCATTGCTACTTAGGACTAGCGTGAATACAAACATGTAGTTTAGAGCATGTAGCTTCTTCTATTGTATTCTATACATTTGTTTTCTTTCCTAACGTCAAGAAGTTATGTCGAGAAGGACATCATTAGGTTTGCAAGGTACATTTCTAACCCTATTGTTCATGTCCTTCTTATTGATCCAACAAAATGAAAAAAAATTGAAAAAATTCAAAAAGTTTGAAAAAAAAAGCCCCTTCTATGATGAGAATTCATGATGTAAATGTTTAATGATTAGCATGGTTGTGCACTCGAATTATGACATTGCTTTCATTGTTGGAAGCATGACAGTATGAGCGACTTTTGTTAATCATTTTGCCTGGTGTGGATGCCTTTGCTTATGAGACGCTTTTGCCTTGACTTGGAGGGGCTTAGCTAGAGGTTGACTTATAAGGTAAACAAATGCAACCGGGGTGATGTAACCCACGAGATTTGACTCTTTATTTAACCACTCATTTTTAGTGGTTCTTTCTTTTCTGCTTGAGTGGCTCACCTTGATTGTAGTGCTAGAACTTAGCCTAGTCCTCTCCGAAACCATGTTAGGTAATATGCACCATTTGATATGATTGAGACATTGTTTGCTCTTTTAAGCCACAAGCCTAAAAAGCCACCTGAATAACGTTGAGACCCTTTGGTTCATCCATATTAAGCCCTACCCGTCTTTGTTGTATCCACACTCATTCTACCTATGACCTATATGCAATCCCTACCCTCATGCAATAGCGGTTAGTGGAGTAACACTTTTCACAATTATGGGGTTTAGTTTTGGAGTTGGTGCATTTTTAGGCATTAGTTCTGGTGGTTTGTATCTGAAAAGGGTAAAAAAAGGGATGCTGGAATCTCATTCACAATGTGTCTAGCATCAAGCTCTTTGTTTGAAACCTTGCTCCAAAAAAAAAGATACAAAAAAAAGGAAACTTTTAAAAAAAAAGGAATAAGAGAAAATCATTTAGCATTTAATAATGGCAACAAAATAAAGAAAAAAAAGAAAAGAAAGCTTTTACAAATAAGATGCCTAGCACAATGCTTTTCTTATTAAAAACGAATCTGCTCCCTCCTTAAGTATTCAAATGTGGGTTTCTGTTAGAACCTTTGAATTGGGCATGAAGTAGGCATTTGCTTCCATTTATTAAAAGTGTTCATGCTCCTTGGCTCTAAGGCAATTTAGCTCCATTGATCCCAAAGAGCTTCTCCTCTTACCACCCTTACCAAAAGACCCCTGATTTAACCCTTTTCAAAGCCTTCTTGATCAATTTGTGTGCGCTTTTACCCTGAGTGGTGGAGGATGAGGAGTTCTCCAAGCCTATGGTATTTACATGATTGGTTTGAATGTTGAGGGTGATCATGAACATATTTAAACACTTGGAGATGAGAGTTCTACTTGACCATGAAGTGAGGCTCTCCTCGATCACTATTACCCGCCATTAGCAAGCTACCTCCTTTCTTGCCTTGAGGATCTCAGTTAGTCTCAATCTGTGTATTTAGGAGACGTGACCTTTGGGGAGTTTCATATCTATCTTGCTCTCTCACCTTGTCTTTGTTACCATTAATTGTGTGACTATTGCTTGTTGGTTGGCCTTTATCACCATACCTAAGAAGGGTCTTAAGGGATCGACTTCCCTATTCATTCAATTTTGAATTAAGCTAAACTTGTTTAGGGACAAGCGCTAAGCATGGGGGAGTTTATAACCCTTATTCCAGCTAAGTCTCTCATTCCCTTTTTGGTTTATTTCTTCTATTTCTCCTTTGATTTAACGGACTTTACCAAGTTTGGTCTCCTTTAAGGTTGTTGCCTTATTTTAATCTCTTTCTTACTTGTTACAGGTGTTTCCCAAGTATTCAAGGAAAGGGTCAATGTAGGAGTGCAGACGGTCACACAAAGGCCCGAGGGGAGCAAGGGAACAAAAGTAAAAGTGAAGCATCAAGGGTCAAGGGTAGGCGATGACTGGCGTCAGGGCAAGGACACGACCATTGCCATCTTGCAATGCCACCCTGGTTCTATGGGGTGGCAATGATAGGCAGTCGTGATACCGACTGCCCGTAGCCAGCCCCCTAGCAATTCCAGGCGGGCGATAGCTACCTGCCGCCTGGGTGACCTGCTGCACGTTTTTCCAGTTTTTCTTACCTATAAATAACCCCTTTTGCCTAGTTTCGAGGGAGGCTTAATTTCTCCCTTTAAAAAGCACTCTAAAAACTTTCTAGGGTTGGTTTTGGGTTAATGAAGGATTAGGGTTCTTTGTTTGATTTTGATTGAAGATTGTGAAGATTTACGTCCATCATTATCTTAATCTAAGTTTGTTTCTCTCCCTCTTCTTCTCTCTTTGTTTGGTCATTGTTTTGGCTAATCATTCTGATTTGTGATTGTTTGATTGAAGTGATGATTTGTGAGTAATCTCCCCAAATTGAGTTGGGGATTAGGAGCTAGGTTGGCTTAATAAGCTAGGTGTGGTCTCCCCTTGTTTTAACTTCTAGTTTCTTTTCGGTCTCTCCCTCTACCCACCAACTATTCGAGCAAATGCCCCATGGACATTCCATCTAATACTTAGGCAAATGATCTCACTAAAAGGTGAGTATTCATCTTATGTGGATAGAAGCAAAGGGAAGAATCCTTGCGTATGAAAATAATCCAAGGCCTTGTTAGGTGCAAGTTGGCTATCCAAAATCTTAATGTTCCAAACCCTTATGAAAATAGGAGGGTTCATAGATTAAGCTTGCCCTCGTCCTCTAAAAGGTGGTGTGGATGTTTTTAACTGAACCAATCACCCCCTTTAGGCCACTTTGTAGGCTAAGCCAAGTATAGAACCCACACCTGATAGTAATAAAGGGGCGAAGTAGCGACTAATCCCTCGACTTAAGTCCCGTCCCCTATGAGATTAAAAACTACTAATTTTGGTAGCTTTTTCTATTTACTTTCTCAACCATCACTTGCGTTCCTGTACATTCAACCTAATCGCCTAGTTTAATAGCCTTAGATCTTATTCTTTGTGGACGATACTCAAGTACTCAGCGATAAACCCTGTACTTGCAGTTACAGATTTAAAGCTTAAATCCCACTGAATAGGTAATAACGTTCAGTTCATTGTCAGTAGATCCGCAAATATTGCGTGAAGACATGAAAACATAAAAATTACGAAATGCAAATCAAAGCCCAATACGTCTACCCCTATATTGTAAGGGTAGAAATATTTTTTTGGGCGCATGTATTTCAATTGATTTTAGTTCCAAATGAGAGGGAAAAAGAATTATGTTAAAACTATTGTCAGTTATTCTCTGAAAGTGGAATCTAAATTGATGAGTTTATATGTGAACAATGCTATCATTGAGCAAGGTGGACACCTCCCAAGCTGATTAGGAAGCAAGAGCTGAAGTTTTGTGGTGAAACTAAAGGTCATAAGCCTTGATAATTGGTAATTGATGGGCCTACTTATTATGTAGCAAGCAATTCTTGAAAATGATTCTTTAAAAAATTATATTTTATGAGATTTTGATATTTATAAGACATACATAAACTTCCAAACAGTATAGGCTGTAAACTGCCTTGATTTAAAATGTCTCCCTCTCACATGTAAAATATTCTTTTATGACCCAACGATAATGAAAGTGGCCTCACTGTGGGCTCAAATGGATTTTCCATGATTGGTAGAGCTTAAATAAATTCTTTTATATCTTTGTAATTAATCCATAATTTACTTGGCATTTGTCTCAATTGACACATGCACCATTAATTAAGTGGAACTTACAAATAAACCTTATTTTCTATTTATTACTAAATTGTTTATATGAGTTGTTCTTTTGTTTTCATTATTATAATTATTATTTTGTTGTTGTCATTATTATTAATATAGTTATTATTATTATGTTGTTGTTGTTGTTGTTGTTGTTTTAATAAAGGTAATGCCTACCTTTCATGAATTAGCAATTAATAAAAATCTCTAGGTTAAGTAAATCCAATTTATAGGTCCAATTTTATTTTTGATACAACGTACATACTCTAGAACCCAAATCGAAAAGGTATCCATCTTTAAGGTCCCAAGTAGACTTTAGTTACCAATTATTTTAGATTGCAATAGAATATCTCATTTTTGACCCCCCTAAAACATAATTCAACTCTTAATTATCTCCTTGTGCATAACTAACATTTAAATTCATCGTTTAACACTGCCTAGCATCCATCATCCTCACATACTTTCATTAGGTTACAATAAATCTAGGGTTAATGTTGCTTTTAATCACTAAGCCCATATAATTCACTCATTAGGATGCAATTCCTTTTTCTAACAAACTCTAAATTCATAAACAAGTGTATTCATTTCAAAATGCCCAAAACTACATCTCTCTTCTTTCCTCTGAGCTCAACCTTAAGCCGCACTTCTCCCTCTTCAACTTTCTAATGCGAAGAATCCAACACCCACACATATCAACTCTTAATTTCATTTAAACACAACAAAATATTTTCAATCTCAACACACTCTACTCATATAAGCTCTCTTTCACAACTCATACTCCAAAACCACATTCTCCATGAAAACCCACAAACATCTATACATTCCAACACATCAAAATTGTCATAATAACTTTAAATTTACACCCACAAGACTTATTTAATGCCAAAAGTTATAATTGACCAATTAAATTAAGAAAGAAATGATGAAAACAAATCCAAGAAAACATAAGAATCACCTTATAGCCACTCACAGAATAAGAAAAAAAAGGTATAGGAGAGGGTGGCCTGTTAGGCTAGAGGTGATGCAGGCTAGCATCAGTAGGGGGTGCGATAGAGTTTGGGCAGAGGAGGGGTGTGCTATGCATTGTGAGATTTGGGAAGAAGAAATAAAAGATGATTTTGGTTTCTTTATTACTTCTTTACCCAGATTTTTTGGTTTATTTTTATTAGGGCATATAGATAGCGACCGATGGGTGGTTTTAAGAATGGAGGTGGAACCGTCTCATAACAGAAAGATGTTTCAATTCCATTTGGGCTTAGGAGTTGAACTACAAATAGTAGCAATCGAGTTCCAATAGGGTGACCCTTAAGCGAAAACAAATATGATACAATCAAAAGATTGACAAGAGAGTTGAAGAGGCTAGATTTATTATAAAATCAATTTGCATGAATATGCCTTTGCTTTGATGAAGCTAGTTTAGGTAAATCTATAAGATTGAAATGATAAAGATCAATATCATATATGAGGAGTGGAATTTAAAAGTAAGAAGAATGGGGAAATTACAACAATCAAACATTCACTTTGGATTACACATGTAATTCAAAATGAGTTATATAAGCTTATCACCATAAACCAATAGCACATAGGCGATATGTACAAGTACAACTCCAACGAAGTGGAAAAGAAGATGATGAAGAGTAAGAGTATTAGGATGTCAACAATAATTTAAATTCGAATAGGAATGTACTACATAACATGCAATATGAGTCAAGGCATGGTTGGAAAAAAGTACGGGTAATGTTGAGGATTCACAAACTCTAGAGGTTTGAGATGAGCATAGGAAATTGAATAACATTGTAAAGAAGATAAATATAAAAATAATGCAAATCAAACAAATGTGATAAAAGTTAGAAGAAAGAAGATCAACACAAAAGGGAAGATCTAATTACTTACGTTTGTATTTCAATTCAGACCTTTTAAGCAAATGATTTGGATCAATAAAACATACAGTAACAGAAAATTGTGACGAACAAGGAAATCAAGAAGACCAAAGAAAAAATAGGTCAATGATTGAAAATAATGAGAATATCACTAATGTAAAATTTTAATTAAAAGAATTGATGACAGACTATAAAATGTTGGGTAGGGAAATACCACCTTAAGATTGGAAGGATAAAAATAACCATAAGCATGAATGATCTGAGAATACAAGATAGTGAGAATCAAATGGTTCCAAACATTAGTTACCCAGGGAAAAGAGTGATTCACATTAACTTGGAAACCCAACAAATAGTAGAAATAATTGGGGATCAAAAGTCTAAAGGCATGTCGAATATAATTATTACCAAGTACATATGGTATCAGGTTTTTGGCCAAAATGATGCTATAAAATTATCCATTTGCATACGATTTCTCATTTTAGATGCTTCTAGGCTCATAACATTCCAATAGCTATTAGTCAATATAAATTTAAGTAAAGACCATGTCAAATTTCTGTAATAGCCCGATCCTAAATCATGTTTATTTATTTAATTAAGCGATGTTCTTAATTTTTCACATGGATTTATCTCATTTAATCATCCTGGCTGGGCAAATTCATTTTAGGCCTCACTTTGCAATTTAGATTTTATCTATATTTAATTATTAATGAAAACTTTGGAAGAATTGATAGTAGGCCTAACAAGTTTAATCTAAGTAATTTATTGTGTTTTCCATAATATTACAGAAATTTAAATTTGAGTACGCAAAAACGTTATTGTTATGAAGCGTTTTATTCTCGAATCTAACTTTCTTCAGCCCAATTTGAAGCCCAATATATTTGTTTCTTAACCTAACTAATTACCATGATTAAGCTTAACCATGGATAGCTAAAAATCACTTTTCAAGATAAAAACTCAGCCAAGTTGTTGGACAAGTCAAAAAAATACAACCAAACTCAAACCCATCTTCTCTCTCCTTTCTCTCTCTAACTAGGCTAGCCCCCTCCCCTAGCTGATTCTGGTGTTTTTCGGCCAGTTTTTGCCTAGCTTTGGGCTGCCTCCGACTCCCCCCGACACCCTAGTATCACTGGCTAGCATCCTCCATCATCAAAACTACTAAATATCACCTCCATCTCTACTTTTATCAAGCTTAAAGTAAGTAACCTTAATCTTGATCTTGTTGATTTTGATTTTTATCTTAGTTTTGATTCTTGTTTTGATATTTTTGATTGTTGATCATGATATTTTGATAAGAAATAAGAGTTATTTTGATGTTGATCAAGGTAGAGTTGAGTTGGGAGCATGTTAGGGTTAGGATTATTCATAATCATGCAAGCTTTAAGTGGGAAGTTTGTTTTTCTTGGATTCTTGTATTTGATTTAGTGGTTTTAATCTCTAATAATGTTATGAGGATGTTCTTGGTGATCTTGGATGAAGTGGAAGTTGGCTAAAAGTTAAGGTTTCACTGATTATGCAAACGTTTAACGTTCCTTTGATAGTAAGCATGTTATTTGTGTAAATTTGATTGAAAAATGATCATTGATGTACATGATTTTGAAGTGAAATTGAGTGTGATGGTTTTGTATGGTGATGGGAAGGATCAAAGCCTTGTTACATGACTTTAAGGTGTGATTTTAGATGGGGAATTGTGTGAAAAGAAAGGAGAAAGCCTTGACAGTGAAGGTTGGAAAATTTTAGAAAATAGGGCAAGTTTTGTGATTAAACTGGCAATTATCAGCCTATTGAAAAATTATGATTTTTGGTAGTGTTAGCTTTCAGGCCTTTTGAATCTCCTTAATCCAAGGTCTGTGGAAACAGTTATGGCTATTTAACCCAAGCTGTGCAGGTTAGACTAAAACTGACATACTTGTGTTCTAGTCCCATTTTGAGAACCTTATAGTGGGAATCATGTTTGGTGTTCCAAATAAAAGTGTTGGGGGACTTCTTAACCTTTTCATATTGGGGTTTTATAGCTCAATTAGAGGTTGGGGGGAAAAGTTATGAATTTTCTAAGGTGGACCTTGAATCGGTAACAATTTTGATTGCACTTAGAAGCTTATTTAGTTTGGAAAACCAAGCTGTATGGTATGTGCTATGAAATTCAAGAAGCGAGGAGATTGATAACTCAAAATCATTATTTATTGGTCCAAACCGGTGTGTTTGAAGTTATTCTAAACCTAGCACCAGTCCAATTGCATTCAAACCTTTGTTATCCATCTCAGAAATATCAAAAACCCATGATCAATAATACCCATCAAAGTCTTTCTTTTGTGATCTCAATTATTCTACCTTGATTAGTTTACAGCAACATTATTTCACTTTGAGTTAAATTACCCTAATTTATTTAGTTTTCAAATCATGTTGGCAGAACTTATCTTCTATTGAATTATTTGAGTTATGGATGCCTGTTAATGAATTTCTATTACAATTACAAATCATTAAAGTCAACATTGTTTACTAATTACATATACCGATAATTATATTTCTTAAACAGAAATCAGGGCCTAGTCTATCATTTTCCATTGTGCATAAGTATTATCAAGTGAGATTGCATTTTAAGGACTTCAGGTACGTTTATTGTCTGTATCTTTAGAAATCAGTACGTATTTATCAAAATTATAATATTTTGGTAAGTACATCAATGAATCAGTTTAATCAATGATATATCACATAATTAGTAACCCCATCAGTTATCAGTTACAGGGCATAACTCTTCAGTTACCCGTGTGGATTCAGGCCAGGTCCCGATTGGCTTGGCAGGTGTACACCAATCCATAGATCGTGACAGTTACAAGGGGTTCACTGTCAGATAATAACTAGCAATGCAGTTTTACATTCATCTTATTCACTGTTTTAACTTGAAATGAATTGCAAAGCAGGCGCCCAATCAATTTATGCAGTGATCATTTAACAATACATGAATACATATACTGAGCTTCGGCTCACAGTTCGAAATATTTTCATGTTTTGTTTTAGGCAAATGTTCAGTAAATCACCCTCATACTAGTAAGTCAGCCGAAAAGCATGCTAATGAGTCAACCGAAGAGAATAAGTAAGCAAGGGAAACTTGGATGAATCAACAATGATATAGGCTATGCATACTTTGGAGCCGTATTTTGTAATCTTTAGTGTATGGAAGTGTAAGCTTTGTGGTGAATTGCTTTATTGTAGTGTATATACCTTATGTTGATTAATGAGTATGGTTGAAATTTTGCCTGACTATGCTATCTCTAGTACACTTGCAACAAGCCTTGTCCTTTTGGGACGGCGGTAACGCCCCGATCATTGGGTTTATCAGTTGTAATTGAGGGAATCAGAATAATGATTACAAATAGTGAAACATGCTTAATTAAGGGGCGTTACAATTTCTTTCCCCTAAGTTGAGGTGAAGATCAGCTATACAAAGGGGTGCAAATATGCGAAACAAGACTTTTACAGAGGATCTTGCATTATGTATGTAAGAAGTCACATATATGTTTATATGATTATGACAAGAAAAAGTCATGATGGTTTTTAATTTATTCCTAAGGATCAAGAGAGAAAAATAAAAGATCAAAGTTATAAAATTGAATGGGCTGTAAGCGCACCCAAAGGGGAAGTGTTGTATAATGTAAACAACAAGCTTCTCCTACATTCAAATGGTTACCAGCAAGAATCAAGTGGTGCTCACATGAATATATGGTAGGCAACTCTGGAAAAGGTTAAGAAAAGACGTAAAACTATTCCAAAAAGGAAAAACTTTATTCAACAACTTATTGAAGTTAAAATTCTCTAAGATAAAGGGGAATAACCTTGGGTAGATGTAATGAATTCAGGAATGGACATAAAAGGACGTAACAAGAATCAAAGTTTTTTACAAACAAGAAGGGCACCAATTAACAACAAAAGAGTAATTACCAAAACCAACTTGACGAAGATAATTAATCAAAGGAAGAGGATAACACTCTTACTTGGTTGTCATGACTCCACAAAAAGACTAGTATCACTAAGCAATTTAGTTGTTGAAATGCTATTTAGTAAGGTGTTGTTAAGATAGGTAGGCAATTTTGCTTCATCATATCTTAATAGAAATCCAATTGGAATTACAGATTAGATTATGCTAGAACATAGTATGTGCATGGCTAACACCTTATTGTTGTTGAGAAGTCGTCAAAGGTTCTAGATGATGGAGTACATAATATGTAACAATACATACTTTACGAGGAAAACTTCACGTTACTTGACCAAAAGTTGTTATAGGCTCTTTTAAGTCACTATAGAGATTTATATAGCTGTAACTGCATGGGTTTCATATGCTTAAAAGAAAATCACCTAATTTTTCAACTCTTATGTAGGAACTTCCCACACCCTAGCTACTCTATAACCCACTTATTACCTCATCTGGGATTGAGCTGTGACAATACATTCTTAAATGGGAAAATCTAGTCTTGTTGTGTCACTAGCAATAGCCCTAGGTACTCAGTTAAGCACCTAACTCATGATGCTGATCCCTCAACGAAAGAGCTCACAGGGCAATGAGATCAAATATCCACATTCTAAGCAATAAAATGATTATAATTTTATTATACCTCTTCATACCTTATTTAGCGCTCCCAATCATATCTGTAAAGCATGTCCAGTCATTAGCTAGAACATAAATTATAGCCTCTAGAATTCCTTCGAGCATTGTGTAAAAAAGATATATATATATATATAATATATATATATATATATATATATATATATATATATATATATATTATATATATATATATATATATATGGAATTTCTTTAGGTGTTTTCCCTTGTTTTCCACGTGTAACTTGGCACTTCTAGTGAAGTGAGTATGCTCAAAACCTATTAATCACTTCACTTCTTGCCTTAACAATTCCACCATCTAAGTGCCTCATTTTTCATTTCCCTCAAATTAGCGCTAGTGTTTCCCATTTCATGTAATATCGCTATGCTCCCAGAACCACAGTAATTTGAGATTTTGTACTTTTGGCATATTAATAGAAAAAGTACATGTTTTCATTTATTATCCCTTGTTAATTTTCTCTTTTTGTTTTTTTCCTAATTTTTTAAATCTACATTAGATGTCCCAATGACACCATTTATCTCATCATTTCTTATGTTGCAACAACATATATTGTTCAATCTATTTTTTCTTTCTTCCATTATCTAAGCAGCATATGAGTTCTTAAAAAGAATTTTGCAAAAGCTGATAAGAAGTGATGCATTTGTATAAATTTTTTTTCCTTAAAATTTCCTAATAAGGAGCTTGTCGTTAACGTCAATTTGTAATTCCATGTGCTCTTAGGTTCTATTTCACCATCATGATAAGTACATAATTTTCTCAAATACAGCACATAATCTCATATCCAAACCAAATTTTTTACTTTTTTTCATTGTACATGTTTTAAAAATCTCCAAAGACTAATCACCCTTATTGATACCTTAGTTGACACGTGTCTCTTTATATAACTATAGGTAATGACCCAAAGCCATAATGTCTACTTAGAACTCACACCCTAAGGTTCTCGACCTTTTTATTACACAATTACAGAAAATATGAAGTGACTTGTATATATACCTAACTTACAGATCCTACATTAGTTCACATAATTTTGGAATTAATTAATGACAACACTTACGGTATCCCTCATTTTTTCAGAAGTCACCTTTATGATATCAAGTAGCATACCATAACCTATCATACTTATGTTACATAATTCGTGGAGCTAAACAACATTTAAAAATCTACTATTTGAGTGTCATAGGCCGTTCTGTATATTCATTCGTGAAGAACTTCTCATCATATTTGTTCAGCATTGCCACATAATTTAATGGAGTACATTTCCCTTAGAGAGAAGATAAGGGGTCATTTGATACCACAGGAATTGCTTATAAATTTGCATGCGGCCTCCTTAGGAAGTAATATTCTTAGGGTTGTCTAGCTTTGTCATTGACATTAACACCAAAATGTATGAAGACGTGGTCAATATTAACTAAACCATCCCCGTTATGTACTCATTTTTATAAGTGCATAGTCCAAATCACCTTTAATAACTCTAACATAATTGTTAACCTCCCTATAGCTCTTAGTAACCCATAACCTAGGCTTTCATACCACAAATGTAGCACCGCAATGCTAATTATCTTATTTGTCGTAATTAACACTAACAAATCCCTACTGATTAGCTCAGTGGGAAAATTATAGTTAGACATTGGCATCGATAAAATAACAGACAAGGCTAGGTGTTGGGAACTCTACTGAAGCACAATGCTGCCAAACATTCTTGAATAGTTCAAAATGAGTACTAAGCCTTAACAAAAATGAATATATGCTATTACTAATAGTGAATTGTACAAAAATGACCCATAAACTCTTCATGCACGATCACGACCACATGTCGGGCTCCCTTACCACGACCCGATAGTAATGCTTTCAAGTCGGCTGAGGGTAGATTCGCAAATAATGCTTGAAAGCATAAAAACACAAAATCTCATAAAGTAAGCGAAGATTAGTACATCTACCCCTATAATATAAAGATAGAAATTTTTTTTTGTGGGCACCTGCATTTCAATTCATTTTGGTTTGAAATGAGAGGGAGACAGAACTATATTGAAACTATTACATGCTATTATCTGAAAGTGGAACACAAATTCATGATCTCATACGTGAACAATGTGCTTATTAAGCAAGGTACACACCTCCTAAACCAATTGAGAAGCCTAAGTTGGAGTTGTGTAGGTGAAATTGAAGGGCATAAGCCCTAATAGTTGATAATTGATAGGTCTAGTTATTATGTGGGAAAACAATGATTGAAAATGATTCATTAAATAATTATATGTTATAAGATTTTGATATTTGTAATAAATAAATGAGGTTTCGAAAGTACACATAGTAAACATACCTAGCTTGAAAATTTATCCCTTTCTTTTGTAAAATATTAGTTTATAGCTCAACGGCAACAAAAGTGGCCTCACTACTACTTCAAATAGGTTTTCCACAATTCATCAACCTTAAATAATTTCTGCTGTTATGATCATTTTAAACAACACATAACTTTACTTGGCATTTGCCTTAATTAACAAGTCCACCATAATATAAACGAAACTAACAAATAAACCTTATTTTCCATTTATTACTAAATGGTTTATAACTGTTGTTATTGTTGTTATTATTGTTATTATTTTGTTCCCACCAGTGTTACTATAATTATAATTATTATTGTTATTATTGTTGTTGTTATCGTTATTATTATTCTTCTTCTTCTTCTTCTTCTTCTTCTTCTTATCATCATCATCATGTCGTCATCATCATCATCATCATCATCGCCATCATCATCGTCATTATTATTATTATTATTATTATTGTTGTTGTTGTTGTTGTTGTTGTTGTTGTCGTCGTTGTTGCCGTTGTTGTTTCAATACAAGTAATATCTAACTTTCGTGAATTAGAAATTTATCAATAAAAAGGTCCAGGTTAACTAAATCCAACTTATGGGTCTAGTTTTATTTTTGAAACAGCGTTTGTACACCTAAGCTAATATTGAATAGGTATGCACCATTAAATTCCCAGGTATACTTTGATTACTACCTACTTATTTTACATTGCAATAGAATTTGTCATTTTTTACCCACTTAAACATAATTCAAATTTTAATAGTAACCTTGTGTATCATTAACATTTAAATTCATCATTAACACTAACTAGCATCGATCGTCTTCACACCCTTTCATTGGATTACCATAAACTAACGATTAATTTTCTTTCAATAACTAACCCCACTCAAATCATTCATTATGACACAATTCCATTCTCTAACAAAACTCCAAATTTGTAAACAAGTGTATTCACTTCAAAATGCCCAAAGCCACATCTTCCTTCTTTCTTTTAAGCCCAACCTCAAGCCCTTCTCATTCCTCTTCAACTTTCCAACATGAAGAATCTAACACCCACACATATAAACTCTTATGGCTCATTTGGTTCTGTGTAATTAAAGTGATAATGTAATCAAAATGGTACTGATGATTCCATTCCTATGTTTGGTTACCATTAATGGCTGTAATCAAGATTGCATTGTAATCATATTTGCCTCAATCTACATACATACAATTACTTAACTTTTCTTAAACTTTTATGATTATATACCTTTGAATAAAAGTCTACCCAATCATAAGCTATTATATTTGGAGACCTTCTCTCTCTTCCCTCCATTGTCTCTCCTCTGCTTCCCATCTCTTAGTAGTACACCTCCGCATTGTTAAAGGTTTAAAGCCCCCCTCAGCCCCATCTCCCCCCTCTCCATATTAGATAAATTTTGACCTAAACAATAATCATATTATTGCAGCTATATTTTTGTACATTCTAGACATCATCATCATCATCATCATCATCTCTCTCTCTCTCTCTCTCTCTCTCTCTCTCTCTCTCTCTCACACACACACACACACACACACACACACACACACACACATATTCATTATCATTTTCTCTCTCTACATGCTAAACCTAAACGATATTACATTACTGTAATTTAGAGGAAATAGAGTTAAGTCTCATGTGAAGTATCGTAATCATGATGATAAGATATTGGACGATAATTCTCAACAAAGCTACAAATAATTAAAGTAGGCAAAATAAAAGAGAATTGAATTGCAAGTACTTCATGCCACGTGTAGAGTGAAGTATTGGTTGTAAAAGAATTCATCCCATTGTAATTACAAAAACATTGTAAGTAAACACTGTAATGTAATTATTATCTTATTCTGTTACACTGACAATTACATTACATTGCAGTTTCCATTGTGTTGTGATTATATTTCTTTCAACCAAATATCACATTAATTTATTTCAAAACATAACAAAACCTTTTCAATTATAACTCATTCAATTTGTATAAGCTCTCTTTCATGAGTCATACCTAAATCCTACATTCTTCATAAACGCCCTCAAACATTTTATACACTAAAAAATCAAATCTTGCTCACCATTTTTTTTCCTTTTTCCCATTATCTAAGCAACATATCACTTCTCAGAAAGAACATGTTACTTAGTTTGTAAAATCGATAAAAAGTTATGTATTTGTATAGCTTTTTTTTCCCTTAAAAATTCCTAATGAGCATCTTACCTTTAAGATCTACCCTTCTGTAATTCCCATGTAAATCAGTACATAATATTCTCCAATACAACACACAATCTCAGATCTCTACACAATGTTTTTTTTCATTTTACCTATTTTGAAAATTGCAGAAGCTTCGCCAATCAAACAGACATTTCATTGGTGTAGCAGATTATGATGTTAACCTTTTGTCAGTTTAGCTGACCTTTCGCCGATCTAGCAGATTCTGAATTTGATCTTTCACTGGTCTAATGGACCATTTGTTGTCATAGCAGACTATGAGTTTGACCATTAACTAATCTAGTGGATTCTAAGTTTAACCTTTTGCTATTATAGTAGATCTTTTGCCAGTCTAGCGAGTTTTAATGTTAGCCTTTTGCCAGTTTAGTGGACTTTTTGATGCTTTAAGGGTCCTTTCGCCGATGTTGTGAATTTTGATGTTAACCTTTCAATGGTCTAGCAGATTCTGATGTTAAGCTTTCAATGGTCTAGCGAATCCTGATGTTAACTTTTCACCGATTTAGCAAACCTTTTCTTAATCTAGCGCATTCTCAATTTGACCTTTCACCAATTTTGCAGACCTTTTGCTGGTCTAGTCAATTTGCATGTTAACCCTGCATTGATTTAGTGGACCTGCTGCCAATCTAGTAGATTTTGGATTTTTCACTAGTCTAGTAGATTCTAAATTTGTCTGAGTTCCCTTTTCTAAACTGATTGAATATTTTAAACCCCCATTCCAAGTGGATTCTTCTTCTCTTCTTTTCTTGTTCCCACTTGATACATTTTGGTTGCTTGTTTCTTTTTCATTTGACAAGTAATTGCATAGCCATGGAGAACCTGGCTGGGTTCCCCCGTGATTTATTCCCTTTACTTTCTTGTTTTATTCTCTCTATTATTTCTAAAGCTGATAGAAGATTTTAGCTTCGTGCATTTAAGAGTCTTAGCCGGGTCCCCGTGTGTGCTTAAGCCTTTGTTTTAGCTCCTTTTGCCTACTAAAGATAATGATGATGTTGGTGCATGTAAAGCACACTTCTCCAATGACACAGGCTGGGTCTTCATACTCTCTCTTTTCTTCTTTGTTTGCATGTATGATGGATAGATAAGATTGGATTTTGTCTGTTTATTTGAATACGTAGAATCCCAGGTAGGTTCCACCTCCTTTTAGATTTTTCTTTTGCCATGTTGTGATTGTTTGATGCAATTGCCATACATGAAAATGCCTTAGTATAGCAGCCCCTTCCGGGTCCCCTTTTAGCACATTTCTCTTACTTTCTTGCTTCTGGGTCCCCATACATAAGTACTGTTCATCTCTTCTTTGGAGAGATGACCATAAACTGTCCCATATCAAGAAGACATCTATCTTCAGCACGACCAACATTTTAGCTCTTTGGTCCCGTTATGAAAGCAATTCCTCATAGGAATCAGTTCCCCCAAAACATCCTTTTTGATATGATAATTGATGATGATCGCTAGGCTGAACATTTTTCTTGATCAACAAGTCTGTATTATTTTAACTCTTTTTATTGACACCACTATTATTGTTGATTTGGGCAACCATTACTACTTCCCCTATCTAGTCAAGCTTGTTGACCTTGATAGAGTAAAAATCTTGAACTGGGTGTCCTTGGATACAGCATCCCTCTTTGTGTACGCGAGTTAGAATGTGAAGAATTGAGTAAACTCATTGGGGATGTAATAGTAGTTTGTATGTGGGCAGCCTATAGATGGTAATCGAGGTAATGACCATTCTTGGAAAAATATTTCCTATTCTTAATCTGTGGCCCTTATTACTGATTCTCATCTTTCTACAGTTGTGGTTCTACGAATATTTTCCCAACCTTTCACTAGATTCAAAGAAAGATGCTCATTTTCCATGCATGGTCTTGTAGTATAAGGGGATTCAGGTTCAGTAAAAATTCGAGCCGAAGCCTTCAGTGACTTAGAGAACTGATAAATGCGCTAACCATAGTATCTTTGCCCTGAATGTTTTGTGAAAATTTGTTGGTCTTAGTCTTCGAGTTTTTCTAATTTCCTTTTCCTGTAGGTAAAGTTTCACTTATAGGAATGATAGGTCTCTACCCTTGGGGTGTACGCGACTTGATAATACACATAGCATCAGATCCTTACAAAGGGTCCATTTAGTTTTAATTGGTACATGGGTAAGAGAGTCACTGCCCAACACGCTAAGCAATGGCCTCCTTTTTTCCTCAGATATCTACCTCAGTCTATGATTTATGCATATACCTTATCCTCTGAAGACATGGATGAGATCAAAAGATATTATCAATTTATTGATTATATCGATTACGAGTCTGACTACGCTATCGATCTTAGCCGCATTAGGACCCGTTTGGTAACCTATCATGCCATTCTGCCATTCTTTTATATTTTGCAAGCTTCTGATCTTTATGTATCTTTTGTAAATCTTGAGTGCTAATGCTCCCATATGAAGTCTGAGAGTTAATGCGGCAAGAAAGGGAGAAGAGCCCATGCCTATAGATATTCTACTGGTCTCAGAATTTGAACATCCTGAACGTACCTGTAACGCCCCAAATTAAACGTATTTCACTGTTTATATTCTCCTTAATAAATCATTCAATTGTAATCTGATAAATCCAATGATAGGGGCATTACCGCCGTCCCAAAGGACAAGGCTTAAAGTATATGTCCTGGAATAATATAGTTAAGCATAATCTCAACCATACACATTCACACATGATCATCCATTCACAATCCAGTGTTAACCAATGTAAGGTTTATAAATCATAGTAAGGTAATTCACCATGTAATCTACATCCTCATGCACCGAAGAATTCAAAATACAGCTTTAAAGTATGCATATACTGTATCACTGCTAATTCATATAGATTTCCTCACTCAACTTATCCTCTTCCGCTGCTTTGCTAGGATGAGGGCAATTCTCTGAGCATTTGCCTAAAACAAAACATCAAAAAACATTTTGAACTGTGAGCCAAAGCTCAGTACATACATTCCCGAATTGTTAAGTGATCATTGAAACACTAGTTGGGCCCGCTTTGCAATTCATTTTAAGTTTAAAACAGTGAATGAGATGAATGTACAACTACATTGCTAGTTATTATCTGATAGTGAATCCTTGATACTGTTATGATCTATGGATAGGTGTACACCTGTCAAGCCGATCGGGGACATGGCTTGAAGCAGTGCCGGTAACTGAAGGGCGAATGCCTTATAGATGATAACTGACGGGGTCACTAATTAACTGATAAATCAATGTGTAAACTAATTCACTGATGTACTTACCAAAACATGATGGCGTTGATAAATACACTCTGATTTTTAAAGATACAGGCAATGGACATGCCTGAAGTCTTTAAAATGATATTTCACTTGATAATACTTATGCACAAAGGAAACGATAGACAAGGCCTCATTTCTGTTTAAGAAATGTAATTATAGATAAATGTAGTTAGTAAACCAATGTCACTGACATAATTTATAACTTTTGTGGAAATTGATTAATTAAAAGGCTTATACAATTCCAATGATTCAATATAAGGCAAATTAAACCAAGATGATCTAAAAAATAAATCAGTTAGGGTTATTGAACTTGAAAGACAACAAATTGAAACAAAATAGATTACATTGGAATGATTTAGTTGCTAATAGAAAGATTTCAATTGAAATAAACGAAATATGAGTTTCCGATGTTTCTGAAATGGATAATGGAAAGTATAATGCTTCTGAAATGGATAATAGAAGGTTTAATACTTCTGAAATGGGTGACAAATGGTTTAATGCTATAAGGGGTGCTGTGAAGTTCATAAAAGCTCATATAATACCGTAATTTGGTCCAAAGGACACTGATTTTGAGTTATTACTCTGCTCACTTCCCAAATTTCATTTTCATACTTATGTAACTCAGTTTTCAACCCAAGTAACCTTCTATACATAATCAAACTTGTTGAACTCACTACACTTTGTAATTTCCTTGCAATACCCATAATTATATAGAAACTTCTGATGATATTTTCAAATATCACGATTTTTGTATTCACTTATGTTACCGTTTGATGGTCTGCATTGAAAAATTTATATCTTTCACTCTCGACCTCCAACTAAGATATGAAAAGCTCATAATGTCTACTAAAACTTGTATTTAGGATGCAAAGCATGATTCATATAGTAAGGTCCTTAAAATTAGAGTAGAACACAGACGTGCACAATTTCAGTTCAATCTGCGCAGTCGTAGCAAAACGACCATAACTTTGTCCACAGAACTCAGATTAACGTGATTCAAAAGGAATTTGAAAGATAACTCATGGATCTATCCACAAACCAAAAATCACAATTTTTCAATGACCCAATCAATACCCGTTTTTCCATAAAATCTCCTGTTCATAAATGCTCTTAGTTTCGATATATTCTGCGTAGTCTTTAATAAATTGGTCATAACTTTGTCCACGCAACTCAAAATTCAGTAATTCTAACACCTATTGAAAGCTAACTCATCCCGCTATTACTACACCAAAATTCATAAATTGTGGATGTTCCAATTACTACCAGTGTTCTTCTGAAGTGACCCCTGTTTCAGGTCTATTTACTGCTCAATAATCACATTTTTCAATCTTTTCTTCACATAACCTCCATTAAAATCACCCTTTAACTTATATGAATCACCATAAACATCTTTATACTCATTATCAGTACCAGAGATCATAAAATCTCATTTAAAACAATCAAAATCCATCATTACACTCTAAACTTGGATGAACATGAACAACCTCCATCTTTTCTTTCTTTCAAGATGATCCAACCAATAAAACATAAAATAACTCTTGATTGCGTCAAAACAACATGATTAATAATCAAAAACAAGAATCAAAATCCAAAACAAAGTCAAATCAACAAGGTAAAGTGAGGTTGTTACTCACTTTGTGCTTGAATAGATGAAGATTGAGGTGGTGTTTGTTAGTGGTAGGAGCTGGGCATGGTGGCTGGTGGTGTTGGAGGTGAGGGCCGGTGGCCGGAGGTGGCTGGGAGTGGCAGCTAGTGGTGGAAAATAGCTACCATGGGTGGTGATAGGGGGCTGCCGTGAGGTAGAAGAAAGAGAGGGAGAAATGAGAGTTTTGATGTTTTTGGTTTGCTTTACTTGGATGAAAATGAGCCAAATTTGCTTGGCTATGCTTATATCTAGCAAAATGAACCTTAAGCCAATGAAAATTAGACACACTCAATATTGCATGATTAAGTAAAATGAAGTAATAGATTGTTGGGCCGGAATTGGGCCTAACTGAGTTTGGGCCTGAAAAACACACTTTATGCGATTGAAATTTTTCGTAGCTCGAATTTAAATTTTTGAATGAAAAACAAAAAAATATAATTTAATCTCTTAAACCATAATTATCATGGCCTACTATCAATTTTCCTAAAATTTTTCGGTAAATGAAACTCGAATTGCAAAGTGGAGCCCAAAATGAATTCTTCCATCTAGGAAGATTAAATGAGATAAATAAATGTAGAAAATTAATAACATGACTTAATTAAATAAATAAACATGATTTAGGATCCGGCTATTACAGCCTTCCCCCCTTAAAGAGTTTTGTCCTTGAAACTTATGAACTTTGACTATCATGTAAGGTGATTTCAAATAAACAAGAGTACTTGGCTTTCACTTCTTCCTCAGTTTCCCAAGTAGCTTCTGGGAGGTATGATTTGCTCAAGGCAATTTGATTTAAGGTATCTGCTTGATACTTAACTGTTTAATCTTATGATCCAATGTCTAAATTAGATGCTCTTGAAACACAAGACCCTCAATGACTGTAATGGATTTGATTATGATAGCATGATCAGGATCTGAAATGTACTACCTGAGTTATAAGGTAAGGAACATGAAACATATTATGCATATGTTTGACTTATATAAGCAGATTTGGTAGGCAAGTTATGGAATTCGACCTTTCAATGAACTGATATGGTCCAAAAGATCTTGGCCTCAATTTAGGTCGCAGTGCAACCTCCTTACACCCTTAGTTGGTGAGACTTTCTGAAAAACTTTATCATATACCGGAAATTCCAGGAATCTCCTTCTTTTATCAACATAACTTTTCTGTCGGTTCCAATGGTATATTTTCAAGAGTTTTCTAAGATATGCTGCCTTGTTAAATGCTGAAGAAGATCTACATGGCTCAAAATATGATTTTGTTGTCAATGTCTGTCCTCATTTTATCCTGATGTTTCATGTAGGATTCTCTGCCAGTGCTATCACAACGTTGATCGCTGGGAGTTCCATACTTTCTTCAAATGCAAATGTTGGTCATAGGTCATGAAGTACTACATGCTCCAACTTAAAAGAGTTGATCCATTGATATTTTTAGATGCTTGCCCATTCGTTTCAAGATGATAAGAACCGCTAAAGTTCAATCTAGTTCTAAAGGCTCTTTGAAGTGCTTGCCATAATAGGCTTGAAGTCTTTGATCTCGATCATACACTATATCTGAGGGAATCCTATGATAAAGTCCATTGAAATTGAATCTCTTTCTCAGGGTTTTGCTTTATTCTTTGGAGCTCAGGATCATCATCCTGATTCACTCTAATTTCCTCCATTAGGGAGGATTGTAAGGAAAGTGCCCACAATTGAACATTCGCCTTCCTGTGAAACACTAATTGAATGTCTAAGACCTCAAGCTCTCTTAAGGGATTCAGTTATATAATCGTTATTCAAGGTATGTTGTGCCTTCCTATTCAGGGCATCTGCCATAACATTTCCCTTTCTTGGTTGACATTGGATCTACCACAACTGATTGTGCTTCTTCTGCGTGAATATGTACTTGAAGCTTTGATGATCAGTATTGATTCTTGCATGGTACCCCATATAAGTAATGTCGTTAAATTTTCAACGCAAAAACTAGAGAAATGGGTAGGGTAATTCTTCTCATAAGACTTGAGTTGTTAGAAGGCATAAGCCACCAGTTTAACTTCTTACTGACTTTATAGCTTTCTTCAACAAATTGGTCAAGGAGGGCAATATTTGTCAAATCCTTCCGGAACTCGATAATTCCCTACTAAACTCAAACGGTTCCTAATCTCAGTGCATTGGTGGGTCTTGAGCACTTTATAACGGCTTTCACCTTTTACAAATCAACCTTAATCTCTTCCTTTGAAACCATATGTTCCCAAAAATACCATTTCTTCTAACAACACTCATGATTCTTGTATTTGCTATATAATTGATGTTCCCTCAAGGTCTATAGCACTATCCTCAAATGAACAGTATGCTCGTCTCTATCCTTGGAGTATTTCAAGATATCTTTTATAAACACCACTACACTTGCCTAGATATGGTCTAAAACTCTATTCATAAGATCTGTAAAGGCCGCAGGCCATTGATTGAGCCAATAGGCATCACAGTGAATTCATAGTGACCTAAACATGGTCCTTAGTGTGATTTTGGGAATGCCTTCAGGTATAATCCTAAGTTGATGGTACCCTGACCTCAAATCAATCTTAGAAAAGACTTCTGCTCCCTGCAGTTGATCAAATAAGTCATCTACTTCGGACGATGGGTATGTGTTTTTGATGGTGATCTTGGTCAGCTCTCTGTAATCAATACATAACCTCCGGATTCTATTCTTCTTCTTTACAAATAGAATTAGGGCACCCCATGGTGACATACGTGGTATGATAAATCCCTTCTGTAATGACTTCTGTAATTAAATCTTCAGTTCTTTAAGCTCAATTGGGGCCATACGATACGGGGTTTTGGAGATAGGTTGAGCATCAGGGATTAATTCAATCTCAACATCAATTTCTCTTTGCGGAGCAGTCCCAGGTAACTTTTTAGGAAAACATCTCTAAATTCACAAGCTATAGGAATATCTTCTGCTTTTTCTTCCTTCGATTGAATGTTACTTACATAACACCGATACATAATATATCCTTGACATAAGAGCTCAATGGTTTTCATAACAGAATTTCAAGGACAAGATTTTTCCTCTCTTTGACCATAAAACATATTTGTCTCCCTTGTTCATCTCTTGAAATAACCTTAGGGTCATCACAACCTATCTTGACTCCATAAGTACACAACTAGATCATTTCCAAAATGATATCAAAGTCTGACGAGTCAAATTGAATCTGAACTTTAGGGGAAACTATTTCACCAATAGCAATTGAAACAAATTTACGAGATGTAGAACACTTAATTCTAAAGTCGTTGGATTGATTCCATAATTGATTTCTGCCTTCTTATTCTCAAGGTTCACTTGCATGGTAGATCGTGTGAATATAAACGAATGAGTGGCAACTGAATCAATTAATAGACAAAATAGCTTTGAAATTAAAAGAGAGCATCAGCAACTACTGCACCAGAGGTGGCAGCTTCCTTCCTGCTCAACACATAAGCCTTTCCTACAGCTGCGAGCCTTAAAAGTGAGAGCCCTTCTCTACAGCCTTCAGTTTTCAGGAACAAGCAGTGATGAGGTGCTCTGGGCTACCACACCATGTGCATTTGTTGGTTCTCACTTAGCAATCTAGAGTGTTATAGTTAGTTCTTCTATAGACCTACTTGAAGTGAAGTCAGGCCCTAAGGGCCTATTCTTAGCAATGTTCCACCAAATATCGGTTTCACCAGTTAGATGGAATGTTCTCAGGTTCACCCTTTTATCACCTGGAATCTCTATTACAGTGAAAATTTTCTCCATTTCTCGAAACCATTCTTTAGGTTCCACTGGATTATACTTTCCACTCTAGAGTTCTTTAGTATGAATCAGCTAAAGACATTTTTCCAAGGGGCAGTAACCCATCAAAATTTCTCACTGACACAATCCAAATGCATGACAAAGATTTTGA
Source organism: Carnegiea gigantea (assembly GCA_029747015.1). Taxonomy (NCBI): domain Eukaryota; kingdom Viridiplantae; phylum Streptophyta; class Magnoliopsida; order Caryophyllales; family Cactaceae; genus Carnegiea; species Carnegiea gigantea. The sequence continues at coordinate 100,214 of JAKOGI010000619.1, forward strand.
TTGTCAAACTTAAGTTTTATGTAAGTGATCTTCAATAGGAAAATGAGGTTGAATCAGCTAAAAAGGGTAGACATATCGCGTTTCCCTTAGCAATGAATTCCATAAGTTTAATAATAATTAAACCTCATACAAAGTGTAGTTAAGATCTACCTTCTATACAAGCGTGTGACAAAAATATCGTCTATTGGCATGGGTGTAACCCAATCATAAACCAGCTACTAGCAGTAATTGGGCTCTTAAAAATAAGAAAAGGTGACCAGAACTGATGGAGATGTAACATAAGAGTGAATCATGATGCAACTGGATGGGGAGATGCCATGAAGATAAAAAGATGAAGCCCCTGGTCAAAGTGAGGAGTATCCAACAGTTGATAATCCAACAGGGACAATGGCAAATGGTATGTTATCAAAAGGTGTAGTGAAATATTTTCAAGAGTAATGTCTACTTCACAAATAGAGGTGGAGTCAATGGACTACTTACAAGAGTTTGGGTAATTTAAGCAAGTCTTGAATTGCAATGGATTGAAGCAAAATATCTTTCTAAAGTGCCCTTGGTTTCTCTTTTATGAAATAGTTGGTAGTCAATGGTTTCAAACTTATGTGCCATAGAACAAGTCTCTCCAAAATCCTACAATTCAGGGGATACTACATCAAGATCCCCCACATAGCTCCCTTGGATGAAATTCTTGGGTTACAAAAGAAAATATCTGAAATCAATGGAGCATATTGAAGTAATTGCCACTTGGATCCAAGAAACGCACAAAATGACACCCATATAATAAGGAAATATAAGCTCAAAGTTGTAGGTATCCACTGACTCAGACAGTCTGTACCATCAGACGTCTAGGCTAAATTTCATTAACCACTGGTCTCCAAATATGCTGCAATATGGGTCATTGGAAAGCTTACTTTTTGTACTTGGAATAAACTAACTAAAACATCTCTACCTGATGGAATGCATAGGCTGCAAGTGGACTAAACGCAGACCTTGTGCATTAGGATTCTACCTAATTTGCAGACTTTGACTTATCCAGCAGTTTTGAATAACCAAATGACCTTCAATCCACTTGAAACTTGTTTCATATGAAAGATATCTCCCTAACGTTAATTCAAGATAGGAAACCCTTGCATAAGTCATGTTGATGATGGACAAAAGTTATTTCAAATTCGGTCCTTGTGCAATGATCAAAACTATCACGTTGATTAAACTTGTATATTCTACCCAGACTTGGTTTTCCCTATGCATTTAACCTCAAAATGAGTCAAGGCCCTTTCATAGGACACATCTGTAATAACCTCCAACCCTAGGGCTATGAGTGTTAGTGATTCTGAATTTTCTGGGGCAAAACGGACAAAGTTTCGCTTGCAAACTGGCCATTTTCCAGGCTTAAAGCCTTACATCACATCCCCTATGATGTATATGTGGGTGGTAAGTGAACCAAATCAAACTCAAACAAATTCCAAACAAGAATCAAACCAAAGAAAAGTGAATATGGAAGATAGATTGAGATGGATCGATGAATAATAACAAAAGAGGACAAAGGGATAAACAAGACCTTGCACTTGAGATAATCCTTCACGGAGCCACTCAAGGACTTGATCTTGGGCAAATTCTCTTGTCTTCACCAAGGAATCACTCCAATTGGAAAAGGAAGAGAACCTAGAACACCACTTGAACTTGCCAAAATTCAAGATATAGAACTAGGGATTTGGAATACTTTTGAGAATCACACTCAAAGGTAATTGTATTTCACTTTGGGAAAGCTTACCACTCTACATTCAAATGCAACTACATAACCCACCTATTTATAGGCTAAACAAAGATAACCAAAAGACTTAAAAACTCCTAGCAATTAAAACTAGAAAATTGAAAAGGCTTGGAAAATGGAAAAGACTCAACATAAAGGGGTGAGGGAGGTTACAAAGAATATTCTAGGCTTCCAATCAGCTGAAGACATCCATCTAGAACACTCCAAGTCGTGCATGATGTCATCCACATGATGTCATGTAACCAAAGTCTCTTCATTTGCCCAGCATTTAATCCTTGCAGCAGCCTCCACTTCAACTGAGCATACCTCTCAGCACACACGTCCAAATCAGGGGATTCTGGGCGTGTCGGAAAGCCCTGGAAATCTATTTTCCAGAATGGGCTCCTTTGCGCAATTTGGATAAGTAAATCAAAAGTTATGGTCCAAACATTACACCTATATCAGAACTGGACTGGAGCAGGACAACTTCCCTTTGAGTGCTACTGTGCCCAATCAAATGACGTCCAAATTAAATAAAATTGGGCTTATTTTAAAGCTGACATCTTAAGCTTCAAAACCATGTGGCCCCTCAAGTTGTGGGTCCACTTGAGCTAGTCCAAAAATGAGCACAAAAAAAATTACCTTCCGACGGGATGAATCGGGCACCAATTCTTCCGGAAGGAATATGAGTTTTATCCAGATTTTCGCCACTTGCTTGACTTCTTCATGGTGTCTAAAGTCCTTGAACTCACATAATAAGAGAAAATATGAGAGTTCCCATGCACGCTCTTGTTTGATACTTTTCTTCTTGGAAGTTGACCTTAAATAAAAATGATGCATATGGGAATATGCATCACCCTGCGTTGAATAGAAGTAAAAAAAGGATATCAAATCAAGCTTAACGGCTACACACCAGCGACCATAACTCTATACGCTACACGCCCAGAGTACAAGGGTTTACATCCCAAAAATAAACAATTCCAGCTAAAAGGATGTCATACCACTCAGATGGGTGGCTCATAGGACCATACTTACCTAAATGCATTGGAGCACCTTCAACTTGTTATTCAAAATCTCCGTCAAATCTGTTGCTTGAGATCAAACTATATATACTTTATATGGATCTATCTGGTAAAGAAGAATATATGAGTAGAATATGTGTGAGATAAGCAAACATGACCAGTGTCACAAATCTCCAATGATATCATAATAATCTTCATTCCTCACTAACCAACTTTCTCAGTATCTTAACTCCATAATCCATATCTCATAAAGAAAATCTCAATCTGGCTCTGATACCAAATCTGTAATGCCCCAAATTAAACATGTTTTACTGTTTATATTCTCCTTAATAAATCACTCAATTATAATCTGATAAATCCAATGATAGGGGCGTTACCGTCGTCCCAAAGGACAAGGCTTGAAGTACATGTCCTAGAATAACATAGTTAGGCATAACCTCAACCACATACATTCACACAATACCATCCATTCACAATCTAGTGTTAACCAACGTAAGGTTTATAAACCATAGAAAGATAATTCACCATGTAATTTACATCCTCATACACCGAAGAATTCAAAATACATCTTTAAAGTATGTATATATTGTATCACCGCTGATTCATACAGATTTCCTCACTCAACTTATCCTCATCCACTGCTTTGCTAGCATTAGGGCAATTCTCTAAGCATTTGCCTAAAACAAAACATGAAAAACATTTCGAACTGCGAGCTGAAGCTCAGTACATGCATTCTTGAATTGTTAAATGATCATTGAAGCACTGGTTGGGCCCGCTTTGCAATTCATTTTAAGTTTAAAACAGTGAATGAGATGAATGTAAAACTGCATTGCTAGTTATTATCTGATAGTGAACCCCTTGATATTGTTACGATCTATGAATAGATGTACACCTGCCAAGCCGATTGGGGACCTGGCCTAAAGCCGCGCAGGTAATTGAAGGACGAATGCCCTATAGATGATAACTGACGAGGTCACTAATTAACGGGTAAATCACTATATAAACTGATTTATTGATGTACTGACCAAAACATGATGACGTTGATAAATACACTCTGATTTTTAAAGATGCAGGCAATGGATGTACCTGAAGTCTTTAAAATTATATTTCACTTGATAATACTTATGCACAAAGGAAATGATAGACTAGGCCCCATTTCTATTCAAGAAATATAAGTATAGATAAATGTAGTTAGTAAGCCATGTTCACTAACATAATTCATAACTTTAGTGGAAATTGATTAATTAAAAGGCTTCTATAATTCCCATATTCAATATAAGGCAAGTTAAACCAAGATGATCTGAAAAATGAATCAGTTAGGGTTATTGAACTTGAAAGACAACAAATTGAAACAAAATAGATCACATTGGAATGATTGAGCTGATAATAAAAAGATTTCAATTGAATAAATGAAATATGAGTTTCTGATATTTCTGAAATGGATAATAGAAAGTATAATACTTTTGAAATGAATAATAGAAGGTTTAATACTTCTGAAATGGATGACAAATGGTTTAATTCCATAAGGGTGCTGTGAGGTTCATAAAGGCTCATATAATACCCTAACTTGGTCCAAAGGACACTAATTTTGAGTTATTACTCTGCTCACTTCCCAAATTTCATTTTCATACTTATTTAACTCAGTTTTCAACCTAAGTAAGCTTCTGTACATAATCAAACTTGTTGAACTCACTACACTTTTTAATTTCCTTGCAATACCTATAATTATATAGAAACTTCTGATGATATTTCCAAATATCACGATTTCTGTATTCAGTCATGTTGCCATTTGATGGTCTGCATTGGAAAATCTATATCTTTCACTCCCGACCTCCAACTAAGATGTTAAACCCCAATATGAAAAGCTCATAATGTCCACTAAAACTTATATTTAGGACACAAAGCATCACATAGTAAGGTCCCTAAAATTAGGGTAGAACACAGACGTGCACAATTTCAGTTCAATCTGCGCAGTCATAGCAAAATGACCATAACGTTTTCCACAGAATTCAGATTAAGGTGATTCAAAAGGCATTTGAAAGACAACACATTGATATATCTACATACCAAAAATCACAATTTTTTAATGACCCAATCAACACCCGTTTTTCCTTAAAGTCGTCTGTTCACAAATGCTGCTAGTTTCGATGTATTCTGCATAGTCTTCAGTAAATTGGTCATAACTTTGTCCACACAACTAAAAATTGAGTAATTCCAAAGCCTATTGAAAGATAACACATCATGCTATCACTACACCAAAATTCATAAATGTTTGATGTGCCTAGTAATACCAATTTTCTCTCGAAGTGACCCCTATTTCTGGTCTGTTTACTGCTCAATAATCACTTTTTTCAATCTTTTCTTCACATAACCACCCATTAAAATCACTCTCTAACTTATATGAATCACCACAAACATCTTTATACTCATTATCAATACACAAAGATCACAAAATCTCATTTAAAACAATCAAAATCCATCATTACACCCTAAACTTGCATGAACATGAACAACCTCCATCTTTTCTTTCTTTCAAGATGATCCAACCAGTAAAACATCAAAATAACTCTTGATTGCATCAAAACAACATGATTTATAATCAAAAACAAGAATCAAAATCCAAAACAAAATCAAATCAACAAGATGAAGTAAGGAAGTTACTCACTTTATGGTTGAATAGGTGAAGATTGAGGTGGTGTTTGTTGGTGGTAAGAGCTGTGCATGGTGGCTGGTGGTGTTGAGGGTGAGGACCGGTGGACGAAGGTGGCTGGGAGTGGCGGCTGGTGGTAGAAAACAGCCACCATGGGTGGTGGTAGGGTGCTGCCGTGAGGTAGAGGAAAGATAGGGAGAAATGAGAGCTTTGATGTTTTTGGTTTGCTTTACTTGGATGAAAATGAGCCAAATTTGCTTGGTTATGCTTATATCTAGCAAAATGAACCTTAAGCCAATGAAAATTAGACACACTCAATATTACATGGTTATGTAAAATGAAGTAATCGATTGTTGAGCCAGAATTAGGCCTAATTGAGGTTGGGCCCGAAAAATACACTTTATGCTATTGAAATTTTTCGTAGCTCGAATTTAAATTTTTGAATGAAAAACAAAAAAATATAATTTAATCTCTTAAACCATAATTATCGAGGTCTACTATCAATTTTCTTAAAATTTTTCGGTAAATGAAACTCGAATTATAAAGTGGGGCCCAAAATGAATTCTTCCATCTAGGAAGATTAAATGAGATAAATAAATGTGAAAAATTAATAACATGGCTTAATTAAATAAATAAACATGACTTAAGGTCGGGCTATTACAGTACCTCTCACAGGTAAGTATGCTGTTTACTTTCATCCCTTAAAATGTGTGTATGCCCATTTGGCTCCTCTATCTTTCCGTACAATCGAGAGCAATTGAGCCTAATAGTCCATCACTTTCACTCCATGAAAAAGGTATTTGCAAACATTTTTACTTGTCATCATCCACAAATGGATAAGTGACCTATCTCCTTTATTTTCGTATTACCTTTTTGGTAAAAAGGGACCTGAAGCTAACACCCAAAGATCTAGTTTGAGATCTCATAGATCTTATTCAAGGAGATGTCATTTGGGAGCGGAAAACTTTTTGTTAATACAAGTTAGTCTAAAAACTGGCGCTATGTAAATATAGCACCCACTCACCCCCCAAAGAAAGAACGAAAAATAATTAGCATGTTTATAAGTATTAAGGGTTGGTCCTAAGTAAATATTCAGAAATATTGCGGAGTAATTGCTCTATTACAACCAGCGAAAATTACAAATACTCCGGTCAACAGGAAATATAACTATGTGGTAGCCCGAACCTAAATCTTTGTTGGCAGGTTCCCTAAGATTTTCTTATTTGGATTTGGCATGGGACTATTCCTAAGACAAGAACCTGGTTGGGTTACTGTTGACTTACCACTCCGATCACTACTTAGCTATGAATGAGCTGTTTCATGTAGCCATAAATTAAGGCTGACTGGTATTCAATTTTCACCATCCTAAGAGCAACTTCCCATAGTTCACCACATATTTCAGAAATGCCTCACCCTCTTGGCTGCTAACCCATGATGCAAAGGATAAGCATGAACTGTAAAACCTTTAGTTAAGTACCCTCTTTAGGCTTCACTAAGTCAAAGTTTCCTTAGAATTCCTTAGGGCTACCACCACCTTTTGCAATTCTAAATTACATATCTTTTGCTTTGGGGAGTGCGAATTACACCTTTACCTAAGGAGTTGAGTGATGTCCTAGGATTTTCATTTTATTGTCCCTCGGTTACGACAGCTTCTCCATGAGATATGTGCTCCTAGTTTTGTTATTTGTGAGGTAAAAGTTAGGAGCATATCTCTACCATACTTGGTGGGGATAAAGTGGCTTTTATGTCCTTAATTTCTTATTTTTTAAAAGGAGAGCAGGCCGGCTCTTAAAGTGATATACATTCATTAAGTTTTTACTCTATGTCTATATAGAGCATTTATATTCATTGGTGGTTATGAAAATAAAGGACCGGCTATACTAGTGAACATAACGGAAGGGAATTGATGTGATCAAAGTCTTACTGTCTATGTTGTTCACCACCACTTGGATGAGTCCTTTTCAGCCAGTCCACTACTAATTTCTGTAGACCTCCCTCCTCCTATGTGAGTCTTGATTGACTGCCATAGAGATCCAAAACTCAGTCAGGCTCTTCTTGGGCTCAATTTGGACCCTTGTAGCTGCTCCTTTTTTCTGGGCCTTCTCCATTTTTTCCACTTGGGTTTGCATTGGACCATAGAACCTGACTGGGTTCCCGCTATTTATGGTCCCTCTTTTAACTTTTTTTTTGGTTTCTGCTGCCATGCAGATTTGGTTGCTAGAACACCTTCAAATGGCCGAGCTTCCTAGGAATGTGGATACATACTTGGCTGCTCTATTCAGCCAAAAGGAAATGATTTTTCAAGGATCAATCAATGAAAAATTGGAGTACCTTCTGCGATAAGGGACCACCTCTTTGTTAGGTGGTGTGCTGGTGGAAAATCCATTGATTTGTGACAAATAGGGGGCATAGTGCTTGTATTTGTCTCATTAGCATGTCCATAGGAGCCTACTTCTTCCCTGAATGGTTGATGAGACAATTTGTGCATAGGCAAGCCGTTCTGAGTTTAGATTGCATACCTTCCAAGGCTGTGTGAATAACCCTACTCGTGTCAAGTCCTGGATTGGTTATTGGCTTATTATTCCAATGCTTTGATGTTGTCTGTCCCATGCTCTACCAATGTCATAGCACATTAACCAAGAAAATAGGGACCAATAAGAAAAAAGGAGACTCGCCTTAAAGCGGAAGGAAGAGAACTAAGGATTTTGCCCCCTGAAGACGACATCCCAAACAATCATGGACAAGAAGTTGAAGAAGGATTAGGAGTATGGAATAATACCTAGAATAACCATCAGAAAAATATAAAAAAGATCATTAGGCTATGCGGGCTCGCCATAATAATTATGACCCATCCCTTTTGCCAATTTAGCCGTTAATACAAGATCATTCAAGTTAGGATTTTTTGTTCTTAGCATAGGTGAATTTTTATAGATTCAATTCATCCCCTGAAAGAACCGAACATGATCATTTTTCATCATCCGGCTCGAGCAAGAATCAAAAAAGCCAAATGGATCTAATATTTCATAAAGTATATATCTTGTCCATATCTAAATAAAAGGTTCTTCATGAGAAACGATTTCTTAGATATTTCTTTCCAGAGTTGTAATTTTCCATGGGAAAGAATTCCGCTCTTCAAAATAAATGCTCGATATCGAAGTGGGCTCACAGAGTTAATCATGATCAAATGCTTTCTGGGTTGTCTCATACCTTGTATTTAGTTTTCATCTCCCAAATGGGCATTTCAAATTTACATAAAATACACACACACACACACACACACACACACACACATATATATATATGCAAATATATATATATATACACACAAACGCACACACATTCATATATATATGTATATATGTATATATGTATATATTATATATATTATATATATATATACATACATATATATATATATATATATAAATATATATATATGTATATATATATACACACACACACACACACACACACATAGCATAGGGTTTACTTGTTACTAATATAGTTTGGCCTCTATTGTTCTTTAAATCCCCTATTTCACTTCGATAGTTATACTTTTCTAGCAGTATGCCATTAAGAATTTTATTGTAAACTGTATGCCATTAGAAATTTTCAATGACATAAAGTGTTAATCCTTTCAAGACAGCTTGCTATGTTTCATAGTGGCATTATAGTATTTTTTAATTCCTTTTTTTTTTACAGTAGTGAATGGTTAATAAAGAGTAATATCACCGGACTGTGAACGTCATATATATCTGTAGTGCGGAATCAATCCACCAAATTCATTACATCATTACTCATTTTGGGTGTAATATGGGCCTTATGAACCTGTTGTGAGCGCTAAACAAATCTTACAACTTTCTTTCAAAGCCTGTATACTTCTTTAATTGATCCAGATTTTCACACTGGATATATTCCTCTCTATCCATGACCATTAGTTTTACTGCTTTGACTGGCAAGATGGTTTTTATGATATATGGGTCTAGCTAATGGGCCTACACTTTTCCCTTGGGTCTTGTGTTGGAGCTCTTATTTTTTTTAAGACTATGTCTCCTTCTTGTAGGTCTCTAGACTTAACTTTCTTATTGAATGCTCTTGAAATTCAGGCTTGGTATAATTAAACAGTATGTAATGCCCTCAATCTCTTTCATCTAGCATAACTAGCTCTTCATGTTGAGCTTTTCCCACTCTGACATCAGAATTTGAACTTCCAGAATTACCTAAGGTGGGGGTATTGTTATTTTCAATTAGAAGTACTGCTTCTATTCTGTTTATACTAGGAAGTGTGGCATTACTCCTGTTAAAGTATGAATTGAAGTTTTATACCACGAAAGAGCGAATGGTAACTTCTCAGGCTAATCCTTGTAGTTTGCAGCCATTTTTTTATTATCCTGCAAATATTTTTATTGGATATTTCCACTGCCCCATTTGTTTGGGTTGGTAAAGGGATGACTTATGGTACTAGATTTTATACTTTTCAAGTAGAGTTGTTACTTCCTTTCTAAAATAACTCTACTGATCACTTATCAACTTATGTAGTACACCATACCTACATATGATATTATTGATGATGAACTTTGCTACATGTTTTAAAGTAATTTTGCTATAATAGGTTGCTTACCCATTTTGTGAAGTAACTGATCGCCAAAAGCATGTGTTCACATCCGCCTATTTGCTTTGGCGCCACCCTTCTAATTATATCAATTCCCCACATTGAAAAGGGGGATGGGGAAGTAAATATTGAGAGAAAAGATGACTGTTAATGCTGTAAATTACCATATATCTTGCATTTATGACATGTTCTCATATATACCTCGCAATCTACTTCCATTATGGACCAATAATACCCCATCATCTAAACCCTTTTAGCTAACATTCATCCATTCATGTGCGGCTCACACTCTCCACCATGAACTTCTTTCGTGATTTCTCGTGCCTCTCCCTGTGTTACATAGAGTAAATTTATGCCTATATCAATCTTCTTAAACAACTTCCCTTTGTGCTCAAAATCCTATGGAGCTAACAACCTCATCGCCTCTAGAGATTTTAGGGAGAAACCTTCTGAGTGCTCTTTCTTCATTAAATATTGGGATGTTGTAATACTAAGTAGTAAGGCAGATGCTGCATACTTCAGTGGCATAGAAATGGGTTGGCTTATTTCTCCTTTCAATAGATATTGACATCGAATGGGTGCCACTTGTAATGTTGATTACTGAAGCTAGCTTTGCTAAGGTTTTGACAAATTGATTATCTTTATGCGGAAGGTAAGTATAAGTAATATGGGTGAAATTCTTGGTAAGATCTACTAAATGAGGTTGGTGTGGTGCCAATGCTTCACTACTTCATTCATTTTTTTTTTTTTTTTGGTGAAATTTGATGATTATCAAATTGAAGTCCCCATGCACCCATCGGTTCTTTACCCCTATTGTTGTGGTAGCTTGCAGCTCAATAAGGCAAGCATCATATTCCACCACATTTAATCTTGAAATCTAGCTTGACGGAGATAAGGGTATTTGCACCTTATGGGGATACCAAAAGGATGCCTACTCCAAATCCTTTTTGTTTTGGAGCCCATCAAAATACATTGTCCTGACATTTTCTGCCACTTCAAGGACTTGTTCGTCGAGGAAATCAACGGTTTCTTCCTTTAGATGTTTCCTTGGCAAGTTTGCTAAGAAGTTAGATACGACTTTTTCCTTAATGAATTTCCACGGGATGTAAATCCAAATCCAACACCACAAAGTTTCCGCACTAAGGGGGTGTGGGGGCTTTTCATATAGTAGTTTTACCTTGAATTGTAAAATTACAGGGGATTGATTCCTATTAACCCTACATTTAAAAATTGTAGGCTATCTACTACTCCACAAAAATGGAGCATATGAAGTTTGGAGAGATATTTTGCATAGGTCAAATTCTTATAGCATTACTGTCCACCTAGCAACCTTATCACTTATGACATGTTGTTGTAGCAAATACCTTATCGAGTCCATTGGATCGAGCTCATTGGCGTTGCACCTGATAAAATAGACCTAGGATTCAAGATCCGAACCGAACGACCCAAACCCATATTCGACCCAACATCTGAAATACGCTCACCCAAAAGTGAACCCGAAATTGAAATTTTCGATAAAGTTGCTTTTTTTTTCATGATAAGCTTATTGGACCAAAAATCAGCTGACCTGAAGTTGAGCCAAACCGAAGTTCATCCGACCCAAACCGAACTGACCAAAAATGTAACTTAACCCGAAATATGACCCGACCCAAACTTAAACCGACCCATGGCTGAACTGAATGACCCATTTGCTAGGTCTAATTGGCATTACTACATGTACCGTACGGTTAACATGCAATATATAAATTGTTTGGATGCCTAAACAAAGGCCATATAGTTTTTCTCTAATAGGGTCTAGCGAGGTTCATGTTCAAGGAACTTTTTACATAAGTAATTAGATGACCATTTCCTTTCATTTTATATTTTGGGCTAGCATGGCCCCTATTGTTGTTGTCATTGTCATGAGATAAAGAATGAGGGCAATGCTAGGGTGTGGAGGTGCCAATAGTGGTGGGTTGGATAGGCATTATTTGATCTTGTTATGCCTCTTGACACTCCTCATCTTGTTTTGGTTTTATACCTTTCTTTAATTTCGTAAAAATAAGGTCATATATCATAGTCATCTTTGATATAAAGCGATTGATATACGACAGGCGACCTGTGAATCCCTGTATTACCTTCTCGATCTTAGTTATGGTATTCCCCATATAGCCTTAATTATTGAAGGGTCAACCTCAATTCTCCTAAGGCTGACCATGTATCCTAACAAATTCTTAGAAATGATCGCAAATGTGCACTTCTGTGCATTCAAGCGTATATTATACTTTTTGGGTCTAGCAAAGAACTTCCAGAGGGTCCGATCATGTCCATCCCTTTCTTTCGATTTTAAAATCATATCATCTACTTATAGCTTAGCCTCCTTATGCACGAAGTTATACAATATGGTAGTATCCATCCTTCGGTAGGTTGCTTCATTATTTTTTAATGCGAATGGCATCACCGTGCAGCAATAGGTTCCCCAAGGGGATAATAAGGGTAGTCATTCCCATATCCCGCTCTGTAATTTTGACTTGGTTATAATTGGTATACCCATTCATAAAAGAGAGCAGAGCATGTCTAGTAGTGTTGTCAACCAAAATATCTACATATGGCAGTGGAAAACCATCTTTTAAACTTACCTCACTAAGATCCTTGAGATCTACACTTAGTCTCTACCTACCATCTTTCCTTGGAACTAGCATAACATTTGCTACCTAGCGAGTGTTGATGAAAAGCAAGAACCCAAATCATTCCTCTAAAGTTGATTAGGTCCATAATTCACTTGTTAGTCGTGGATTATGACAAATAAAACTTCTAGCATAAGCTATACAGAAATTTACAGTTTCGTAGGTCAACTTTCAGCGGCTTTCTAGATGATCAACTAAACTTCTAAATTAGTGTTTGAGATACGGATGGAAATCTCCAAAAGTCTATTTTCTAACAAGCCTTAAATCACATTTGAAGTTTAAGTCTTGAGAACGTTGTGGACTATTAACCAAGCAAGGGTCGGTTCAGGGCTGGAAAACACATGGTTTTAACTATGGGCTTAATTGGGGAGGATACAACTATAATCTTTTATATTAATCAGTATGGGGTGATTTCACACACAAAAAGGAATATTTTTAAAGTGGCAGCATCTCTAGTGACGTAGTAGAGCCTTCTCAAAGCTCTCTAGAGGAGGGATGAATCCTAGAAATATAGCTCACCTTGATTGTAATTATCTTAAGCAAATTATTTATTTTTCTAGGATATTTCATAAGCCTTTTATTGGCCCTCTTACCCCACTAATGTACATTTAATTCCTACTTTAATTAGATATTTATAGACCCAATTACTCTTATGAAAATAAAGACTTGTTGAATGATATGAAAGCTCGAATCTTGGTGCTTTTCTCAAAATCTTTATCTCTCAAAGGAGGGTGGTGGTTTGAGTTCACCTTTTTAATCTTGTTCTTGGTTCTAAGGATTTAGAGGGTTAGAGGGTGGGTTAATTTAATCTAGGTGGTGGTTTAACCTTAAGTGCAGATATATCTCATTTGATTATTGTTTTTACTAGCTTACTCAAACAAAATCCCTTTGATTACCCTACCCCTTGGGTCTTTTTTAGGGCAGATTGATCTTCAACATCTTTTGGGCTTATCTTAGAGGAATTTCACACGTTTATTTGATCAAGGGAAATCGACCATGTATCATTTGATATCAGAGCAAAAAGTTCCTACACCTTAGTGAGCATCAAATCCATCTATCTAGTATTTGATTTATTTAGATTGCAATTCTTCTTTGCTCTACTTCTCTCTCTCTAAATCTCTTATCTAATCCATGAAGAACCCTAATTATAGCCCAACCACAATCTCTAACCTAAGTACATCCCTAAAGCTCCACAAAAAACCCAAAAACACAAAACCAGAAGTTCGGTATTGCCACCCCGTTCCACTTGGCACACACGTGCCAAAATCCTACACTTTGGAATTTTCATCTAGAAATTTTGCACAACCACCCATGCTACTCGACACAACCATGCCTCTTTCCTGTACTCTTGATTCCTATTCTAGAGATCTGGTAGACCGCCCTGTGCTATTGAACACGACCGCTCCCCCTTATTTTTAACTGTTTTCTTACCTGTGCTCCTTCAACACATTGGTGTCTCGCCTGTTTTCCCTCCTTTTTACTTCATTTCACCTTACCAATTACTCACCATGGTCAATAAGGGAGATGCGTCTCAAAAAGCCCATGAGATAAATGGGGCCATTGTTGAGCTTTAAGCTCAAGTAAGAAAGCATAGCAAGCAAATTGCTCAAAATAAGAAGGTCATGAAACATCCTCCTTGTTTTGATGGTGTTAGTTTAGATCCTACCATCTATTTAAGATGGCTTGAAATAGTTGACGATTATTTTGGGGCTAAAGAATGTTCCAATGAAGAGAATTTCTTGATAGCTACTCAAAACTCCAAGGTTATGCCTATTATTGGTTTAACTGTTTTGGGAAGGAGAGAGCTCTTTAAAGAAAGCCCAAAATCAAGACTTGGAGTAGGCTTAAGTCATACACGAATGTAAGATTCAACCCATATCAACTAATTAAAGAATAACTCTTGAAAGGAAAACCAATTGTTCTCCAGGAGAAGATATTGGTTCAAAATGAAAATGAGCCTATTTTAGGTTTTGATGAAACAAAGGACAAGCAAAACATGGTCATAGATGAGAGCTCTCCTAAAACTCCCAATCTAGAATCAACCTCACTAAAACCTCACATTGAAGAAATCATAGAGGTTCAACTTCATGATCAAATTGATGAGGCCATAGAGTTCCAAGTCTAAGACCAAAAAGTTGAGGTTCTATGCTTAGAAAAAAGAACTTACTTACCTCCTCAATCATAACACTTGCAAATGAACCACAACAATCCAAACTTAAGCATCAAAAGGTACCCCATTATGAGTTGGATATTAATGAGTAAATTTAGGTTTTAAACAAGCTCATAAGCATTGTAGTCGATGGAAAAGAATTTTGAATTCTAATGGCCCTCAATTTCTATAGATAAACTTACGTGTTCAAAGAAGGTGGGATTCCTGGCACCGTGATATTGTTAAGATCAAAAGGGTGCCCCTATCTTACTTGGCTAATGATCTTTGGGAATGATGCAAGTGGCCGCATGGATTTGAGGACAAATCCTACCAGAGAAGGGAAGTTTGATGCGAAGCAAGAACCCAAATGATTCGCCCAAAGTTGATTAGGTCCATAATTCACTTGTTAGTGTTGGATTATGACAAATAAATCTATTAGCACAAACTATCCAAAAATTTTCAATTTCGTATGTCAACTTTCAGCTGCTTTTTGGATGATCAAATAAGCTTCAAGATTAGTGTTTTAGGTAAGGATGGAATGCTAAGATGTCTATCTTCCAACGAGCCTTAAATTACTTTTAAACTCCGAGTCTTGGGAAAGTTATGCACTGTTAATCGAGCAAGGGTCGGCCTAGGGTTGGAAAATACTCGGTTTTAATTATTGGCATGATTAGTATAGAGTGATTTTACACACATAAATTAAGAATTACAAAGTGGGAGCATGAGCATTGGTGGAGTAAAGCCTTCTCAAAGCTCTCTAAAAGATGGAGGATGAACCCTGTAAAATACAGCTCACCTGGATTGTAATTATCTTAAGGAAAATGATTTATTTTTCTAGGATATTTTGTAAGCCTCCTATTGGCCCGCTTGCCCCATTATTGTATAGTTAATTCCCCTCTAATTGGGTATTTATAAACCCAATTACCTCTATAAAAATGAAGACTTGTTGAATGATATGAAAGCTCGAATCTTGATGTTTTTATCAAAATCTCAAAATCTTTATCTCTCTAGGGAGGGTGGTCATTTGAGTTCACCTCTTTAATCTAATCCTTGGTGCTAAGGCTTTAGAGGGTTAGAGAGTGGGTTGATTTAGTCTAGGTGACAGTTTAACCTTTAACCTAGATATATCTCCTTTGATTATTGTTGTTACTAGCTTACTCAAATGAAATCCCTTAGATTATTCTCTCCCTTGGGTCTCTTTTAGGGAACATTGATGTTCAGCACCTTTTGGGCTTATCTTCAAGGAATTTCATACCTTTATTTGATCAAGTGAAAATCTACCATGCATCAAGTGTGGTGTGTAACCTTATTGAGCCATGCACCTGACTATTTCTACACTTCTTTCTTTTATTTTGAAAGTCCATTCTGGTTTCATGCAGTAGAGTTTTTATTTTATTAGTTTGGCATCCAGATAGCTAGGAATCTGATGTTTAGCTATATCTTAGTCCATGCCAGGCTTGCCTTTGTAGGACTATGCAAAGACGTCAATGAATTCTAGGATGAGTGAGGTGAAGCTTTTGGGCTCCTCTGGAGTTAGCGAAATTCTTATTTTAAGCTCTCGAGGCTCTTCTAGGGTCCGCTAAATTAATTTATATTGCATCTTCGAGTATGAAAGTTCGATTTTCATGATCTTCAACCACTTTGATTAACTCTTTTGGGCGTATATCTTCATTTTTTGTGCTAGAGGCAAAGCGTTCAGAGGAAGAGGAATAAGACGAGTCACAAGCGATAGACTTTATATCTTAATAAAACCAGAAATGAGTACATCTTGTGTATAATTTGTAAAAAATAGATAATGATGACTAGCTCTTTGACCATATCCTAGACTTCCCTAAACTACGTCCTATGGCTATAGGGAGCACTTTTCCTTCTCGTCACTTCTTCAAGTCACTTGCTTGTAGCCTTTTGCACGGGCATCGGTAATGAAGCTTCACTACCGAAAAAATGGGGTTTATCTCACTAATTTTTTGGCAATTTAAAAAGGTTACATACTTGCAATACTATAAGTGGGCATCAGTGGCAAAATTTTAAGGCACCATTCTCTTCCAAACAATAATGCCTAAAAGGTGCGAAATGTTCTTGCTAAATGAAATAAGTATCATGACATATGCTTTTTTTAAAAATTAATGTTATTTTTAAAAAAGAAAATAAAATATATTAGCATCATTAACTAACCGAGCCGTAAATTAGAGGTATCTTTCTCCAATATCAACTTTCATTGTCCTGCATGGCTGTTGTTTCCTAGCTACCCCATAGTTCTTGCATTTGCTATTCTTGTTGGCTTTTTAGTCGAAGATGCCTCCTATCTTTGAGAGACATCATATCGGCAAGGGTGTAAGGTTAGTCCTTTAATTCCTTTAAACGTTCTATTAATTTAACAATTTTAATCCGTGTTTTGCCGAATTTGTATAATTTGCTTACATTCATATGAAGTTGCCAACAAATTGTATCATGCAAACCATAGACCTGATGCCTAATTTGCCTCATACCAAACTTCTTCACTGTGAATGCTTACAACAACCATCCGTCTTAATTAGAATCTTAAAATAAAGAAATCAAAAATACCCAACTTGAATCATTTTCTATTTTATCTCTTGGCATGTTTTAGACCCAGCAATTCCATCTCTTTTATAAATTTCAATTGGGGTTGAAGTCATTGAAAACATTACTTTGAACCCAATTACAAATAGCTGATATTAATATGAGTTTGTGAGACAGAGACATATAAAGAAACCCAAATTACCAAAAATCCACGAAGGGCAGCGTTAACCGGGCCTATTTAGTTAGGCCCGAAGGCCACTTAGTGTTGCCTAGGGCAACAACCCTAGCTGCCCCCATAACCTATAAAAGGGGGCTTTGGGGGTCAGCAATAACAGACAACATATGTATAACACAAATCTCACACACTCTCTTTGCCGCCTCTCACGGCTGCCGTACCATCGACGATGGGCTTTCGGGTTTAGGACGGGGGCATTCCTATGGCGCCTCTAGTTGCCGCTTCATATTCAGATCTATGTGGACTACTCCCGACAGTTATTTTTACATCCAGGTTAGTTATATTTTATCCAACAGTGATATCAGAGCTAAAACGAATCAGACTAGTCCCGTTTAATGCGTTTAAGATCTGAATAATAAGCATGCTTAGGTTCTGAGGACATGGCTATATGATCAGTTACTAATTTTCATAATTATGCAACTCATGGCATGCATATGTGATTCTGATATCTCAAATTTGCTAAAAGTTTGAATTTTTAGTCCTGATAACCAATGAACACATATGCCTAGATTACAAATTACATCATGCTTTTCAGATTAATAGCAAATCCATACAAACTATCCGGTTATGTGTTAATCCTTGTTTAATCTATGGATGACTTGTGAGCCTAGAATTTTAAACTGGTTATGCTCAACATGTTTTAAATTCCAGAAAGCATGTTACTGTATATTGCATCTCAGTACAAGTTCACTCAGTCGAATTCATGAATGCCCACTACTATGCAAGTGTGCATGTTAAACTCTGTGCAGCTATTGTGACCCATGAATTCTTGATATGCTTATGATTCATGCAAGTGCCTTATTAAACAGAGATGAATATTAGCATGTTGGTTAATTATATTTAGATGAAGATTAGACCAAAAACCCTAATCTCCAATAAATCTCTACCTTGAACTCAACCCAAAAGAACCTCCCATTGTTTTGACAAAACCTCGAAAAACGTAACCCTAATTTTATCGCCAGTGCCTCGTTGGTTGCGGTGGCGGTGACGAGGCCTCAGTGGTCTTCGAGACCTCACCTCGACCCTAATAAAAAAAGGGGGAAAGGAAGAAGAGGTAAAAAACGGAAATAAGGGAATCGAACCATACCCATCAGACAAACACCGAGGAGGGGTGGCGCGTGACCATCACGCGCCGCCGACGAAGGTCGTTTCACGTTCTTCTTCCTCCCAAAGCCCGTCACCATCGCCGATGTATGCAGCCTTGAGGAAACAGGGCTGGAAAGCACCATTCCAGGAAGTGCTTGAGACCACGAGCCACCGCCTCAGTGGTGCGTCTGGCACGTGGGCACCTTCGCCAGACTCGGTTTCGGCCGATCTACACGATGATGCCCTCGATTCTTGTCAAGCAAGCGTAGATCGAAGGCTGAGAGCTTTTCAGTTTGGCAGTGTGGTGGTGGTTCATCACTTGGGTGTTTTTTTTTTTTTAAAAGAAACCGCAAACGGCAGTGGTGGCTGCCGTAGCCATGGCGTCAAAACCCAAGAAAGGAGCTTGGTGCTCCATTCTCTGGGCATGGCGACGAGGGGCAGGTAGAGAGGTTTTGAAGAGAGAGGGTGAGACTTCATTTCTGAGCACAGGACAGACAGAGACCGAAGAGAAAGAGAAAGGTTGAGAGCAAGATTGCGAGGAGAGAGAGAGCAAAGGCCGATGAGATTAATTAGGGTTAGGGAAGAGGTTAAGTAAGTGGCCTTCACTTATAAATAGGGGCCCCGGTTAGGCTACCTTCATAAAAAGGCCCATCTTTATCTTTGGGCTTGGTCGTAGAGAGGAGAGTTTTTTTTTTTTGGGACCAGTCTTTTTGTGTTGTCGACCGATTAATGATTGCTCCCACAGTCATATAAATTTGTTTTGAAAGTGGCCATTAATTTGTTCTACATATATTATGAGTTATATTTTTGGCCTTTATTTTCATATTATTATTGTTAATACTATGAAATTTTGAAGTTGAAATATATAACTTTTTGTTGTATCCTAATTTTTTTTTGAATTAGTTTCATAAAGCTTATGCAAACATGTTTTGCATAATTAAAGGTGAATATCTTTGTGATAGTCACTAAACTAAAATGTTAATTAGTTTAACAAAACCCTTAAGGAAATTCTATGAAATTAAGTTGATAATTAAATTAAGGAAGCCCCAAAGTTCGTATCTGTACATGATGATTATGAGTTTGACGAAATTTTCGAACGTACATTATGAATGATGGGGTTTTCTTGATAATTTAATTATTAAAACAATATGTCTAACAAGTAAGTATATACTTTTAGATATGGCAGCTAGAAACATAATAGGTTGTATGCAATCTGATGATAAATTGGATGGTTCAAACTACGACATTTGGCATCTGAAAGTCTAGTTCTACTTAAATAATGATGACATGTTGGACCTTTTGACCTCCTATATGACTGCTCCAGCTGAAAAAGATGAACAAGGTAGCGATATTACTACAATTGAGCAGTATAAAGAAAACCTAAAGGCGTACCAAGCATGGTTCAAACGCAATCGTTCTACACGCTACACTATACTGTCTTACATCTAGGACGATCTCCTGGGCAAGTTTGAATGCGTCTCCACTGCTAAGGGCATGTGGACACAACCTAAGGTTAGGTTCGGCAGACATCTGCTACAAGGTTGCGTACCTTGCAGCTAAAATGGATGCAGTATACTATTGACTCCAATTGTAGTATCTCCGAACACCTTCGAACTATGAGCGCTATGGTTCGAGACCTTAAGGCTGCAGGTTAAGAAGTTTCTGAGGAAGAACAGATCCTAAATGTGATTAGAGCTCTTCCTAATGACAATGAATATTGGAAGAGTTTTAAAGTATTCATGACACACAGTCAGCATATCAAGACCTTCAAGGCAATCTCTAAACCCCTCGAAACGGAGGAAGAGCGCTTAAAATTATGTGCGCCTCCTAGTGTGGCATTCGTTGCCAAACGATCAGGCCCTAAGGCTAGGAAACCTTACCATGGTGAGAAACCTAAGAAGGGTCCCCATCCTCCTTAGAACTCTCGCTCCAATGGTGGTACAGCCAAGAAGCATAAGGCCAAGGGTAATAGAGCTAAGGGTATGCACGTGTGAAGTGCTATAACTGTGGAAAGAAGGGCCACTTCACTCGGGATTGTCCTGAGCCAGCCAAGGTACCTTCTTCCACTAAAACTCCTAAATTATATGTTTGTTCCCATGCATTCGTTGCTAACTCTCTTCCTCAATGGATTGTAGACACGGGGGTAACAAAGTACATAGTTTAGGATAGGGCTGGATTCGTGGAGTTCCATCGCTACCTGGTGGGTTCACGGGCTGTCATACTGGGGAACGGCAGCGAAGAGGATGTCCTTGGGGTAGAAACATGCCAGCTCAAACTCCATGGAGGAAACTAGCTGCTTCTTCATGACGCCCTTTACACACCTAGGGTGCGATGCTCCTTAGCTTCTTATGTTTCTTTAGTAAGATTATGTTTTACTTTTGGTTTTCATCCAGACGATTTAGATTTGTTCTATAATGGCAATTTGTTTGGCCAACCAACCTTGAAATGAGATTTCATTGTTTTAGATTTGGATGATAACTATAATAATATATCCTCTACCTATGTTTCATACTTTGACTCCAATTCTGAATCTGTTAAGTAGCATGCTAAACTTGGCCATGTGGGCCAAGATAGGATAAATAGGCTAGCTAAAGAAGGTCTTCTAGACAGACTCACTAGGGTTAAGTTGCCCAGGTGTGAGTTATGTTTAGCTGGAAAGGCAACAATGAAGCCTTTTGGTAAGGCTTTGAGAGCATCTAGCCCCTTAGAATTAATCCACTCAGACATATACAGACCCATGAACATTAAAGCACGACATGGGGCTATCTATTTCATTACTCTCATAGATGATTATTCACGCTATGGGTATGTGTACCTACTATCTCATCGCTATGAGGCACTCGATGTGTTCAAACGTTTCGTAGCAGAAGTAGAGACTCAAGTGGAACGTAGGGTTAAGATCCTTCGAACTGATCGAGGTCATGAATACCTCTCCGATATGTTCAAGGAGCTCTGTGAGGAAAAAGGTATACAAAGACAGCTAATGATTTCACGTACTCCACAACAGAACGGTGTTGTGAAACGCAGGAATTGTACATTGCTTGACATGGTGAGGTTAATGATGGCACATGCTAACCTCCCAATCAGTTTTTGGGGCGATGTGCTGCTTACAACAGCCTACATCCTTAACCGTGTGTCGAGCAAGAGTGTACCTGCCACACCATATGAGTTATGGTTTGGTAACAAGCCATCCTTGGACCATTTATGCCCATGGGGTTTGGCCAACTATGTGCATAACCCAACCTATAAACATTGAAAACTTAGTCCAGGAGCCACCAAAGTAGTGTTCATTAGGTACCCCGCGTAATCTAAAGGATATGTGATGTACGGGGAACATCCAAATGGTGGCATGACAAAAATAGATTCCACCAATGTCGATTTTCTAGAGAATGAGTTCCTGACCATTTGTGAAGTCAAGAAGGATATCAAACTGTTTGACTTACCGCAAAACATCCAACCATCATTCAGTGACGGGGAGAATTTGGATTCTAACCAAGTCACTAAAGATGGTATGCCTCCCCTATCCGAAGCGAATAAGGAAGACTTGCCTGCCCAGGAGAATGAGATTCATCCTTGATCTCCTATACATAAGGAAAGCCAACCTACGAGTGAGGTCCATCCTTAATCTCTAGTTCCCGAACATGCAGTTAGTCCACATGTTCGGGATCCCATGCCCCAGAGGAATAGTGGGAGCAACTCTCCACATGCTTAGGGTCCCACACCTCTTAGAGAAAGGCGGAGGGATGTCTTGCTCAGGTAGCTAAACAATGAAGGCCCCAGGCCCTAAAGGAGTGAACGTGGAAGAATTCCTAAACGATATTTTCAAATCGAAGAGGAAATTGAGGGTGTAGACTATGAAGAGACACTTTTTCCTGTGGTGAGATTTACCTCTATTGGCCTATTCCTAGCCATAGTTGCTCATTTGGACTTAGAGTTGTTCCAAATCGACGTAAAACTGCTTTCCTTAATGGTAGCCTTGAGGAAGAGATCTATATGGACCAACCCATTGGCTTTGTGTCAAAGGGACAAGAGGACAAGGCGTGTCATCTTAAAAGGTCCATATACGGTCTTAAGTAGTCTTCTAGATCTCGGTACCTAAGATTTCATGAAGCTATAACTTTGTTTGGCTTATCCACGATTTCGGAGGATCAGTGTGTATGTCAAAAGATCAACCGGGGGGGATTATGTTCCTTACCCTGTATGTTGACGACATATACTGGCTGGGAACAATTTGGAAATGATCGATGCCACTAAGAAGTGGTTATCCTCCGTCTTTACGATGAAGGACATGAGTGAAGCCAGGTATGTCCTAGGCGTGGAAATAATAAGGAATTGTCTTAAGAAACTTTTAGGCATGAGCCAAGACACATATATCAAGAAAGTCTTAGAACGATTCCGCATGCATTATTCCAAACCCGTAGACACTCCAGTTGAGAAGGGTTTAACCATAAGCCTCGACCAATGCCCAAAAAGAGACAAAGAAAAGGACGCCATAAGTAATGTCCCATACGCTAGTGCTGTAGGAAGCTTAATGTACGCCATGTTATGTACACGGCCGGACATTTGCTTTGCGGTTGGTTTGGTAAGTTGTTACTAAAGCAACCCAGGACACGTTCATTGGCATGCCGTCAAGAGAATCATGCGCTACCTTGATGGTACAACGGACTTGGCCCTATGCTATCAAGGGGGGATCTCAAGTTGAGAGGATATTCAAATGCCGATTGGGGTGGTGACCCGGATGAGTCTAGGTTAACTTCAGGAAATGTGTTCACCCTTGGTGGGGGAGCCATATCATGGTGTAGTAAGAAGCAAGAGTGTATAGCTCTGTCGACCATGGAGGCAGAGTATGTCGCATGTAGCCTAGCCACGTAGGAGGCAATGTGGCTTAAGAGTTTCCTCCAAGATCTCAACCTCACTGCTAGAGTTGATGATCCTACAAAGATGTTATATGACAACACAGCTGCCATCCAGTTCGTCGAAGATATGAAGTTCTATTGGAAGACCAACCACATCAAAAGGCACTATCACTTCGTACGAGATGCCATAAAGACAAAAGAGGTTGCCATCAAGTATATACCCACTAACAAAATGATCGTTGATCCATTAACTAAACCAATTCCTAGAGATGCTTTTAAAGCACATTCGTTGAGTCTAGGACTTCGTAGAGTTTAGTTTTTAGATAGAATCTTGTTAGGTATGACAGATACGTTCTTCTTGTGATGACCATTTATGAAATAAAGATTGAAGGTTCTCTTTCCAAATGCTTTGTGATTTATTTGTTAGGCATATTGAAATGTCACAGGCTTCTAATTAGCCCAGTCACACAGGCAATCACCCTGACGCTTGAGTAGCGGGCACGATGGGATAGAATTATATTGGCACTAGGGGTGCAATATTGATTACTCATACTGGAAGTGTATGAGTGAGAAATATTTGCCTTAGCAAGTCTAAGATGAGACTCGAGGGAGTCGAATATGAGACATGATTTTATATTGAAGCCTTAAAAGCCGAATTTTTAGTGTTAAGATTAGCATTTAGTATGATAATTGAGTGGCTCACGTTAGATTTTCTGGGTAAAAATCTAGGCTGGTGATTCGCATGGCATATAAAGTGACGATCCCAAGTAAGTGGGAGCTATGTCATGACGCACATCTCATAATGTGTGTGCTTAAAAGACGACCATATACGGAGTGACGATTGACCTCCCTATCTCTTGTCACTACATGACCTTGTAGACGATGACCCTTTGACTTAAAATTATGAATTCAAGGCTTGATGTTGCTGCTTTAATATGTTTCTCAAGAATCACGATGTATGCTGTTCAGTAAGAACATGTTAGGAAAGCAATTAAGCTAAGATGCAATATCATGAGTGTTTTAGGAAAAGTCTGTCCGTCATCACCAACATCAGCCCGGACGATTATATTGAGTATATAATCATAGGATATATCATGACATAAGGGATTGTAAATGCCACTGTTCATGTTTAGGATGACTTGGGGTATCGTATTTCGTGATAGTGTTATATTAGTCAAATGGTAACTTAACATAGTACTACTTGTTACTTTTCAGTCGCACGTCCTATTCCCAGTATGAAGCGTGAGAAGTTGTGATTCGTAGAGAGCATGTGTTTGCAGCCTTCGTGCCCAAGTGGGAGCTGTTAACCGGGCCTATTTAGTTAGGCCTGACAGCCACTTAGTGTTGCCTAGGGCAACAACCCTAGCTGCCCCCATAACCTATAAAAGGGGGCTTTAGGGTCCGCAATAACACACAACACAGGCATAACATAAATCTAACACACTCTTTTTACCCCCTCTCACAGCTGCCGTGCCATTGCCGCTGGGCTTTCGGGTTTAGGACGTGAGCATTCCTAAGGCGACTCTAGTAGCCGCTTCATATTCAGATCTACGTGGATTACTCCCAACAGTTATTTCCGTATCCAGGTTAGTCCTATTTTGTCCAACAGGTAGATTGAATGCGAATGACAGAACATTCTTCTTTAACAACCCTAAAATTCCTAGGAGCAGTTCATTTACACCTTGATGTCTGCAATATGTTCAATAAGGAACTGAATGAACATAGGTATAAATTCTTGATTAATTAAGCAAAGCGTAAGTGTAGAGAAGGAATGACAGACTTAACGTAGAAGATATAACGAAGAAGACGACAATTAGACAAAACAAAACAAGGCAGTTGACTGACAGTTTGGCCATAACTCATTTTAGTATATGAATTCTTCTGAATCTGAGGACAACAACATGAATTAAAAGGGAATGATGCTTGAACAATGAAATCTATTAGCTTCTTCTTGGGTATTTATTCATAGGCAGAAGAGTGAGGCAAGTGTTGAGGCATGTGGCCAATGGGGTAATATACAGTCAACTATTTTGCACACCATAATTTGAAAGCAACTTTTTGTTCATAAAAGTTAAATAAAAGTAAATAAAAAGGTTGCATTATTTTTGTACTCCCTATTGTCTAAAAGGAAATTATATTTAGTCTTTGCCTTCTCTATGATGCTTTTCTTACATTTCTTTTGTAGATTCAACAGATGAAAAAATGTAATGTAAAGACTTCGTCCTTAGCATATTCATTAGTTTAGTTATATAATGTTAACAGTTGTCATGTTCGCTTAAATGGTGTAACTATCTTCATTTTATTGAATGTATAATTATGCTTATTTATTGGTGTACTCTTTGGTTGAGTTGTCAATTAATTCTCTATTATGATTAATGCGGTGTTATCTCTAACTCTTGTTACGAATGCTTGCTGCTCTAAGATAAAATGAGTGCAGAGTTGTCCATTGAATCTATAGGAACCTTAAACTAAATGGTACTATTTTTGCGATAGCTGGTTAATTATTTAAAATCTAATTTGGTTGTCAAAAACATATAATAAAGAGGTGTCAAACTTCAATTTTGGTTTGGCTTATTTTTTGATTAGAAGTCATGCTTGGTACTAGCTTAATTTGTTTTTTTAAAAAAAAACATTGCGGTCTTTTGGCCCACTGAGGGTCTTATTTGGCCTTGGCACTCATAGATTAGGATGAATTCATTTTCACACTTAAAGCACGTTATGTGTGCTTCTATATGCTATTGTTGTCGTCGACTAATATGAATCTCTCTGTGTGTGCGCATGCATAAAAGAGAAGAGACACAAAATTAAGCTTTCTATTTTAATCCGTATGTATATTACATGTATATCTTTTCTCGTGTTTACTATCCACACATGTTTTGCTGTTAGTGACGCCTTACTTTTTTATTAATTGAACTTACAATTTTTCTTAGGTTAATTAATGTGTTGTTTATAAATAGTATATCTTTTTAATTTACTAATATGAAAGATATTTCTCGCGTGAATTTGTAAGAGTCTATTAGGTCCATAAAGCCATTAATAGGGATTGGATTGACCAACTTGGCTCGCAAGCTTATATACATGGCGTAATGTACTTTACTGACTTTGCAAGTAAACATGGTAGGTGGAATAAAAAGATATATTGTCTATGTCAAAAGTGTCACTTAGATTTTTGCAAAGCAATATAAGAGGTTCAAGAGCATATTTTGTACAATGGTTTTTTTTAAGGATTACAAGTTATGGACTCATCATGGCAAGTCGAAATTTACACCAACTCCTATTTCATCTTGCACTTATATCATCTTAAGTGTATGTATGGGTTGTCTGCAACACCATTTTCTATGTTACTGAAACTCTTGAATGAAGCATTTCCCAAATGTCTTCATTTCCATCAACTTGGGATGAAGCTAAAAAATTCACCAAGCAATTAGGTTTGTGATCTGAAAGATACATGCTTGAACAAATGATTGCATGTTGCATTATGGTGATAATGTTAGAAATTAAAAAAAGCAATACATGTCAAACATTGAGGTGGAATACAACTGAGGTTAAAGAAGGTGACACTATCAATCTTGTGGAGCATGAGCGAATGCTTTACCAAAGTTTTACAATACTTTCTGCTTATTTCTAGATTAAAGAGGAATTTTATGTCCTCTGTAATAGCAGAAGACAATATTTGGCATGCTAAGAAGCATGAGAATGATGGGTCCTAAAGCATGAGACAGATGGTTTGACATGGAAAAAATTTGACTGTAGGTATCTAGAATTTGTCTCATATCCATGTAATGTGAGGCTTGTTCATCTACTGATGGGTTTATTACTTTTTGCATGATGAATTCTACATATATTACATGGTCAGTCATTCTAATTCCATATAATTTGCCCCCATAGCCTTACATAAAAAGGTTATGAATGATTCTTTCTTTAATTATCCTAGGGCTAAGAGCTCCAGCTAAAGACATTGATGTCTATTTGCAATCGTTCATATATCAGTTGAAGTTGTGGGAAGGTATTGATGCTTTTGATGCATTTAAAAGAGAAGCATTTAAGTTAAAGGTTGCTTTTATGTGGACAATAAATGACTTTTTAGTATATGCTAACTTGTCTGGCTGGATAAACAAAGGATACTATGCTTCTCCATCTTGTGCCAAATCCACCCATTCAATATATTATCCTTTTAGGAGAAAATTTTATTCTGTGGGTTATCGTAGATGACTACCTGCTGGTCAATCCATTTTGATTAAAGGCTATTATTTTTGATAGAACCATAGAGGCACGGAAAGCTCCACTCCAATATCAGGATCCGTCATTTTAAAAACGTAGGAAAGGATTAGCTTTAATTTTGGAAAATTAGAAAAAGCCTTTTCTGAGAAGAAAGCAAGACATGATATAAACACTTCTGCACAATTACTTGATAATGTGGACAATTCAAATGAAATTGAAGAATTTGATGATGATCTTGAGATTATCCTAGAAGAAGATAAAAGGTCTAGAATTCATGAAGTACTTTAGAAAAAAAGAAGCATTTTCTTTACCTTGGAATATTAGGAGCACAATGACTTACGACGTAACTTAGATGTTATACATATTGAGGAAAATGTGCATGACACTTCGTTACGAACATTTCTTAATGTGGAAGGCAAGAGTAAGGACAATGAGAAGGCTAGGAAAGGTCTACAAAATACGGAGATAAGGGCACATCTTTGGCTCATTGAGAATCCTAAGAAGAAACCTTATTTGCCTCCTGCTAAGTACACAATGTCTTTTGATGATAAGGAGAGGTTTCTAAAGGATCTGAGACACCTTAATGCTCCTGATGAATATGAATATGATATTGTAAGATGCTTCAATGTTAAAAATTGCAAAATTTCAAATCTTAAGAGCCATGACAATCATATTTTGACACAAGATATCCTACCAATTGCCTTATGTGATTTCAAATCTTCAAAGGTTGTGAATCTCATTTGTGGTCGAATCTTAAGAGGCATGATAATCAAATTTTATACAAAGAACCTCCAGAAGAAAAGAAATACTCACAATTCTGGGGTTGTGGTCAAAGTTGAAGGTGAAATTGGGTATGGGAGATTAGTAGGTATTTTGAAACTTAATTATTATGGCAGCTACAAGGTGGTGGTTTTTTAATGTGAATGGGTTGATATCAATTCTAGTCAAGGGATAAAGCAAGATGCACATGGGGGTACTTGTCTTAATTTTTCAAGGTTGATTCATAATGGTCAATATTCAAAGGATGATCCTTTAATTTTCTCTTCTTAAGTAAATTAGGTTTTTTATGTTGAAGATGCAAAACATGAAGGATGGCTTCATGTTAGTGAGGCTAAGCCCCGAGATTTGTATGAGTTATAGGCAACATCTGAAAGGATTTATGATGATGATGGGGGGGCACTTACACTCAATGCTTATCTTAGCTATATAACTTATTTATAATCATAGTTTAAATAGGATAATTGACTGCCATTCAAGGTTTCTAGATTTACATTTTCTTTACGTGTGCTCTTTTTTTAGTACATATTAGTTTATTAATATAATTTGTTTTTTGCATTATTTTACATTATTTTTGTTGATATTTGCCTATTTATATAAAGTGTTTTCTACTTTAGTGCATTAATTTTGAATCAAGGTGGCATTGAGAATAGAATGAGCAATATGTGCACATAGAAATACTTTATGAGCATCTGGCTCTGTTAAGTAATTTAAAGGTAATGTAATGTGCTTTATACTTGTACATTTGAAATTGAACCCTATTTCTTATTGTCGTTGTTTGCACTTGTATTTGCAGTGCATTTGAGAAACTATAAATGGTTTGTATTGCCAGCAATACTCTAGTGGTTCGTACATTGGGATAACGGAAATGGTTAGTACTACCACATGAGAAACATGTACCCCTTCAATGTCCATATTTGCAGTTGGTCTTTTAACTACTTTTTAGTACAACCAGTAATTCTCAAAAAACTGTAATGGTTGCAATGATACTAAGGGATAATGAGCTTTCATAGCCAACTAAGAAGAGCTAAGGCTTGTAGAAATGAAGCTACTCGCGACACTAAAGATGATCATATCATAGTAGAGAGGAATGTTCAAAATAATCCTATATGTGGCAGAATTCCAACCCAATTTACAACTGGGATAGCTTCAAACATTGAACTATCTTTGCAATACCAAAGGCTTCCCAATACTTCCAATGAAACTCAACAACAATCAAGAAGCTTAGAAGATGATGAAGAAGATGATAATGATCTTTGTCATGGAGAAATACGCTCTCAGCATTCTCAAATACCATATATATATGACATATCCATTTATACTATTAAGATGCTTTCTTGTTTACTGGATTTGAGCGGACAAGTATGTTAATAGCAAATTAAAGGGGGAACTATAGTCCTAAGCCATGTTTGCCCTCTCCCTCCTGATGACCGAATCGTTGTGCCTTTTAATGATTTTCCCAGCTGCTAAAAAAAAGGTCATGTCTTAATATGGTTTCTTGGAGATATGCCCAAAAATGGTGACTTGTGTTCCATTGGAGAAAAAAATTAGCACAAGGTGGATAAAGTGTATAAAACTGATATTATAGCATTCGTTGGGGTGAGCTCGAGTATTTTCTAAATTTTTCATTCTCTTATTCTGAAACTGTGTGGCAAAGTTTGTGCTTCCTACCATTGAAATTGTTAACAAGAATTTACTATGACATGTTGGAAAAGCATAGATGAATCATAGGTACCTACTTAAGAAATAGTACAAAGTGCCTAGGAAAAATAAAGCAGATGTCAAGGATAAGGTGCCAGATCATGTGATAAGAGATCAATGGATAAATCTTGTAAATTATTAGTTTTCTGATGGGTGTCCGGTATTATCACTATTATGATCATGCATTTAATATTTTACTTGTGAGTTTTCATACTTAGTGAAAAGTACTTAATATAATTGTTCGGTGGCAACTTTCTAACCAAGGAAGAGAAGCACGTGCTAGTCAAGATCACCACCACATTACTAGAAGTAAAAGGTTCGTAATGAAAGGAGTTGAATTGGGTAGTATTTCAGCTTTACTTTGGGGTATTTTAAACAATTAATTAGCTTTTGAGAATGTGGTTTTTTTTAATATGGAAAACAACAATGGAAGTAAGCATGGACCATTGCAGTTCTATATTGCTTCACAAAAGAGAAAAGATGAGAGCTTTAAGGAAGATTTGACTTCTAAGTATTTTGTGGTATAGCTTCAACTTTTGTTCTTTTTGTATGAAGTTTATACAATCTGACATCTTCAATATTATAATATGCATCTTCTAAATTTTTATTTGGAATTATGGGATGCAGTAGAGGCTTTGATCATAGAACCTATGACTAATATTGACTCAGCTAAAGCGATAGAAGATGAGGTTTTTAATGAACTTATGTGTTGGAGTCAATCAGACTAAGACAAGAAATATTAGTGAGTTGTTGGTCATGGGATGGGAGTGATCTATAGTCAGGTGTTTGGGGTTAATAGAGAGATTAGAAGAAGAGGTTGTGTATCATATGACAAGTCATATAGCAATTCCAATGTGGGGTGGTGATGTTAAGAGTTAAGGTTACAGTCTTGAAATTTCAACTAAGTGCACAGGCTGAGGAAATAAAAGAAATGAATGGAATGCATTAACAGATGCAAGGTGAATTACATGATCATTTTCATCATCTTATTTCTTTATTGGTAAGCATTTAAGGGAGCATAATATATCTATCACTCATACACCTTTTGGATCTGAAGAAGCGGAAAATGATAGTGGGAATGACATCTAGGTAATACATTTAATTTGTAGCATGATGCCTATTCACTATTATTGAGAATTTTTGTTATAATTTGCGTACCTATAAACTCAGAGATGATCATGTTGGCAACTTTTGCCCACATTCCAATCCCTTACTCTTCTCAATTTTTTTTAGGGAGAAAAAATAGATGATATAATTGTACCTATCATAAAGTTCATGCCTTTTTGTATTGTAGTATACATGATTTTTCCCGATTTTAGGGCTGAGGTTCCTTTGTATGCATAGTTCATTTGGGAAAGAAGAGTAATAGTTGTATACTTTTAACAATTTTATTTTCGAATGGAATAGGGGAATTCTTTTGTGATTTAATGATGTTGAAACATCGGTAGTGCTTGGTGGCACGTATGATAACAAAAGGTAATGACTACGTAATAGAATCAAAATGCTAAATGATTTAATGGTACTAGAGCATACAAATTAGGAATAGGGATGTTGGTAATGAAAAGTTTAAATGTTTCAACTCCTTTTACGATTAGAGAATGTTTACATATTTTACGTAGTATAAACTAATTAGGTCTATGAAAACATGTGTCATGTGTATATTTTTACAATATTGAAGTAATTTAGCAGTTTTTTTGAGAAATATGCTTACTTTCTTTAGTGGTTGCTCTTGGATATTACACTCTAAGTGAAGCAGCATTGAAACTCAGAACCTAAAGTTCATGCTCGTATAATCAATTTTTGTATTGCTAGTTGTGTTTGAATTTTTTTTGGATGAAAGTTCAAGCTAAGTAAACAAAGGTTGGGTTTGACTCATTGTATAATTTGCTCTGACAAAAGCAGATTACATTTTTGAAGGGTAATTAAGCTACAGATGCATTAAGCAAACACAGAGAATGTAACCCTCGCAGTCGTAATTTAGGAAGGTGTAGTCTTTGATATTATGAGAGTATTCATGGCATTAAAAATGCAAATAAGCATGAAGATCCTGCTTGAGAGGAAGTTTTATCATCTCGATGTTCACTCTTTTCAAGTATGACCATTCACATTTAATTCTAGTTATTATGACGACCTTGTTGGTCCATCCAAGAAACATGGTTACTTTTTGGTGGAACCTTATTTAGCTATATCGATTCGTTAGTTTGGTGAATTATGTTCAAATTTGATTTTAACATATATTATGGACGGTGGATAGCTAAGTGACTTATATATTTTCTTGGATTATTTATTTTTCATAAAAAATTTCAACAGCCGTTGAAAAAAAAGCCTTGTCTGCAAGTGTATGTGCATATTGGCAAATGATAGTGCACGTGATCAGGTAATAAGAAACTTTTAGAAGAAAACTACTATGAACTATGTTACGAAAGGACGCCAAATGTTAAAGGGAAAGTATACAATGGATCAGAGTGGCTCTAAATAAATTGAAGGGAAATTGGCCCCAAAAGTGAGGGAAAATATTGATGAATAAATTGCCACAAAATTGGGGAGAAACTTTGCTACCCAAGGCTCCCAGGAAAAGTTACTGACAGAAAAAAAATGCCATAAAATTACCAGGTAAGTATTCCACTAATTTGCGCCCGTTAATCTTTGACACAACAAAGCACCATGAGTCTGCATTTTATTAGCAATATTGGGTGTCATAAACTCGCTTCAATTTTTAAAAAAGCACTGTAAATCAAATTTGTGACACTCGATTCTATGGCGCTTTTCAGATGCACTAATACAGAATTTTTCGGCCCCTTTTTGTCCCTAAAATCACCCCAAAAAAAAGTGCCACAAAATCTTGTGCTAACCTGTAGTACTTGTGAGGTGGAAATCGCTGCTGAACATGGCATGGGTAAGGGAAATCCATAGAAAGCAAAATTGTCTCCTTCATGAAGGAATTGCTAATTAAGGGTAAGGGCATAAGGTCTTATAGTGTAGTACTTCTAGTATCCCTCTCATGCTTGTGCTTCTTGTTTGTCTTTAGCCACTACTTCAGAAGTGAGCTGATACATTGACCTGAACTTTGCTGTGTTGGCCCATGAATTCTTCAATAAGAGCAGGCCCATTTAGGGCTAGCTTAATTGAGAGAGTGTGATAAGAGAAGGAGGAGCCCAAATTAAAGCTGGGTCGTAGCTGGAAGAACGAACAGGCCCGCACAGCTAAACCTTATTTTCTTTTGTTTTCTTTTTTTCCCCCTCTGTTGGACTATGCTAGCACTGAGCGTCCAAGCATTGCATGCATGTGAGCTTGGGTCATTCAGAATATCGGAAAGTTTACTCAGTTCCACATTCAAACCTGAATATACCTTCTCACCTGAAAATCATACAATATGCATTATTTATTGATAAAATGTTTTTTTAAAGTTTCAAATGTCGACAAAGTATGAGCTATTAACTCCCCCACACTTAAACTTTACTAGTCCTTGAAAAAGGAATAACAATAAGTCATACATTCAAACTCACTAAGTAGAACAAGATTAGAGAATAAAATCAAATAGTCCAGCTATGCATATCCACTCTAAGTCATGTAAATCAATTCACTACTAACCCACAATCCATCATTAAACATTTCTAATTTCAACTAAGAACACACAAAGACTCAAGTAAATTAACTAAATAATCATACCGTGTAACAAACCATTCTTCAGTCCACATAATAGATATCACAAAAATACCTTTAAAATCAAGTACCCAATGCTAAATCAATTTATTAGTCCGTTTTGTTTTCTCTCTCTTTTTCAACTTTTGCAAAACTTGAGTTGATAAATATATGAATAAATATAACACTAAGAGAATCACTTAGTATATATTTCGGTGATAAAGGATAAGAATAAATACGGAACCTGAACAATGCTATCAGAATCAGAATTTGATTAATTCAATTTATGTCATTTATTGAGTAAAAAGTCAATAGGGAGTTGAACACTTACTAAATACTCATAGGGACATTGAAAATGCGATTGCATTATGTAATAGCTGAGAATTTTTAATTTTGTGGTAACTATTTAGATTAATATTTTAATGATTATTTTTTATTAATTGGCCATCTTAGACTATTTTTGTTTCCGTGCTAATTGTGTGTAATGAATTATGTGAAGTAATTTTATAAACCTTCCTTATTTATTATACGATTACATGAACTTAGTGGGCTCGCTAAAATTTAGGTTGTGCCGTGACTACGCAGAAATTGGCAAGTTGAATTAGGATATTAGCAGTCGAGAACAATTAGGATAAGACTATTTAGACGCAAACTCATTTTAGTTTAATGGGTAGAGAAAACAACAACAAAACAAAGGAAAACAAAATGGGGGGTAGAGGACTCGGGTCCTGGCCTGAAAAAAACAGAAGCATCAAGGCTTCTTCTTCCTCACGACCCCCCAAGCCCGAGAAAGAGAGAGCAAGAGAGCGAGAGGAGAGATAGCAGGGGAGACCAATGGTGAGGTTTGACACCGGTCGCCAATTCGTAGTGTCACCACTGGCCAGTCTCAGGCCTTGTGCCACACGATAGGGGTCTTCAAAGCTAGGCCTTCGAAACCCGTACACCATCACCGTGAACCAAGAGAAAGAAAGATCGAGTGGATAGAGGGCGCGACAGCTGCACACTGACAACGGGTTGCCGATCACATAGGGCGGGGGCCTTACTCAGCCTTAGGCCCAAGCGAGAGAGAGATAGAAGGAGTGAGATGCATGGTGGTGCACGACGACAACAAGAAGAGGGCGACTACTTCTGGTAATCACGTGTGGCAGATCGACAGTAGAGTAGTGCCTAGGATGGAGGTGGTGCGCAACAACGAAGGGGAGGAAATGGAGAATCAAGCCCAGCTTCGAAATCACCCCAACCAACCCTAAATTAGGTCCTATAGCTTAGAATCGAGTGGATGGTTCTTAATTTCCCAAACTAATAATAATTTATAAATATTTATGAATTATTTATAGAATTTGATCTAGTAATTAGAAAGGAATTTTGATGAATTAAGAACCATGGGAAGTAGGTGAATTGTTTGGGTTGAAATTGAGATGATTTTGACGATTGTTGTGGTCGGTCCCATAAGGACGGAGTTCGGGTTGTGTGAAAAATCCGTGAAAGTATGAAGTGTGATTTCGTGTTTTGATGCCATGTATTACTTATTATTTGCCTGAATCTGGTGGCAGCATGCTACTGAATCGAGTCATGGTTTTATTAGCCTTGGATTTAAGTGGGCACTATGTGTGTATGTCACGGTTGAGGTCTATGCCAAAGTGCTACAATCTTAGCAGTTTCAGATTGCTTGTTTAGTTTAAAGTTCTCATGTTGAATAATTTGTGAACTAGGAGTCCATTTGGTTGAAGCCTACTTGATTCACTTCAAGCATGCACTACCATTCTCACATTGATGCCTTCAAATAATTAAATTCCTTAAGTAATTTGCTTAAAGTCATTTGTTTATTTCAATGACTAGAGTAACATCCTGATTACTTTAATAAGTAACTCGAATGTTTAAAAATCGCTTGATTACCTTCAGAAATTGTTTATGTTGTTGAGTTAGAAAGCAATGTGAATTACGAATAAAAATATTTACAACATGCTTAAAGGCATGCGTTGATAAGTGCGTAAGTGAGTTGCTTTGATATGGCAAGAGTACTGACTTACGTGGTTAATAATAATTGTTAGACCATTCATTTGATAAGAATACTTTTAAGCAAAATAGCTTATGAGTAAGTTATAGGCTTGTAAGCTTTTAAGACAAGTTTTTAGCATCACTTCCTTTGAAAAAAAAGGAATGCATTTGGTTATTAATTCATTTATAAGTATGTTTTGTTAAAAGGAATGGTTAATTGCTTTTCGGAAGACGAATGACTTTATTCAAGAATTTTAGCCTTCTTGAGATAAAAATGTTGTATGTTGTGATACAATGAGAATTGTGACGCAACATGTGTTTAAAGTGAGATGCATCTAAAACATTTTGTCCTAAGAGAATAGTGCTAGTGAATTTCTAGGGAGCAGACCCACAGTAGGAACCCCAGAGGACCGGGACGAGGGTAGAATATATGTTTAGGGAGCAGACCTAATAAGCGAGAACCTTAATTCCTTAGGAGTAGACCTAGAAATGGGAACCCTAGAGGACCCTGACGAGGGCAATTGTCCACTAATTATGAAAGGCCTCAGGCATAATATGAAATGTGTGTGGCGATCCAACTAGAACAAGCACGAATATGGCAATCCGATGCCCCATGAAATGATTTCGTACTTTTATGTGATGAAAACTCCTCATTCGGGGACTATGCTAGGGCAACGGTTTGGAAAAGTGTATGTATGTTGAAAAGAGCTTTTATGTAGTTCCAAATGATTTTCCAGTGAATAATGTCTATTTTATAAATGCTTACTTTGGTTTAAATGATAGTCCTTGTCTTTTATACGTTAATCCCGTTTTTTTTCTAAAGGAACCCCAGTGGGTAACTTTAACTTGACTCCTTGATGTTAAGTGTTTATGTCTAAACTAGATGCTTCACTGTTCTTTATACTTGAAATTTTGCATAAGTCAGTCTCTTTTGAGTTTGGTATGCCTACTATATGCTGTCAAGCTAGTGTAACAAGTGGTTGTCACTACTGAGATATAAGAGTCATAGTTAGGCAAGTTAAGATCTCTTGTGCATGGAATAGAAGAAGGGTAGGGATACCATTTGAATCTTGGAGGTTATTGAGGTAATGCTGAATATGGGAGACCTTATATGATTATCATGTGATATTATATATCAAAACGTGTGTGACTACTACTTAAAAATATTATTTGCAGCGGTTTTGTTTTCTTGGGGTTAAGGATCATTCGTTGAGCGTGTAGTAGCTCATCTCCTCTCTATTTTCTCTTTTCCCAGGTTTTTGATGTGATGGGTAGTAGTTAATTCATATAAGCTGAGTTGAAGCATTGGATAGGAGTTGTATACATAGGTTGTGAGTCAAATGTTGTAATGTAATGAATTCATAAGTTCTTCGACGTACGTAGTTAATTTCGGTAGTTCATGTAATACAAATTAACTAGTTGTCACTCTGTCTGACAAAGTAGGCCAATCATTTGAATAATTGGTCTTTTGGTTTAGTTGTTCTTAATTTTATACTTAGTATACTTCGGACGTGTGGCATGTACAATTGGGGTCTCTAGCGTGTAGCTGTCGAGGTGGTTGAATATGTCCTTTATGTATTATTAATTATAGGGACTTCATCTAAGGCTTTAAGCCTAGGTTATGGTCAGTTTTTAGGTAAAACTTTATCCGTTTTGCTCTAGAATTTTAGGAATCGCTAACATCACTAGCCCTAGGGGGTTGAGGTGTTACCGATGGCATCAGAGCAAGGTCTTACAACCTCAAGCTGCGACCTAAGTCTTACATTTAATATAGCCATCTAGGAATATCTTTGTGATGATGTGACATATGCCGTGCTTTTGTGTATAAATGTGTTTTTTGTATGAAGTGTTGGTGCATTTGATTAATTATATGTGACTTGATTAAGCTGATTAATTGAAATGGTGAGCTATTTGCTAGAGTATGGCCTAAATGACCTATATTCGCATGAGTTACTTAAGTGATAGCTCAATCGGTAATTGTTTTGTGCATGCACCCTTGACGATTTAACTGAAAGTTTAAAGTGCGCTAGGCTTAAACTCAACTATCGGGAATGCCTTAACTCCAAGCTCATTCTTTGCCCCTAAAGTACGATGTGCTCCTTGGGCCCTATAATAGAGTGAACAGACGTACTCAAAAGGTTGGTAGAGAGAGAATTAGAAGCAGTTAAAATATTTTTCCTTGAAAACCTAGAGACTTTAAAAGTTAAAGTCCTTCCTAATTAGTGAGTTAGGGTTTTACTTTCACTTTAAAAGACCTTTCTAATTATTTGGTTAGCTCCTCTTGTTGCATTTGAAGGCTTGCATTCGCTTTACAATAATGGTTGAGTCTAGCTCTATAAGCATAACTTTCTATGTGTAATCAAATGTTTTCGAGTGTGCACATGCCGAGATGTATGCGTTGTTTGATGTGTCAATCATGATATGCTAGCAAGTGATTAGAGATTGCTTTCTATGACTAAGTATCTTAGTTGGTGATACCTCCCTTGCGTGAATTTTGATTTGTTTACAGAAATTAAATGAGATTTCCATATGTATGGATAGAAACCTAGACAATAGTAGCGTACTCCTCTTGACTATTGCATGAAAATTGTCCTCATTGTCCAGCATTATGGTAGTTGTTACCTGTATGATGTTCCTGTTGCCCTGAGATTGATGTTTTTTATACGATGTACTTTCTACCTTACATTGTACAACTGCCATTGATACCAAGTTGCCCATATGCTATGTTGTCCACTTTGCATAATGTTATTCATGTTGTGAGATTAGTAGTGTCCTGGCTATATCAAGCCCCAATACATTTGGAAGGGACACAAAAGGAAGTGTCTGACAAACTTTGGAATTATCGCGTCTCGTGCATCCCCTCCTTGGGCAGTGATCCATACCTTTCTGGTACTTTCTTAGGTATTGACACCAAGTGTTGAAGCCTAAATACTCTATAGGGGGTTGAACCCTCCCTTCTTACTACAAGATCTTAAGGCTCCTAGAATCACATATGACATAAAGTGTCATAAGGCCTCGACATATATACGAAAGGTTGTTAATACCGTTATTCTTAAACTTAAACCCTTACTAGCGAATTGATGGCCAGCTTCTAATAACTTTAAATGAGCCTTAAAGCATAGCTTTGACCGTAGGTTGCAGATGAGCTATGCACTAGTGCATGCACGCCTAAATGTCTTCGTATATGACACTACCTTAAATCTGTGTGTTTTAAAGCATGACCCCGGTAATATTATAATTTAAAGGCCATAATAGCATATAGTTACTGAGATTTGTTATGATCGATCATCTATGTATTTTGTGAATGAATTGCTTAGTAAATGCACTTCTTGGTGTTTGATTAACGTGACTTTGCTTAAGGATGTAGCTGAATTACCTAAATGATCTAAATTATGCAATTTGTTATATGGTACAATCTTCAGGTCATTATTTGCACTCCATGAGTTTTATTATCTCATGTTATAGTTTAAATAATTGTATACATATGCATTTAATACATGATGTGGTG
Organism: Carnegiea gigantea; assembly: GCA_029747015.1. NCBI lineage: Eukaryota > Viridiplantae > Streptophyta > Magnoliopsida > Caryophyllales > Cactaceae > Carnegiea > Carnegiea gigantea. The sequence continues at coordinate 139,625 of JAKOGI010000619.1, forward strand.
GCCTTCGGAGTTTACTTTTATATTTATTTGCCTTTGTGCATTCCATGCTTTACCATATCGCATGCTAGTGTAACCATGATGCGTGACATTAAAGATTATGAGTGGGCATCTATAAGATAATCATTGACATAGTTCAACTAAGTGCCCTAGCATAACATGATTGAGTTACCCTGTATTATGTTTCGTGTGGAAAGTTTTCTGTAATACGTCTTAGTTTTCAGGGGAATAGCCATTATGTTTGTTGCCATTATAGTCTTGCTATACCTTGGTTATTATGGTTGGCTTTCCCTCCATTCTGATCGCCTTGTAGCGAGGCATGATACCAATTTGCATGTTACCACTACTATTATTTCAACCTAGTGTCAATGTTTATATGGCTATGAATATATTATGATACTTGCATGTTCTCGATTTAAAGATATTTGGTTCCATATAATAACCTAGGGCAGGTCTTACCACTATCAAAACTATCGCGATTACCTTGTCTACTTGTCTTTTTAACTATATATTCGGGATGGAAATCTCCAGCTTTGATAAATGCAATTGTCGAATTGTTGATGTAGGAGCTCTAAATAACTACTTAGTGGACTTCCCCCCTATGAAAACTACAAGTCTCCTAGTGACGATGTCCATGCGAAACCATCTTACCTTGGTAGGACATTGAACGGTAGTTAACCTATATTAAGGTGTTGCTAGGCAGGCAGATTGCGTTTCAAACCTATTCCAACCAAGAAATCAATTTTCTTACCTCTCTTGAGTAGCTTGTATTTAGGCCTATCCTAAACTTTTATTGTGCATCGACCCACATTATTGTTATATGGCTTCTCCAAGTTTTTCTCTTCCATGACAATTGGTAGTTTCATATGTTATCCTCTTGCAAGTTTCTTATTGTATACGTGTTGCACTTATTCTTGTTGCTTATGATTCTTAGGTGTGAGGACGTGGAGTTGTTAATTGCATGCGATGTCATTCTACTATGGTGATGATACATGATGGCATGTGATGCCGTTATTGTTCTAGTGTGCTATATGAGTCTCCAAGATAACCATCTTGATTCTAGAAGTGATGTGATAATGTTTTAGAATGAAACTACCTGTATATGACCCTAATTTATAGTCTAGTTGTCATACCTTTAGATGCCAACTCATAACGATGCATACATATAGAGTTATTGGTCACGATGTGGATAGTGTTTAGATAATTGAAGGTGTGTGTTCCTTTTAAAATAAGTTTAATATGATTTTTCACACGAACTTATTTGCCCTCGGCGCCTTAATAGAGTGAGTAGATGCTTGAACATGATCGGCAAAGGGGAGACTAGATACTACAAACCTTTTGTTTTCCAGATTTAAAGAGCTATATTTAGTGGTAAAGTACGATTTTGGATTCTATTGTGAGTTTAGACGGTTTATGCCATGTGTATGCGAATCCTCTGTTTTAATGTACCCTGGACTTCGGAATTTCAAGGATGAAATTCTTTTCAGGGAGGAGAATGTAACAGCTGAGAATTTTTAATTTTTTGCGGTAACTATTTGGATTAATATTTTTAATGGTTATGTTTTATTAATTGGGCATCTTAGACTATTTTTATTCGCGTGCTCATTGAGCGTAATGAATAATGCAAGGTAATTTTATAAACTTTCCTTATTATTACATGACTGTATGAACTTAGTGGGCTTATAAAAAGTTAGGTTGAGGCGTAATCATGCAGAAATTGGCAAGTTGAATTAGGATATTAGTGGTCGAGATCAATTGGGATAAGACTATTTAGACCCAAGCTCATTTTAGCTTAATGAGTAGAGAAAACATCAACAACACAAAAAGGAAAACAAAAAGGGGGGCTGGAGGACTCGAGTGCTGGCCTGAAAAAGAATAGAAGCAGTGGGGCTTCTGCTTCCTTGCAACCTGAGAGGAAGAATTCGAGTTTTAAATTTATAACCCCAAGTGTACGGTTTACCATCGAGTACTCAGGGTGTCGTCCACTGAGAGTTAGGTTCCAAGCACCGAGATTAGCTAAAGCGACTCAATCTAAGCCAAGAAGGAAGGAAATGAAAACAAAGCTAAACCAAACTAATAAACGCAAAAGAGGTGGCTTGGGACTATGATTTGAACAATTGACGAACTAAATAGTCAAGATGAGTCCTTACATATCCGACCTCGACTAAAAATAAGAGATGGTTACTCGCACCTTCAAAGACCAGGCCCTCTCTGAAGGGTCATGAGCTAGTTTAATTAGTCTAACCACCTATTTTCATGGGGTTAGCCCAATTAGACCACAAAATTAGCAACCCTCGGACCTAGCTAGGATTTAGACTATTTTCATGTCTCGAACCTGCTTATCGCCCTGCCTACACAAGCTATGTAACGCCCCCTAATTAAGCATGTGTCACTGTTTGCAATCACTATTCTAATTTCCTTAATTTCAATTGATAAACCCAATGATGGGGGTCTTACCGCCATCCAAAAAGGACAGGCTTGAAGCATGAGTACTAGAATTAACAAAGTTCGGCATAGCTTCAATCACACACATTCATACACTATCAAACCATATACAGCCAACTGTTAACTAGCATAAGGTTTATATCCCATAGTAAATCAATTCAACATATAATCTACACTTTCATCCACTGAAGATTTCAAAACACAGCTTCAAATTATGAATGCACTATGTCACTCTTGATCCATCCAGATTCCCTTGCTCAACTTATTTTTTTAGCTGCTTTGCTAGCATGAGGGTGATTCACTGAGCATTTTCCTAAAACAAAACATGAAAAACATTTCAAACTATAAGTCGAAGCTCAATACATGCATTCTTGTATTGTTAAAAGATCTCTGTAAAATTAGTTGGGCACCTGCTTTGCAATTCATTTTAAGTTAAAACAGCGAATAAGATGAATGTAAACTACAATTGCTAGTTATTGTCTGCTAGTGAACCCCCTTGGTGTTGTTACAATCTATGGATAGGTGTAAACCTGCCAAGCCAATCGGGGGACCTGGCCTGAAGTCGCGCTGGTGACTGAAGGGCAATGCCCTGTAACTGATAACTGATGGGGTCACTAACTATGTGACAAATCACTGACTAAATTGATTCATTGATGTACTTACCAAAACATTATAATTTTGATAAATACATTCTGATTTCTAAAGATGCAGGAAATAAATGTATTTGAAGTCTTGAAAATACAATCTCCCTTGATAATACTTATGCACAATGGGGAATGATAGACTAGGCCCCGTTTTTGCTTAAGAAATATATTTATAGGTAAATGCAGTTAGTAAATAACTTTCACTTCCATAATTTTTAACTTCATGGAAATGGATTAACAAAAACATAATCCATCAAACAATTCAATATAAGATAAGTTATACTAAAGTGATTTGAAAACCAAATAGGTTACAATCATTGAACTCGAAGTGAAAAAAATTCGAGCGAAATAGAACAAAATGAAATAATTGAGGTGATAACGAAAAGACTTTAATGGATATAAATGAAATATAGGTTTTCCATATTTCTGAAATGAATAATATAAGGTATAACGTCAAAAGGGGTGTTATGAGGTTTAGGAAAGCTCATATAACCTTAGCTTGGCCTAATAGACCTTGATCTTGTATCATTACCCTCTTTTCTTCTCCAATTTCATTCCCATGCCCATTTAACTCAGTTTTCCAACCCAAGTAAGTTTCTATATAAAATGAAAGTTGTTGAACTCACTGAACATTGCAATTCCTTTTCAGTATCCATAATTATGCGGAGACTCCTGATAATATTTCTAAATGCCATGATTTCTTTCTTCACTCATATAGCTGTTTGAAGGTCTACTTTAGAAAATTCATACCTTTCGCCTTCGACATCCAATTAAGCTAGAAAATTCCAATATGAGAAGCTTAAAAAGTCCCTCAAAATTTTTGTTCATAGTGTAAAACATAATTCCCACAATAAAATTTCTATAATTGGGCTGGAACAAAACTATGCACGGCTTTAGTCTATCCTGCCGCAGTCCTAGAAAAACAGCCATAACTTTCTCCACAAAACTCCAATTAAGGTGATTCAAAAGACATTTGAAAGATAACTCACTGGACCATGTATCTATTAAAAAGCATAATTTTTTAATGGGCAGAACGCTACCAGCTTATTCGCAAAGTGTCTCCTATTTTCAGCATGTTCACAGCCGCACTGTGCTTAGTTTCCCCCTTTTTTCACATAATTCCCCTCTAAAATCACTCCTTAAAATCATTTAACAAAGCCTTGTCCCTTATCATCATGTTATAAAGCCATATTAGTTAAATGTAATCCATAATCATCTACATCAAAGTTTCAATTCTTCTCATTTTCAAAAACACTCAAAACACATCCATAAGCTTACTTATTTCCATAAATAAATAAAGCAACCTCCTTTAATTTTTGGTTGGAATTTCCATATTCCATCCATTTTGGTAAAAACTCAATAACATCAATCAAGTCTTCAATGCATCCAAACCCCAAATTCCATCTCAATGAACTCAAATAAACTCACTTGATGCCAAAGATTAAACTAACTCATGCATGGCCATAAAACTCTATATTATGCCACATGCAAATGTCCATCCAAATCACCTTTAATGAGTAAAATAAGATCACCAACTGTTTTAAAGTTATTTTCTATACTAGATCATAACAATTAAACAAACAAATACAAATCCAAACTCTCTTAATTCATACATGCTTGACCAGGCTCATGCTCAACTCCACATGTCCAACATCCCCTAAAACAATAAAATTTGCATAATAGCATATATTTTAATCAATATACCATGATCCATAAACAAATCATCCATAAAAACCAAAATTAAACGAGATAAGGGTTAGAGAGTACCTCCCTAAAGCTTGAATATAAGAAGATTAAGGTGGTGTTTGGTTGTGATAGGAATTGGGGATGGTGGCTGGTGATGTTGGGGGTAAGGGCTGGTGGCCGGAGGTGGCAGCAGCAGGCTGAAATAGCAGTAGGAGGGGCTGGTGGTGGTGCTACCATGTAGGTTTAGAGGAGAGAAGAAGAAGAAGAGTAAGGTTTCGACTTGAATGAACATGATTTTAAGTTTATCTTGAATACATGGCTAATATTTAAGCATGAAAAGTTACTTTATGCTAATTTAAATTAGGTACAAGTAATGTTGATTAACTTAATTTAATAACACCAAAATTTTCAGGCGACAATTTGAGCCCAAAAAGAATCGAGCCGCAGTTCGGGCCTAAATAGATTTAGCCAAACTTAATGAATTTCGGCCCAAATTTTTGCATGGTTAAAAATTAAATTTTTGTGACATTTGAAAAATAATTTATCACATAATCATATTTACCGGGGCTTAATATTGATTAACCAAAATTGTTACGGTAAATGAAAATCGAATTGGAAAGTCGGGGCCAAAATGAATTCTCCTAACCGGGATGATTAAATGAGATAAATAAATGTAAAAAATTAATAACATAGCTTAGCTAAATAAATTAACGTGATTTGGGGTTGGGCTATTATAGCCCTTCTCCCTTAAAGAGTTTCGTCCTCAAAAGTTATGAGCTTTGACAAAACATGCAAGTTTATCTCAAACAGATGTGTGCACTTAGCTTGCATCTCATCCTCGATTTTTCCAAGTGGCTTCCGAGGAGGTATGATTTGCCCATTGTACTTTGACGAAATGTATCTGCTTGATGCGTAGTGGCTTAATCCTGTGATATAGTACTTAGACCGGATGCTTTTCAAGTAGTAGACTCTTATTGAGCGCAGTGGGTTTGGCTAAGAGAGCGTGGTCAGGATCTGGAATGTACTGCCTGTGTTGTGAGGTAAGGAACATGTTATGCACATATTTGAATTATATAAGCAGATCTAGTCGACAAGCTATGGGATTCAATTTTTCAATAATCTTGTATGGTCCAATGGATCTTGGCCTCAATTTAGCTCGCAGTTTAACCTCCTTATACCCTTAGTTGGCCAAACTTTCTGAAAAACCTTATCATCTACCTGAAACTCTAGGAATCTCCTTTTATTAGTATAGCTTTTCTGTCGATTCCAATAGTTTGTTTTCAAGAGTCTTTTAACGTATGTCACCTCATTGAATATTAAAGAAAATCTTCATGACCCAAATGATGATTTTTTCATCATTGCCTGCGTCATTTTACCCTGATGTTTCATGTAAATTTCTCTGCTGGTACTTTCATAACATCGACCGTTGGGAGTTTCATGCTTTCTTCAAGTACAAATATTGGTCCTAAGTCGTAAAGTACTACAGGCTCTAACTTAAAAGAGTTGGATCCATTGACAATTTTATATGCTTGCCCATATGACACCAATTGAACATCCAAGTTCTCAAGCCCTCTTAAGAGGATCAACTTAGTAATGGCTGCAGTGCTAGGGGTATGTTGTGCATTCCTTGTCAGGGTACCTGCCACATTATTTGCCTTTCTTGGGTGATATTAGATCTGCAAGTCGTAAACTTTAAGCAATTCTAGTCAACGCCTTTGTCTTATATTAAGCTTCTTATGAGTGAAAATGTACTTTAAGCTTTGATGGTCAGCATAGTTCTCACAGGGTACTCAAAACAAGTAATGCTTCTAAATTTTCAATGCAAAAACCACAACTGCTAGTCTTGGGTCATGGGTAAGGTGATTTCTCTCATAAGACTTGAACTGTCAGGAGGTATAAGCTACCACTTTATCTGCTTGCTAACTTTATAGCTTTCTTCAACAAAGTGGTCAGGTAAGACGATATTTGACAAATCCTTCCTGAACTCGATAATTTCCTGCTAAACTAGAAAAGTTTCTGATCTCAATAACATTGGTGAACCTTGGACACTCTGTAATTGCTTTTACCTTCTTCAAATCAAACTTAATCCCTTCCTTTGAAACCGCATGTCCCAAAAATACCGCTTCTTCTAATTAAAACTCACGTTTCTTATATTTGCTATGTAATTGATGTTCCCTCAAGGCCTGCAACACTATCCTCAAATGAACAGTATGCTCATGTCCATCCTTGGAGTATATGAAGATATCTTTTACAAACACCATCACAAACTTGTCTAAATAGGGTCTGAAACTCTATTCATAAGATCTATAGAGGCCTAACCTGGTTTGGTTAGGCTAAAAGGCATCACGGTGAATTCATAGTGACCAAATCGGGTGCTATGTACAGTTTGGGAATGTCTTCAAACAAATCCTAAGTTAATAGTATCCCAATCTTAAATAAATCTTGGAAAGCACTCAAGCTCTTTACAGTAGATCAAATAAACCATCTATTTGTAGCAATGGGTATTTGTTCTTAATGATGATCTTGTTCAACTCTCTATAATCGACAAATAACCTCGAGGTTTCGTCATTCTTCTTTACAAATAGAACTGGGGTACCCCTTTGTGACACACTTGGTCTGGTAAATCCCTTCTATAATAGCTTATCTAATTAAATCTTCAACTTCTCCCTTTGTCTTCTTTGTCTTATTCCAATTTCTTTTTTTTTGTATAGTTGATTGCTTTTCTTTTTATATGTTGGTTGCTTTGTTTGAAGTCATGTCCCTTTTGTTTTTGAGTCTGGTTTTTATGTTTAAACATGTGTTCTCTTTTTAGATTCTTCTTTTCGGTCTTTATGTTTCTTTCCCGCTCCCAATGAGATTGTGAGATTTTAGTGTGGGGGTGAGGTACCCATTTGTACATATGTTTTTTAGAAATTTTGAAAAAAAGTCTAAAAATGTTTTTGGGGACGTTTATACTCTTTCTTATTAGCTTGAATCCCCTATGCTTTGGTTATTAACTTGTATGTAAGCAGGATGTGCATGATAAGTCTCCGGCCTCAGTTTGTCATTCTAAGCCCTATGTCTAACCCTAATTATTCATTATAGATTTGTAATCCAATCCTTGTTTATCCCTTCATCATTATCTTCAGGTCTTAGACTTCCATGAGTGATTCTCCCACTTGCTCATGACACGATTACTCTGAATAAAAATAACAATGAAGAAAATAATGAATAAAGAAGAGAAAAAAAAAGATGAAATAAAATTTGGAATGATAAGTATCCCTTTGAGGTATGCGCTACTGGGCGTTACCCTTTGAGGCATGTGCTACTGGGTGTTACCCTTTAAGGTAATACTGCTACTAGGAAAGCTTGCCTCCAATGTTAATATGTCAATAATATAGTTGCGTCGGTCAAGTGGGATTGAGTCTGATTCTGATAAATCTACGCCTTGAGATGATGAAACACTTACACACAAGCACTGGCATGGATTCAGAATCTTAATGCACAGTAGGGTGAAATATTAGTGCCTTGATGTCATTTAGGGGTGGAGAGCTTTGAAGTACATTCTGTTTACATGCAGGTCCATATATTGGCTACATGGGTAATTTAGTTGATTAGAACGTGTGTCTATCTTTCCCCAACATTTTTTACGCATTAGCTTTGAGAAAAAACTAAAAAGATTTTCGATTTTCTGTTTTTATTTTCTTTTTGGATTTTGTGGGTATTTCACTTGGAAACCCTCATGAGACCTCACTCGTACACTTGGGAAATCGAGGGGTTTAAAGGGCTTGTTGCATACACTAAATGCAACTATGATTCATGCGACAGTGAGTTAGGATTTGCTTTTCTCTTATGTTCTATTTCTTTTTAGGTAGTTTAGTTGTTTTACTCGAGAACGAGCAAAAAATTGATGTGGGGGTAGTTGTTCGTGCTTAAATTATGCCATTTTTACGATATCTTTATACCGAATTTATGCTTAAAATAATTGTTATATTTTGATTTTTATTTGATTTTAATTTTGTTTTGTAGGTATTTAATAATTTAGAAAAAATGTGGGAAACGATGGAAAAAAGGCCGAAAATGAAGCATTGGGCCAGATTGACTCAAACCCGACCTAAAATCCTCAGCCCGTTTTCTTTTATTACCCGGAAAAAAAAGGAAAACACCTAAATATACCTAGCCCATCACGCGCCGTGCGCGTGACTCAGTCCCCCCTCTCCTTAATACCCTCATTTTTCTCTCTCCTCTCTTGGTCCTAGAAACCCGAAATCCCCCCTCTCTATTTCAGTTCTTCAACTTCACCTTCACATCTTTCTCTCTCTTCGAATCACCAGCACCAACACCACTCCATATTCATCCTCATCCACCAGCGGTTCAGGTAGCGCCAGCACAGCACGTCAGATGCCAGCGTCTTCACTATCCACGATGGCTCAGATCGACGATCGAGAATGGTTGGGTTCAGCTATAAATCAAAGGTTGCGGCTCCAGAACTAGGGTTAGAGAGTTTTTAAATAGGTTTTAGCTTCAAATTTTAGGTTTAATTTGAGGGTGTTGTCATTTTTTTAAGTATTGGTAATTTAGGATTCTTGCTTCATTCATCCCTTTCGATTTTAGATTCAATTTCTGCCTTCAAATTCATGTAATTTGGTCTGATTTCATCAATTCTGAGTTGTATTTCCAAGGTTTAGTTATTTTAGTCTTTGAATTTTATGAAATTGGTTCAACTTGGAAGTGGGTTATCTACTCATGATTTGAACTTTCTAGGTTCGATTGCTGTTTGTTTTTATCTTCTTCCCCTGTTTCGCCCTGAGTTCAAGGCGTGCTTATGGTGATTCCACCATTTTTGGTGGCAATCAAAGCTTGTCTACAGCGGAGTAGTGTTCTTGGCCTCATCCTGTTCAAGGTCAAGAGATTGGGTTTGATTTCTATTCTCCATCTCCTCCAGAGTTCTTAGTTAAATGCTGCTGAAAAGAATCCAGAAATTCCCCTCCCTGTTTCTCTTGTTTGGTTGCTGATGTGTGTTTAATATGTTGTCACTGGATGCTGCAAGCTTTGATTCATTTTTTTTTTTTGCTTGTCTCTGTTCTTTTAACCAAATAGAAAAATGGCATATCAGAATCAAAACAGGCTAAACTAAGGCTAAACAAAGCAATACCAAAAAAGAACCACACTAGCAAGGCAAAACAGAAGCAAACAGGATAGGGGAATGGGACATACGAAATCATTCAGCCGTTATCATCAAACTACCTAATTCAATCATCATCATCACTGGGGAAGGGGAAAAACTTACCACTCAATCACCATTCAACCATCATCCATTATCAACAACAATAAAATTCCCAGCGGCGAGCAACAAAACCAATTTAATTAGATTAAACGAGCAGGGGAAAGCAGAGCAACAGGGGAGGGGAAAAACATAATCGAAATAGAGCAAAAAGCCAAACCAGAACAGGTGAGGGTCTGAATTCGACCATTCATGACTCAGAAAATCAGAAACGAGCTTCAAGCTCATCCAGAAATGGCGGTCTCTCCATTAACTTTGCTTCGAACAGTACCAAAACCAGGGGAAGGGGATATCGCAAAATAAATCGAACCTGAGCCTAAAACACTACGTTTACAAGGGAAAATCAGGAATATCTACTCCAGATTATCAAAATAATGTTCGATTACATGAAATTAAAGCCCAAAAAAAACGAGTCCAAAATCGAGTTCAAGATGGAAGAAACGAGGATCAAACCCTAAGTCACTAATACTGAAATTAGAATGAAACTACCCTAAACTTAAACTTGAGAAACTAAAACTAAACCTAAATAAAACCCTAAAAATCCTAACCTCCTTCAAATGGGGCCGGTACCTTGATATATACACGAACTCAGCTTCAATCTCAGCCCTTCAATTTCATAGCTTGTGTGGATGGTGGATGAAGATGGTGCGCTGGTAGGCTATGTGGTCGCTCGTGGGTGAGGGGATGGTGGTGCGTGTTTGGTGATGCATTGAAGAGAGAGAGAGAGAGATGGAGATTGAAGAGAGAGAAAGGAGAGATGAGGATGAAGCAGGGGAAGGGTTTTCTGGGTTCGGGCTTTCAGGGGTTTCGTGGCTCTGGTAACCGAAATGAGAAGGAGGAGAGAGAAGATGAGAGGAGAAATAGGTGGGGCTGTGTCATGGGTCACGTGAGGCGCACGCCTGGCGGCAGAGTAGTCACGTGCTTCACATGCTTGGGGGAAAAGAAAAGGGCTGGGCCGGTTTTTTTTCTATCTGCGCTGGTTTCCTTTTTTTTCAATTGGGCCAAACAACAAAATGGCTTTCAGGTTGAGTTCGAGTTCATTCGGTCCAATTTCCATTCCCGATATTTTCGTCATCTTTTTCCCGCCTTTCCTTGCATTTTTCCACATTTATTCAAAACCTACAAAATAAAATAAAAATAAATAAAAACCTTAAAAATACGATTATAATGAGCATAAAACAGGTGTAAAAGTACCTTAAAAATAGCATATTTTGGGCACGAATAAATACCCCCACACCAAGATTTTGCTCGTCCTCGAGTAAAACAAACTAAACTAACTAGCCGAAAATGAAAAATAAGAGAAGAAAATCCTAACTCAATGTCGTAGGAACGGTTGCATTTAGCACATGCAACAAGCCCTTTGAACCCTTCGGTCTCCCAAGTGGATGAGTGAGGTCTCACGAGGGTTTTCAAGTGAAATACCCACAAAAATTATTCCAAAAATTAAGAAGAGTCTTTTTGGGTTTTTTCTCAAGGCGAATATGTATAAAATTTGGGAAAGATATGCACACGTTCTAATCAACTAAATCGCCCATGTGACCAAATAGTTGACCTGCATATGCACAGAATATATTTCAAAGCCCTCTACCTTCCAAAGGATATCCGAGTACTGATTTTTCACCCCATTGAACGTTAAGGTTTTGAATCCGTCCCGGTGCCCGTGTGCAAGTGTATTATCATCCCAGGGCCTAGATTTACCGGAATTAGACTAATCCCACTTGGTTGACACAACTACATTATTATCATGCTGACTTTGGAAGCAAGCTTTCCCAGTAGCAATATTGCCTTAAAGGGTAACACCCTGCAGCAGGTGCCTTAAACAGTAATGCCCAGTAGCGCATGCCCCAAAGGGATACTTTGTCATTCCAAATTTATTCCATCTCTTTTTTCCTTTCTTCTTCTTCATTCATAATACACTTTCATTCATTTTGTTCACAGTAATCATGTCACAAGGTAATGGGAGAATCATTCATGGAAACCTAAAACCTAGGAACAATGATGAAGGAATAAACGAGAACAGGATTACACAACCTATAATGAACAACTGGAGTTAGAATTAGGGCTTAAAATATCACATTTCAGGTTGAAGAACTATCATGCACATCCTACTTATATACAAGCTAATAACCAAAGTATGTGGGATTCATGCTAATCAGATATGGTGCAAACATTCCAAAAACAAAACCAAAATCAAAATCTTTTGGATTTTTTGAAAAAAGGAGCACCTCACCCCCACACCAAAACTTCACAATGTCCTCATTGTGGGAACCAAGGCGCTAAAAAGCAAGCAACAACCGTAAAACCACAAATATATACAACTCGAACACCACCCAAAATCAAAAACAAAACCAAAAACCAAACAAAACCAAACACACACATATTTACAAAAGCCAAGAAAAACAAAATCGCAAACGATAGCCAAAATCAAAGCTAAAACCAAAGAAAACATGCATATTTACAAAAACCAAAACAAAAACCCTCTAAAACAATCCAAACTACTACATAACCAAAACTAGAGTATAAGCCAAACAAAATAAGACCTAAAATATACTTATTTACAAAAACCAAAGACCAAAATCACAAAAGAAAGCAAATAAAAAACAAAAATCCAAAACCAAAAACAAAATCAAAACTAAAACCAAACAAAACAAAACTAGACCAAAACACACACGATCACCAAAATACAAACAAAACAAAACTAAGGACCTACTAAATCCCAAACTAAACCAAAAGAAACTTAAAATAGGACAAAAGACAAAAGAAAAAAGAAAGGAAAGAAAAATGAAAGACCAAAACAAAGTCACTAAAACACCAAAAAGGGAACAAAAAGAAACTATTAACAAACACTAAACCAAAGAAAAAGAAAACTTACTAAACTAAACAAAACACAAAACCAAGGAAACAAAACACAAAATCAAGGAAACCAAACAAAGAAACTAAACATACACAAGAACAATCCTAGATATTCACTACTCACAATCCCTAGATATCAACAACTAACAAATTTTCACATAATCATAACTCAACCGAGGGTGATCACAGCCCACACGGCTCAACATATCCCAAATTGCTCCCCAAGATTGATCACCCGTATATTCACAGTCCTAAATATTCACAACTAAATACGAAAAAAGAAAGAAAAGAAATGAAGAAGAGAAGAAGGGATGGTGGAACGATCATACCAGCTTGGATACAGATTATACCTAAACTATGAGGCTTATGGAGCATCAGCCGGTCCATCACGACTTACAAGCAGCCACTCATTTTAAAACCAACCAATGCTCGTAGTAGCTTATCAAACATACAGGCACAATTCTGGCAGAAATGTAAATAGTAAGAAACAGGAATTGCAACCCAAATAAGATGCATAAATTCAATACAACTCAAAGCTCTTTTGAGCTTATCAAATCTCATAGCCCAATCAAAAGAGAGATGTGTATATGTAAAATCAGATGCACAAGTCAATGGTTTAATGAAGATATGACTATCTGTATGCATAAACCATCTAAAGTGATCTAAATGGTCTAAATGAAATCTCACATCTCCAAAAGGGGAGGGGAGAGGACCAAAACCAGGCCAATCAAAGGAAATATGAAAATCATAGCTCAAATGACGACCTAAAGTCAAGTCCTGTATTTCAAAGTGATCCTTAAGTCTATCTGTGCCATTATCATCAAGAGTCTGATCCAAACTAGGAGTATCAAGCACAAAAGTCTCAGGCTCTACAAAAGTAGACTCAGAAGGGTCTAAAGAAGAAAGAAGAGGGGGGAGGGGAAAATTGCAATATTCAAGAAGGAGGTCAGCTTGGACAACATCAACAGAAAATGATTTATATTCAGCACAAAGATCCTCATTCAAATTCATATCGACATCAAACCCACAACAAGATTCATATTTTATACGCAGAATATTATCATCTAATTTAAATAGAAGGTCAGGAATGATGGAATCAAAAGTGAATGCTTCATATTCAACATCAAAATCCAAATCAAAACCTTCAATAACATCAGACCCGCATGAAAAAGATTCATATTCCGCCTAAAGAATATCATCATCGAAGTCTAAAATAGTGGGTTCAATTACATCATCACATAACTCCTGTGAAATATCTTCCTGATCATCTAAATCATAAGGCTCAACTTCAGGTGTGATGCTGATATCTAACTCACTAACAAGATCAGATTGTTCACCCACCTCAAATTCACAAAAGTCGTTCAGAGTTGTGGGTAAGTCGACGTAAACTAAGATATCTTCACCGGCATCTTTGGGTGAGCTAGTGCAGGGTGCAAGGTCAGGTGATAGAGACATAGAAAGTTCACTCTCTTATTCTGGATTAGGCAAATGCATGTTTTCATTTAAGTCAGGCCTAGTAGAATAAGAGGGCTCAAAATCATCATCAAAGCTAACTGTAGGTTCAGGAGATCCTAACCTAGAGTCAGGCTCACTATAAGTCTCCCTATTTTGATTAAAACGTTGAGAATATTCAGTAATTCTCTTTTTCATTGTCTCTACCATTTGATCAATCAATTCATTAATCTTTTTTTTAAAACTTGCACATGTAGCATCAACATAAGCATGATAAGGGCAGGTACCATGATCAGGAGATTCACAATAATTGCACAAGACAGGAGGCACATAAGAATAAGATGGGTCATATGAATTCACAAAGTGGTCTGAAGGGTAAGAATTAGCTAGAAAATCATATTCTCCATTAGTTGGGTATCTAAAAGCGCTGTTAGCTTGTTCAAACGCATAGGTTTCTGAAGCTAATTTTTCAAAGAAATCCCAAACCTCATTTTGAGTTTTAGATAACAATTCTATTAAACCTCTAGGACAAAGTGATTCAATATAACTCCTCGATTCAGCATTTAGACCGATAGCAATGACCTTACAAATTTCCCATTCCTCGAAATTATGATTCAGTTGAGCACGATAAACATTAAGCCTTGAAAGATAACTCCAAAACGGTTCACGCTCATATTGCGGGAAATGGAAAACTGGCATTTGAAATTTTTATAAAGTTTTTTGAAGTTTCTCAATTTTGGGGGATTTTCAATTTTCAATTTTTTTCATTTTTTTTAAAGTTTTCCATTTTTTTTGGGTTATTTTTGAAGTTTTTCAGATTTTTTTCACTTTTACTTTTCGAATTTCTTTGGATTTTTTGAATTTTTCACAAAATGACTAAACTAAGTAATAGTCGATACCAAAGTAAAGAAAGCAAGAATCGATACCAAAATAAAGTTACGAAATGACTGAGTAAGAAATCACTAAGTAAGTATCAACTAAACAAATCAAATCAACTAAACAAAATGACTAATAAACCAAACCACAACTAATAATGAAATATGACCTAATCTCATGCCGTCGTCCTCTATAACGGTGCCAAAAACTTGTTGGGTAAAATTTAGGGTTTAAATAAAAAGGCCGCAAGCGTACAGCTCTTGCTGTAGTACTTGAAGGTCGTCTCCTCAGGGACGAGGATGAGATTACGGTCACGTTTTACTAAAATATTTTAAACAAAATTAAATTATGCTAACACTGAAATAGGCTAAAGTAACTACTTATTTTTATCTCTTTTTCACCCTTTTTCAAAATGGAAACCAAACAAAGAAGGTATTTAAGCTAAATGAAAATGGTCGAACACTAAGTACTTATAAACCCTATTCTAAACTTACTTGACATACAAATCTGCGTCATTGAGCTTTGCTAGATAAACATAATAACAAGGTAAAATGGGACTAAAGGAATAGACATTTACTCATTGAAATTACTTTTCTTTTAACCAAATAGCAAAATGGCAAATTAGAATCAAAACAAGTTAAACTAAGGCTAAACAAAGCAATACCAAAACAGAACCACACTAGCAAGGCAAAACAGAAGCAAACAGGGGAATGGGACATACGAAATCATTCAGCTGTTATCATCAAACTACCTAATTCAATCATCATCATCACTGGGGAAGGGGAAAAACTTACTACTCAATCACCATTTAACCATCATCCATTGTCATCAACAATCAAATTCCCAGTGGTAAGCAATAGAACAAATTTAATTAGATTAAATGAGCAGGGGAAAGTACAGCAACAGGGGAGGGGAAAACAGAATCGAAGCAGAGCAAAAAGCCAAACCAGAATAGATGAGGGTCTGAATTTGACCATTCGGGACTCAGAAAATCAGAAACGAGCTTCAAGCTCATCCAGAAATGGCGGTCTCTCCATTAACTTTGATTCGAACAGTACCGAAATCAACAGAAAGGGATATCGCGAAATCAATCGAACCTGAGCATAAAACACTACGTTTACAAGCTAAAATCTGGAATGTCTACACGATTATCAAAATAACATTCGATTACGTGAAATTAAAGCACAAAAAAAACGAATCTAAAATCGAGTTCAAGATGGAGGAAACGAGGATCAAACCCTAAGTCATTCATACTGAAATTAAAATGAAACTACCCTAAAATTAAACATGAGAAACTAAAACTAAACATAAATAAAACCCTACAATTCCTAACATCCTTCAAATGGGGCCAGTACCTTGATATATATACGAACTCAGCTTCAATCTCGACCCTTCAATTTCACAGCTTGCGTGGATGGTAGATGAAGATGGTGTGCTGGCAGGATACGTGGTTGCTCATGGGTGAGGGGATGGTGGTGCGTGTTTGGTGATGCGTCGAAGAGAGAGAGAGATGGAGATCGAAGAGAGAGAAAGGGGAGATGAGGATCAAGCAAGGGAAGGGTTTTCTGGGTTGGGGCTTTCGGGGGTTTCATGGTTCAGGCAACCGAAATGAGAAGAAGGAGAGAGAAGATGAGGGGAGAAATAGGGGGGCTGTGTCACGGGTCACATGAGGCACATGCCGGGCTAGAGAATAGTCATGTGCTTCGCACGCTTGGGGGAAAAGAAAAGGGTTGGGCCGGTTTTTTTTATTATCTGGGCTGGTTTCCTTTTTTTTTTTTTCAATTGGGCCGAACAACAAAATGGCTTTTAGGTTGAGTTCGAGTCCATTCGGTCCAATTTCCTTTCTCGGCATTTTCGTCATCTTTTTCCCGCATTTCCTTACATTTTTCCACATTTGTTCAAAACCTATAAAACAAAATAAGATTAATTAAAAACCTTAAAAATACGATTATAATGAGCATAAAATAGGTGTAAAAGTACCTTAAAATTAGCACATTTTTTGTACGAGCAAATACCCCCACACCAACATTTTGCTCATCATCGAGTAAAACAAACTAAACTAACTAGCTGAAAATGAAAAATAAGAGCAGAAAACCCTAACTCACTGTTGTAGGAATCACAGTTGCATTTCGCGTATACAACAAGCCCTTTAAACCCCTCGGTCTCCCAAGTTGACGAGTGAGGTCTCATGAGGGTTTAAAGTGAAATACCCACAAAAATTATTCCAAAAATTAAGAAGAGTCCTGTTGGGTTTTTTCCCAAAGCGAATATGTACAGAATTTGGAAAAGACACGCATATGTTCTAATCAACTAAATCATCCATGTGGCCAAATTATTGACTCGCATATGCACAGAATATAGTTCAGAGGCCTCTATCTCCTAAATGACATCAAAGCACTAATTTTTCACCCCATTGAACGTTAAGGTTTTGAATCCATCCCGGTGCTCGTGCGCAAGTGTATTATCATCCCAGGCCCTGGATTTACTAGAATTAGATTCAATCCCACTTGGCTGATATAACTGCATTATTATCATGCTGACCTTAAAAGCAAGCTTTTTTAGTAGCAATATTGCCTCAAAGGGTAACACCCAGTGGCACATGCCTCAAAGAGTAACGCCCAGTAGCGCATGCCTCAAAGGGATTGTCATTCCAAATTTATTCCATCTCTTCTTTTCTTTCTTCTTCTTCATTCATAATACACTTTTCTACATTTTTTTCAGAGTAATCATGTCACAAGCTAGTGGGAGAATCATTCATGGAAACCTAAGACCTAAGGACAATGATGAAGGAATAAACAAGGACTGGATTACACTACCTGTAATGAACAACTGGAGTTAGAATTAGGGCTTAGAATATCACATTTAAGGTTGAAGAACTATCATGCACATCCTACTTATATACAAGCTAATAACCAAAGTATAGGGGATTCAAGCTAATCAGACATTGTGCAAATATTCCCAAAAACAAAACCAAAATCAAAATCTTTTTGGATTTTCCGAAAAAAGGAGTACCTCACCCCCACACCAAAACTTCACAATGTGCTCAATGTGGGAACTAAGGCGCAAAAAAGCAAGCAACAAGTGTAAAACCACAAATATGTACAACTAGAACACCACCCAAAATCAAAAACAAAACCAAAAACCAAACAAAACCAAACACACACATATTTACAAAAGCCAAGAAAAATAAAATCGCAAAAGAAAGCCAAAATCAAAACTAAAACCAAAGAAAACGCGCATATTTACAAAAACCAAAACAAAACACTCTAAAACAATCCAAACCACTACATAACCAAAACCAAAATACAAGCTAAAAAAAATAAGACCTAAAACATACTTTTTTACAAAAACCAAAGACCAAAATCACAAAAGATAGGAAATAAAACACAAAAATCCAAAACCAAAAGCAAAATAAAAACTAAAACCAAACTAAACAAAACTAGACCAAAACACACATGATCACCAAAATAGAAACAAAACAAAACCAAGGACCTACTAAATACCAAACTAAGCCAAAAGAAACTAAGAACAGGACAAAAGACAGAAGGAAAAAGAAAAGAAAGCAAAATGGAAGACCAAAACAAAGTCACTAAAACACCAAAAAGGGAACAAAAGGAAACTATTAACAAACACTAAACCAATGAAAAACAAAACCTGTTAGACTAAACAAAACACAAAACCAAGGAAACAAAACACAAAATCAAGGAAACCAAACAAAGGAACTAAACATACACAAGAACAATCCTAGATATTCACAATGACTCACAATCCCTAGATATCAACAACTAATAAATATTCACATAATCGTAACTCAACCAATGGTGATCACAGCCCACACGGCTCAACATATCGCAAATTTCTCCTCAAGATTGATCACTCGTATATTCACAGTCCTAAATATTCACAACTAAATACAAAAAAAGAAAGAAAAGAAATGAAAAAGAGAAGAAGGGATGGTGGAATGATTATACCACATTGATACAGATTGTAACCAAACTATGAGGCTTATGGAGCATCAGTCGGTCCATCACGACTTACAAGCAGCCGCTCATTTCAAAACAAACCAATGCTCATAGTAGCTTATCAAACATACAGGCATAATCGTCGCAGAAATGCAAATAGTAAGAAACAGGAATTGCAACCCAAATAAGATAAATTCAATGCAACTCAAAGCTCTTTTGAGCTTATCAAAGCTCGTAGCCCAATTAGAAAAGAGATATCTATATGTAAAATCATATGCATAAGTCAATGGTTTAATGAGGATATGACTATATGTATGCATAAACCATCTAAAGTGATCTAAATGATCTAAATGAAATCTCACATCTCTAAAAGGGGAGGGGAGAGGACCAAAACGAGGCCAATCAAAGGAAATATGAAAATCAGAGCTCAAATGATGGCCTAAAGTCAAGTCCTGTATTTCAAAGGGATCCTTGAGTCTATCTGTGCCATTATCACCAAGAGTCTGATCCAAACTAGGAGTATCAAGTGCAAAAGTCTCTGGCGCTACAAAAGTAGACTCAGAAGGGTCTAAAGAAGAAAGAAGAGGGGGGAGGGGAGAACTGCAATATTCAAGAAGGAGGTCAGCTTGGACAGGATCAACAGAAATGATTTATATTCAGCATAAAGATCCTCATTCAAATTCATATCGACATCAAACCCACAAAAAGATTCATATTCTATAGGCGGAATATCATCATCTAATTTAAATAGAAGGTCAGAAATGATGGAATTCAAAGAGAATGCTTCATATTCAGCATGAAAATCCAAATCGAAACCTTCAGTAACATCAAACCCGCATGAAAAAGATTCATATTCCGCATAAAGAATATCATCATCAAAGTCCAAAATAGTGGGTTCAATTACATCATCGCATAACTCCTGTGAAATATCTTCCTGATCATCTAAATTATAAGGCTCAACTTTAGGTGTGATGCTGATATCTAACTTACTAACAAGATCAGATCGTTCACCCACCTCAAATTCACAAAAGTCGTTCAAAGTTGTGGGTAGATTAGGCAAATGCATGTTTTCATTTAAGTCAAGCCTAGCAGAATAAGAGGGTTCAAAATCATCATCAAGACTAACTATAGGTTCAGGAGATCCTAACCTAGAGTTAGGCTTACTATAAGTCTCCCTATTTTGATTAAAACATTGAGAATATTCTGTAATTCTTTTTTTCATTGTCTCTACCATTTGATCAGTCAATTCATTAATCTTCTTTTCAAAACTTGCACATGTAGCATCAACATGAGCATGATAAGGGCAAGTATTATGATTAGGAGATTCACAATAATCGCACAAGGCAGGTGGTACATAAGAATAAGATGGGTCATATGAATTCATAAAGTGGTCTAAAGCGTAAGAATTAGCCAGAAAATCATATTCCCCATGAGTTGGGCATCTAAAAGCCGAGCTTGTTCAAACACATGGGTTTCCCAGGCTAATTTTTCAAAAAAATCCCAAATCCCATTTTGAGTTTTAGATAACAATTCTATTAAACCTCCAGGACAAAGTGATTCAATATAACTCCTCGATCAAGCATTTAGACCTACAGCAATGACCTCATAAATTTTCCATTTCTCGAAATTATGATTCAATCGACCACGATAAACATTAAGCCCTGAAAGATAACTCCAAAGAGGTTCATGCTCATATTGCGGGAAATTGAAAACTGGAATTTGAAATTTTTATAACGTTTTTTAAAATTTCTCAATTTTTAGGGGTTTTCAATTTTCAATTTTTTTTTCATTTTTTAAAGATTTTTCATTTTTTGTGATTTTTGAGGTTTTTCAAATTTTTTGGATTTTTACTTTTCGAATTTTTTTGGATTTTTTGAATTTTTCACAAAATGACTAAACTAAATAACAATCGATACCAAAATAAAGAAAGTAAGAATCGATACCAAAATAAAGTTACGAAATGACTGAGTAAGAAATCACTAAGTAAGTATCAACTAAACAAATCAAATCAGCTAAACAAAATAACTAATAAACCAAATCACAACTAATAATGAAATATGGCCTAATCTCATGCCGTCGTCCTCGGTAACGGCGCCAAAAACTTGTTGGGCAAAATTTAGAGTTTAAATAAAAAGGCCGCAAGGATACAGCTCTCGCTGTAGTACTTGAGGGCTGCCTCCTCAAAGACGAGGATGAGATTAAGATCACGTTTAAATAAATTATTTTTAACAAAATTAAATTATCCTAACACTGAAATAGGCTAAAGTAACTACTTATTTTATCTCTTTTTCACCCTTTTTCAAAATGGAAACCAAACAATGGAGGCATTTAAGCAAAATGAAAATGGTTGAAAATTAAGTACCTATATACCTCATTCTAAACTTACTTGACATACAAATCTGCGTCATTGAGCTTTACTAGATAAATATAATAATGAGGTAAAATGAGACTAAAGGAGTGGACATTTACTCGTTGAAATTACTGTTCTTTTAACCAAATAGCAAAATGGCTTATTAGAATCAAAACAAGTTAAACTAAAGCTAAACAAAGCAATACCAAAACAAAACCACACTAGCAAGGCAAAACAGAAGCAAATAGGGAAATGGGACATACGAAATCATCCAGCCGTTATCATCAAACTACCTAATTCAATCATCATTATCACTGGGGAAGGGGAAGAACTTACTACTCAATCACCATTCAGCCATCATCCATTATCATCAACAATCAAATTCCCACTGGCAAGCAACAAAACCAATTTAATTAGATTAAACAAGCAGGGGAAAGCAGAGCAACAGGGGAGGGGAAAAACAGAATCGAAACAAGGCAAAAAGCCAAACCAGAACAGGTGAGGGTCTGAATTTGGCCATTCGTGACTCAGAAAATCATAAACGAGCCTCAAGCTCATCCAGAAATGGCGGTCTCTCCATTAACTTTGCTTCAAACAGTACCGAAACCAGGGGAAAGGGATATCACAAAATCAATCGAACCTGAGCCTAAAACACTACGTTTACAAGATAAAATTAGGAATGTCTACTCCAGATAATCAAAACAATGTTCGATTACGTGAAATTAAAGCAAAAAAAAAAAAAATGTATCTAAAATCGAGTTCAAGATGGAAGAAACAAGGATCAAACTCTAAGTCACTCATATTGAAATTAAAATGAAACTACCCTAAAATTAAACTTAAGAAACTAAAACTAAACATAAATAAAACCCTAAAATTCCTAACCTCCTTCAAATAGGGCTGGTACCTTGATATATACACGAACTCAGCTTCAATCTCGACCCTTCGATTTCACAGCTTGCGTGGACGGTGGATGAAGATGGTGTGCTGGCAGGCTATGTGGTCGCTCGTGGGTGAGGGGATGGTGGTGCGTGTTTGGTGATGCACCGAAGAGAGAGAGAGAGAGATGGAGATCAAAGAGAGAGAAAGGAGAGATGAGGATGAAGCAGGGGAAGGGTTTTCTGCGTTGGGGCTTTCGGGGGTTTCGTGCTTCTGGGAACCGAAATGAGAAGGAGGAGAGAGAAGATGATAGGAGAAATAAAAGGGCTGTGTCACGGGTCACGTGAGGCGCACGCCTGGATGGAGAGCAGTCACGTGCTTCGCACGCTTGGGGGAAAAGAAAAGGGCTGGGTCGGTTTTTTTTTTCTATCTGGGCTGGTTTCCTTTTTTTTTTCAATTGGGCCAAACAACAAAATGGCTTTGGGGTTGAGTTCGAGTCCATTCGGTCCAATTTTCATTCCCGGTATTTTCGTCAACTTTTTCCCGCATTTCCTTGCATTTTTCCACATTTATTCAAAACATACAGAACAAAATAAAATTAAATAAAGACCTTAAAAATACAATTACAACGAGCATAAAGCAGGTGTAAAAGTACCTTAAAAATAGCACATTTTTGGCACGAACAAATACCCCTATAGCAAGATTTTGCACGTCCTCGAGTAAAACAAACTAAACTAACTAGCCGAAAATGAAAAATAAGAGAAGAAAATCCTACCTCACTGTCATAGGATTACGGTTGCATTTAGCGTATGCAACAAGCCCTTTAAACCCCTCAGTCTCCGAAGTGGACGAGTGAGGTCTTGTGAGGGTTTCAAGTGAAATACCCATGAAAATTATTCCAAAAATTCAGAAGAGTCTTGTTGGGTTTTTTCTCAAAGCGGATATGTACAGAATTTGGGAAAAATATGCACACGTTCTAATCAACTAAATCGTCCATGTGACCAAATTATTGACCTGCATATGCACAAAATATACTTCAAAGCCCTCTATCTTCTAAATGACTTCAGAGCACTAATTTTTTACCCCATTGAACGTTAATGTTTTGAATCAATCCCGGTACTCGTGTGCAAGTGTATTATCATCCCAGGGCCTAGATTTACCCGAATTAGACTCAATCCTACTTGGATAACACAACCACATTATTATCATGCTGACTTTGGGAGCAAGCTTTCCCAGTAGCAATATTGCCTCAAAGGGCAACATCCAGTAGCACATGCCTCAAAGAGTAACGCCCAGTAGCGCATGCCTCAAAGGGATACTTGTCATTCCAAATTTATTCCATCTCTTTTTTTCTTTCTTCTTCTTCATTTTTTTTGGAGTAATTATGTCACAAGCTAGTGGGAGAATCATTTATGGAAACCTAAGACCTAAAGACAATGATCAAGGAATAAACAAGGACTGGATTACACAACCTATAATGAACAACTGGAGTTAGAATTAGGGCTTAGAATATCACATTTGAGGTTGAAGAACTATCATGGACATCCTACTTATATACAAGCGAATAACGAAAGTATAGGAAAATCTTTTGGGATTTTTCGTAACCCCCACACCAAACTTCACAATGTCCTTATTGTGGGAACTAAGGTGCTAGAAAGCAAGTAACAACCGTAAAACCACAAATATATACAACTAGAACACCACCCAAAATCAAAAACAAAACCAAAAACCAAACAAAACCAAATACACACATATTTACAAAAGCCAAGAAAAACAAAATCGCAAAAGAAAGCCAAAATCAACACTAAAACCGAAGAAAACACGTATATTTATAAAAACCAAAACAAAACCCTCTAAAACAATCCAAACCACTACATAACCAAAATCAGAATATAAGCTAAACAAAATATGACCTAAAACATACTTATTTACAAAAGCTGAAGACCAAAATCACAAAAGAAAGCAAATAAAAAACAAAAATCCAAAACCAAAAACAAAATCAAAACTAAAAACAAACTAAACAAAACTAGAGCAAAACACACATGACCACTAAAATAGAAACAAAACAAAACTAAGGACCTACTAAATCCCAAACTAAGCCAAAAAAAACTTAAAACACGACAAAAGACAGAAGAAAAAAGAAAAGAAGGCAAAATGGAAGACCAAAACAAAGTCACTAAAACACTAAAAAGGAAACAAAAAGAAACTTTTAACAAAAACAAAACCAAAGAAAAACAAAACCTGCTAAACTAAACAAAACACAAAACTAAGGAAACAAAACACAAAATAAAGGAAACCAAACAAAGGAACTAAACATAGACAAGAACAATCCTAGATATTCACAACTACTCACAATCCCTAGATATCAACAACTAACAAATATTCACATAATCATAACACAACCAAGGGTGATCATAGCCTACACGGCTCAACATATCCCAAATTGCTCATCAAGATTGATCACCCGTATATTCATAGTCCTAAATATTCACAACTAAATACAAAAAAAGAAAGAAGAGAAATGAAAAAGAGAAGAAGGGATGATGGAACGATCATACCAGGTTGGACACAAATTGTACCCAAACAATGAGGCTTATGGAGCATCAGTCGGTCCATCACGAGTTATAAGCAGCCACTCATTTCAAAACCGACCAACGCTTGTAGTAGCTTATCAAACATACGAGCACAATCCTCACAGAAATGCAAATAGTAAGAAACAGGAATTGCAACCCAAATAAGATGCATAAATTTAATGCAACTCAAAGTTCTTTTAAGCTTATCAAAGCTTATAGCCCAATCAGAAGACAGATGTGTATATGTAAAATCAGATGCATATGTCAATGGTTTAATGAAGATATGACTATATGTACGCATAAACCATCTAAGGTGATCTAAATGATCTAAATGAAATCTCACACCTCTAAAAGGGGAGAGGAGAGGACCAAAACCAGGCCAATCAAAGGAAATATTAAAATCAGAGCTCAAATGACGGCCTAAAGCCAAGACCTGTATTTCAAAGTGATCCTTGAGTCTAACTGTGCCATTATCATCAAGAGTCTGATCCAAACTAAGAGTACCAAGCACAAAAGTCTCAGGCTCTGCAAAAGTAAACTTAGAAGGGTCTAAAGAAAAAAGAAGAGGGGGGAGGGGAGAATTGCAATATTCAAGAAGGAGTCAGCTTGGACAGGATCAATAGAAAATGATTCATATTCAACACAGAGATCCTCATTCAAACTCATATCGACATCAAACCCATAAAAAAGATTCACATTCTATATGCAGAATATTATCATCTAATTTTAATTGAAGATCAGGAATGATGGAATCAAAAGAGAATGCTTCATATTGAACATCAAAATCCAAATCAAAACCTTTAGTAACATCAAACCCGTATGAAAAAGATTCATATTCTGCATAAAGAATATCATCATCAAAGTCCAAAATAGTGGGTTCAATTACATTATCGCATAACTCCTGTGAAATATCTTCCTGATCATCTAAATCATAAGGCTTAACTTCAGGTGTGATGCTGATATCTAACTCACTAGCAGGATCAGATTGTTCACCCACCTTAAGTTCACAAAAGTCGTTCAAAGTTGTAGGTAGGTTGATAGAAACTAAGATATCTTCAGTGACATCTTTTGGTGAGCTAGTGCAGGGTGCAAGGTCAGGTGACAGAGACATAGGGAGTTCACTTTCTTGTTCTGGATTAGGCAAATGCATGTTTTCATTTAAGTCAGGCCTAGTAGAATAAGAGGGTTTAAAATCATCATCAAGGCTAACTGTAGGTTTAGGAGATCCTATCCTAGAGTCAGGCTCACTATAAGTCTCCCTATTTTGATTAAAACGTTGAGAATATTTAGTAATTCTCTTTTTCATTGTCTCTATCATTTGATCAGTCAATTCATTAATCTTCTTTTCAAAACTTGCACATGTAGCATCAACATAAGCACGATAAGCACAAGTATCATGATCAGGAGATTCACAATAATCACACAAGATAGGGGGCACATAAGAATAAGATAGGTCATATGAATTCACAAAGTGGTCCAAAGGGTAAGAATTAGCTAGAAAATCATACTCTCCATGACTTGGGTATCTAAAAGCCTCGTTAGCTTGTTCAAACGCATAGGTTTCCTAAGCTAATTTTTCAAAGAAATCCCTAACCTCATTTTGAGTTTTAGATAATAATTCTATTAAACCTCCATGACAAAGTGATTTAATATAACTCCTCGATTCAGCATTTGGACCAACAGCGATAACCTCGCAAATTTCCCATTTCTCGAAAATTATAATTCAGTTGAGCACGATAAACATTATGCCTTGAAAGATAACTCTAAAAAGGTCCATGCTCATATTGTGGGAAATTGAAAACTGGCATTTGAAATTTTTATAAAGTTTTTTAAAATTTCTCAATTTTTAAGGGTTTTCGATTTTCAATTTTCTTCATTTTTTTGAAGATTTTCCTTTTTTTTGTGATTTTTGAAGTTTTTCAAATTTTTTGGATTTTTATTTCTCGAATTTTTTTGGATTTTTTGAATTTTTCACAAAATGACTAAACTAAGTAACAATAGATACCAAAATAAAAAAAGTAAGAATCGATGCTAAAATAAAGTTACGAAATGACTGAGTAAGAAATCACTAAGTAAGTATCAACTAAACAAATCAAATCAACTAAACAAAATCACTAATAAACCAAATCACAACTAATAATGAAATATGACCTAATCTCATGCTGTCGTCCCAGGTAACGGCGCCAAAAACTTGTTGGGTAAAATTTAGAGTTTAAATAAAAAAGCCGCAAGTGTATAGCTCTCAGTGTAGTACTTGAGGGTCGTCTCCTCAGGGACAAGGATGCGATTAAGGTCACGCTTTACTAAATTATTTTAAACAAAATTAAATTATCCTAACACTGAAATAGGCTAAAGTAACCACTTATTTTATCTCCTTTTCACGCTCTTTCAAAATGGAAACCAAATAAAGAAGGTATTCAAGCCAAATGAAAATAGTTCAAAACTAAGTACTTATATACCCTATTCCAAACTTACTTGACATACAAATCTGCATCTTTGAGCTTTACTAGGTAAACATAATAACGAGGTAAAATGAGACTAAAGGAATAGACATTTACTCGTTGAAATTACTGTTCTTTTAACCAAATAGCAAAATGGCAGATTAGGATCAAAACAAGTTAAACTAAGGCTAAACAAAGCAATACCAAAACAAAACCACACTAGCAAGGCAAAATAGAAGCAAACAGGGGAATGGAACATACGAAATCGTTCAGCCGTTATCATCAAACTACCTAATTCAATCATCATCATCGCTGGGGAAGGGGAAAAACTTACTACTCAATCACCATTCAACCATCATCCATTGTCATCAACAATCAAATTCCCAGTGGCAAGCAACAGAACCAATTTAATTAGATTAAACGAGCAGGGGAAAGCAGAGCAACAGGGGAGGGGAAAAATAGAATCAAAACAGAGCAAGAAGCCAAACCAGAAGAGGTGAAGGCCTGAATTCGACCATTCATGACTTAGGAAATCAGAAACGGGCTTCAAGCTCATCCAGAAATGGCGGTCTCTCCATTAACTTTGCTTCGAATAGTACCGAAATCAGGGGAAGGGGATGTCGTGAAATCAATCGAACCTGAGCCTAAAACACTACGTTTACAAGATAAAATCAGGAATGTCTACTCTAGATTATCAAAATAACGTTCGATTACGTGAAATTAAAGCAAAAAAAAAACGAATCTAAAATCAAGTTCAAGATGGAAGAAACGAGGATCAAACGCTAAGTCACTCATACTAAAATTAAAATGAAACTACCCTAAAATTAAACTTGAGAAACTAAAACTAAACATAAATAAAACCCTAAAATTCCTAACCTCCTTCAAATGGGGCCAGTACCTTGATATATACACGAACCCAGCTTCAATCTCGACCTTTCGATTTCACAGCCTGCGTGGACAGTGGTTGAAGATGGTGTGCTGGCAGGCTACATGGTCGCTTGTGGGTGAGGGGATGGTGGTGCGTGTTTGGTGATGTGTCGAAGAGAGAGAAAGATGGAGATCGAAGAGCGAGAAAGGAGAGATGAGGATGAAGTAGGGGAAGGGTTTTCTGGGTTGGGGCTTTCGGGGGTTTCATAGTTCTGGGAACCGAAATGAGGAGGAGGAGAGAGAAGATGAGAGGAGAAATAGGGGGGCTGTGTCACGGGTCACGTGAAGCGCACGTTTGGTTGGAGAGTAGTCACGTGCTTCGCACGCTTGGGGGAAAAGAAAAGGGCTGGGCCAGTTTTTTTCCTATGTGGGTTGGTTTCCTTTTTTTTTCAATTGGGCCAAACAACAAAATGTCTTTTGGGTTGAGTTCGAGTCCATTCGGTCCAATTTCCATTCTCGATATTTTCGTCATCTTTTTCCCGCATTTCCTTGCATTTTTCTACGTTTATTCAAAACCTGCAAAACAAAATAAAATAAAATAAAAACCTTAAAAATACGATTATAACGAGCATAAAACAGGTGTAAAAGTATATTAAAAATAGCACATTTTTGGTATGAACACAAGCTAATCAAAAAGAGTACAAACATCCCCAAAAACAACAAAAAAAATCTTCTTTGAATTTTTTTAAAATTTCTAAAAAAAGTATGTAGAAATGGGCACCTCACCTCTACACCAAAATCTCACAATGTCCTCATTAGG
Source organism: Carnegiea gigantea (assembly GCA_029747015.1). Lineage (NCBI taxonomy): Eukaryota > Viridiplantae > Streptophyta > Magnoliopsida > Caryophyllales > Cactaceae > Carnegiea > Carnegiea gigantea. The sequence goes on from JAKOGI010000619.1 coordinate 168,730, forward strand.
AGTGAAAAAGAAACATAAAGGCTGAAAAGAAGAATCTAAAAAGAGAACACATGTTAAAAAATAAAAACAAAACTCAAAAACAGAAGGGGCATGACTTCAAACAAAGTAACCAACGTATAAAATGAAAAGTAATCAACTATACAAAAAAAAGAAATTGGAATAAGACAAAGAAGACAAAGGGATAAGAAAAGAGAGCGAGAAGAAGAGAGAAGAAGAGAAGAAATTTTTAGCAAACCAGGTCGGGTGCTAAGTACACCCAAGCTATCTCACATCACAATCACCGATCAGGGCTCAGTTCGTGGAGTATCAAACACTCCACATCTTCTTAGCTCGGCGGCTCTAGAAATTGTTTCAAATGCTGGTCATTCACTTTGAAGGTAGCACCACTCTCAGGGTCCTGAATTTCAATTGCACCATAGGGAAAAACATGTGAGATAATATAAGGACCCATCCATCGGGACCTCAATTTCCCTGGAAATAGATGGAGCGTGGAGTCATATAAGAGTACTTTCGTTCCTGAGGCAAACTCTTTTCTAAAAATATGTCGATCGTGAAACAACTTTGCCCTCTCTTTGTAAGATCGAGCACTCTCATAAGCCTCAGCTCTACTCTCATCAAGCTCACTCAGTTGCAGTCGTCTCTCTTCTCCTGCCTCAATCAAGTCATAATTAAGCTTCTTAATGACCCACCAAGCTTTATGGTCTATCTCCATAGGTATATGACAAGGCTTACCATAAACTACCCTATAAGGTGACAAACCTGATGGAGTTTTGAAAGCCGTCCTATACGCCCAAAGAGCATTCACTAGCTTGTCAGCCCAGTCTTTCCTATTCCTACTCATTGTCTTCTCTAAAATCTATTTGATCTGCCGATTGGCCACTTCAACCTGGCCACTTGTTTGGGCATGATAGGGAGTAGCAAGCCTATGGACTATGGAATACCTCTTTAGTAAGGCATCAAAACATCTGTTATTAAAATGAGTGCCCTGATCACTAATGATAACACGGGGCATACCAAATCGAGCAAAAATGTTCCCCCTATGGAATTTCACAATGACCTTAGCTTCATTAGTCCTAGAAGGGATGGCCTCAACCCATTTAGAAACATAGTCCACGGCTAACAAAATGCACTCATCCCAAAAGAAGATGAAAATGGCATCATAAAATCAATACCTCACACATCAAAAATCTCCACCACATTGATGGGGTTCAGTGGCATCATATCTCTTCTGCTTATTCTACCCAACTGCTGGCATCTAGGGCAACTCTTATAGTAATCAAATGCATCCTTACATAGAGTAGGCTAGTGAAAACCGCACTGAAGAACCTTGGCTACAGTCTTCCTACCACTAAAATGCCCCTCATATGCCTGGTCACGACAAAAAGAGAGGACACTTCTCACCTCATAGTTGGGAATGCACCTCCTAAAGACTTGATCAGAGCAGTACTTAAACAAATAAGGGTCATCCCAAATAAAGAATTTCACAAAGTGGAAGAATCTATTCTTGTCATTCTTAGTCCAACCCTTAGGGATCCTACTGGCAGCTAAATAGTTCACAATATCAACATACCAAGGATAAGGTGAACAACATGCAATTGCTCATCGGGGGAGCACTTAAAAACACTGGACTCACTCTCTTTATCACAGAGAATCCTAGATAAATGATTGGCTACAAGGTTCTTGGACCCTTTCTTATCCTTAATTTCACAGTCAATTACTTGTAAGAGTATAATCCATCTCACAAGTCTAGGCTTAGCATCCTTCTTAGAAAGAAGGTGCATAAGAGTAGAGTAGTCAGTATAAACAATCACATGAGACCCAATTAGATAGGGTCTAAACTTTTCAAACCCAAAGATCACAGCCAAGAATTCTTTTTCAATAACAGTGTAATTCTGCTGGGGATCATTCAGTGTGTGACTAGCATAATAAATAACATAGGGTTTCTTATCAATACGTTGTCCCAGAACAACTCCAATAGCATAATCAGACACGTCACACATCAACTCAAATGGTGCTCCCGAAGTGGGAGGATGAAGAATAGGAGTAGAGTTTAAGGCTTCCTTAAGCTTAGAAAATGCCTCAAGACACTTCTCAGAGAAGTGAAATGGCACATCCTTAGCTAGCAGATTGGACAAAGGCTTTGCAATCTTACTAAAGTTTTTAATGAACGATGATAAAAGCCAGCATGTCCCAAGGAAAGACCGTAGCTCTTTCATACAAGTGGGAGGGGGAAGATTAATAATCAGGTCAGTCTTAGCTTTGTCTACCTCAATTCTATCTCGAGAAATAATGTGTCCTAAGACTATACCCTATTTAACCATGAAGTGACATTTCTCCCAGTTCAAAGTCATGTTTTTCTCCCTATACCTTTCCAACACTTTTTTCAAATTATACAGGCAATCATCAAAAGAAGATCCAAACACAGAAAAGTCATACATAAAAATTTTCATAGATTGCTCAACTAGATCTAAGAAAACAGAAATCATGCATCTTTGAAAGATATCAGGGGCATTACACAGTCTAAACGGCATTCGTCTAAAGGCATATGTCCCAAATGGATAGGTGAAAGTAGTCTTCCCCTGATCCTCAGGAGCAATAGAGATCTGGGTGTACCCAGAACATCCATCTAAAAAGTAATAGAAGGAATGTCCGGCTAACCTCTCTAGCATTTGATCAAAGAAGGGGAGGGGAAAATGGTCTTTCCTAATGGTAGCATTCAATTTTCTATAATCTATACACACATGCCACCCAGATCAATTTTCTATAATCAGTTTATCCTCTTGATCCCAGTCCAGATCAAAAGCAATTACAATAGGTAAGGATTCATCGGGTCCTAGAATTGCATGCTTAAGAGAGTCAGGAAGAGGTTTTAATTCAAGAGCAACAGGAAAAATAGATTCAGTAACAGATTCAGAAACAGTAATGAGCAAACAATCAATAGTGGAGTGCAAGTCATCAAATTCAAACACATCATATTCAGGGTCATCATCTATAAGAAATGACTCATACTCAGTAGCAAATACATCATCAAAGGCATCATCGAATACAGAATCCCCTATCCAGTTAAGAGTAGAAAATTCTATATCATCAAATCCAAAAGGCTGCCTTTGCATGTTAAAGATGTTTAATTCTAAGGTCATGTTGCCAAAAGACAGTCTCATTATATCATTCATGTAATTAATGAGGGCATTGGCAGAGGCTAAGAAAGGATACCTTAGAATCATAGGGACTTACTTAGCTAAGTTGGACACCTTCTCAGTTTCAATCATAACAAAGTCCACTGGGAAAATAAATTCACCCACCCTAACAAGCACATCCTCGACTATTCCCCTGGCACCGTAGTCGACCTATCAGCCAGTTGAATGACCATCTTAGTAGGTTTCAGCTCACCTAATTCTAGCCTCTCATACTCAGTAAAAGGTATCAAGTTAACACTAGCCCTTAGGTCAAGCAATGCTCTGTGAATAAGTTGGTCCCCTATGACTATAGACACAGTAGGGCAATTGGGGTCCTTATACTTCACCAGGATCTGATGAAAAAGGATAAAATTAGCACCAGAGGTCAAGAAAGCCTTCTTAGGTGCACTAGATCCTTTAAGAATCTAGCATATGGAGGCATCTGCTGAATAGCATCGAGCAAGAAAATATTGATCTTTACTTGAGAGAAGGTCTCTCTCATCTTCTCAATATGATCTTGATCTTTCTTCTTTAGCCTATGGGGAAAAGGAGGTAAAGGCATCTGGATTTTCTCAGAAGAAGAAGGGCAGGAAGAATCCTTAGAAGGTGAAAAATTTATCGAGTCAAGGAGTCTTTCTCTTTAAGCTCCACTTTCTTAGAAGGTGACTCAGGAAGGGAAGGGCCATCTAAATCATTGGGGACACCATCAGTAGCATCACCTGACTAACTGGATGAATCAATCTCTGGAGAAGAAGAAGAGGAAGAATTTGGAAGAATTGGTGAGGATACCCGCAGGGTTTATTAGGATTTCTCACAAGAATGGAGAGATGTAACCGCATTCATTTTCCTCACAAACTCACTAGGGTTACTAGAAGAAGAGGAGGTGTGACCCTTATGGTTCACCTCAAGTTGACTCGGGAAAGTACCCGGTTCCCTAGAAGATGATGTTAACTGAAAAAACTATTCGGTCATCATTCACTTTCCATGTTAGGATTAATCATTCATTCCACATTGTTATTGGTTCTCCTTTCTAATTTATCAATATCAATGTAACCAGGAGGAGGTTGAATGAGCTATAGGAGGTGGAGGTCTATGTGCATTAGGAACACCTAAAAAAGCCGGTCTCTGAAAGGAATTTGAGGGATGAGAGATAGGTTGGGAGTTGTTTCCAGGAAACACCCCAGGTTGAGGGTTAGGAACCGTAGCATTTGCTCTATTATTCCAAGAAAAGTTAGGGTGATTTCTCCACCCTAGGTTGTAATAAGGGGAGAAGGGGTCATTCTTAGGTCTCTAGAAGGCCATACTCACTTGCTCTTTTTCAGTTACTAATTGATGAGCAAAATAAGGACAAGCACTCAAAGAATGATCTAGGGCTTGGTAATGAGAACAAGACACTTACAAAAGTTTGAGATAACTGAGACATTAGGGGAGATAATCCGTTCAACGTGTTTTTTAAAACAGCAATCTTAGACTCTAAGTGACTTACATCAGAAACAGAATGCAACCCACCCCTTGCAATCCTAGAACTCAGGCTGTCATCACGAGCAATTTCCCACTGCATAGTTTTCTTAGCCAAGTCCTCTAAAAACTGTCAAGCAGCTGTGGCGCTCTTAGAAAGAAAGCCACCCTCACACATGGACTTCACCATGGTTCTAGTCTATTGATCACGTCCTTTATATACAATATGGCACAAGCGTGGTTGGTCTAAACTATGATGGGGGCATTAGGCCAACAAAATTTTAAACCTATCAAAATATTTTCAAAATGATTCCCTATCTAGGAGCACAAGCTGATTGATTTCATTTCTCAACTTAACAGTCTTGGCATTAGGGAAATATTTCCTTAGGAACAATCTTACAAAATCATTCCAAGAAGTAACAGAACTAGCAGCCAAGCCATACATCCAACGTTTAGTGGACTCTTTTAAAGCAAAAGGAATCAATTTTATTCGCACAACATCAATGAGAATATTAGAGAAATGCATCATAGAACAAACTTCTTTAAATTCCCTCAAAAATAAATAGGCATCCTCTAAACCTGTAAATTTAGGGAGCATCTAAGTATAATGGGGTTTTAATTCGAACATCACATTTGGTGCAAGATTAGACATAACAAAGTATGATGGCAAAGCAGTCTTAGGAGGATAGAAAATATCACTCAAAGTCCTTTCTTGTGCCATATTTTCTAACTCAAGCTTAGGTTAAAGTTCGAGTTCTAAGTCAGGGTCGGGCTTACTCCTAACGAGTCTCTGATTTTCAGGATCTCTAAGCAAACTAGTCATATAAACCTCACACCCTCACAAAAGGTCCTATTTTTTGTCTTTTCTGTTTTTATTTTCTTTTTGAATTTTTAAATTTTCTTTTTTTTCTTTTTCTTAAGCACAGAATAAAATCAAAATGTTACTCAACCCTAAAGACAAGTTGCAAACAGAAGGTAGCCAAATCAAAGTTAATCAATCTCTAAAATAAAGATAAGACAAATCCCAACAAAAATCAAATTCAAATTACTAACCCAATTCTAAAACTACAAAACAACAAAATAAAACAGCTAAAACCATAAATCAATTCTAAGTCATTTGTTTTTAGAGCTTTTCAATCAAAAGTTTTTTTGGAGCTTCAAGTTTTTCTAAATTTTTATGGATTTTTGGATTTTTCAAGAAATAAACTAAATGAATGATGACTAATAACGAATAAGCAAAGTAAATCAAAGTATAACCAACTAATAAGAACATAACTAAGAAAAAGAAAAATGCTCAAACTGAGGGAAATAGAAACTTGCCATTTTATTTTTGAAGTTTTTAAATTTTTAAATTTTTTATTGGTTTTCAAGTTTTTCTAATTTTTTTCAATTTTAGGCTTTTTCTAATTTTTTTGAATTTTTGAATAATTCAAGGAATGCACTAAATCAAGTCACAACTTAATAACAAAATAAAGTAAGATCTATGCAATCGAATAATAAAGTAGCTACGACAAAGAACATGCGATCTAATCTTATGCAGCCCAATAATGGCAAAATAGAGTAGAAAATAAATCTGAGAATTTAACGACACTAAAAATCAAAATATAATTGATCTAAAATTACTACGACACTCCCAAAAGGCTACTCCTTTGGCAGGGCAAATGAAATTAATATTAAAATCTATAAATTTTAAAATTAAAATTCACAAACTAAAGAAATTAACTAAAAAAGCAACAACTAATTATTAAAGACGCTAAATTTATAAAAAACACTTAGTATAATCAATATTCACCATGTAAATTAATATTTATTATCAACACACAAATCGATTTATCCATGAGTTAGACTATAGAAGATACCCACCAGCGGATCTTTCCCATTTTTCTTTATATTATAGTTTATTTATGTCTAGCCCTAATATAAACCCTACTAGTTTTGATAACCCTAGCACCGGCGTAAGAATTTAATCAAACTGGAGCATTAAGTATTAGAAAAAACATCATCTAATGCCTTGTAACCAATTTTGCCAGTAAATTAATTTAATAAAGATCTATAATGATTATCTAATTAAAAGAGACGTGTTTGAGCCATCCATGATCAATTAAGGTGATACTTGTGTCTAAAGACTATAACTTTTACATACTAAAGCCTTTTGAACTATCATATCAATTCCTGTTAAACTAATTAGCATGCATTCTAATTAATCTAACACGAATATCATAAACAATAAATACAAACTATTATAGAATCATGGAATAAAAATCAATTAGACAATAAAGCACAAAACTTGTTTCAAAATAATTAATTTAGTATGGTTTCAAATAGATTGCACTAAGTATAAGAAAATTACTCACTCATATTAGAAATTAAATTACACAAATCATCCAAAGAATTGACCTTTAACACTAAACTAAACTTAAAAAAATAAAAATACAAGAACAATATTACTTGGCTTGATAATCAAAAGGTAATGATGATACTTGATGATGATGATGGACAATGGTTAGGTGATTGAAGGAGGATGGCATGAGGTGTATGATGATGTTTGCCGAGATGATGAGGCGTGGTGGTGATCTGGAGGGGTGAAGATGAGGTGAGGAGATTAGACGAGGGAGTTTAGACATGAGGTTGTTGTGGCGTGGGTTGAATACGGTAAGGAGATTGAATGGATTACTAATGGGAAGCCATGAGGTGGGTTTTTATAGCATAACATTGCTAGGGTTTCCTATTCTTATAGGATGTTTTCTTCTCCAAGTCTTCTAATTCTTCTCTAATTAGGAGTAGTAATCTTGTAACCCGAGCCCGAATAAATCATTATAAAAATAATATTTTTCTAAAAATCATGTTTTTTTGGACCGACTGGATGAATTCGCTTGTCAAATTCTTAAGTAAATAAAACCCGAACTTTGACATTTTCTCTTCTCTTCTTTCTTTACTAATACTTAACCTAAAGACTATATGAAATACGTAAATTAGACAAAATAATATATATAACATAACCAAATTAATTATTAAAAATATGCATGAATTATGCCTTAACAGTAATGCTTTACTATTGAGAAGAAACTATATTTCTCTTGTTTAGACGAGTGAGGAGGAATCCTTCAAGTGGTAAGATTATTCACAATGTGAGGAAACTAAGGAAGAGAGGCATGTGACTCATCAAACGGTTGCCCAATCAGGAAAATGGTCAAAAAATCCAAATAAGTCATCTCATACTTTGGAAAGATTCTAGACAAATGGTCTACAATTGAATTTTTAGAACTGTTTCTATCTTTTAGCTCAGTGCGAAATTTTTGGACTAATAAATCCACCTAATAAGTCTAGGTTGGATGTCATTCTTGGCCAATAAATGCTTGAATGTAGCATGATCACTAAATACATCCCTTTTGAATGTAGAAGGTATGGATGGAATTTATCAATTGTAAATACTACAGCTAGCAACTCTTTGTTATAGTGAAATAATTCTTTTGAGTATAACGTAGAGTTCTATAGCAAATTAAATGAGACACTCTATTCACCTTTTGAGCCAAAACAATACCAATAGGAAAATCAGATGTTTCACATAAAAACTCAAAAGGAAAAGAAAATCAGGGGGTTGTATAATAGGGACTGATGCCAATAAGGATCAAAGCTTTTCAAAAGCTTTCACACAAGACTCATCAAACACAAAAGGAGCACTTTAGTGAGGATATTAGTAAGCGGCCAGACCACTTTGCTAAAATCTGATGTATGCTGAGTCTTGCAAGCCTGGATTGTTAATAAACCTAACAACTCAACATGGAAGATATGAACTGGCCTAAAGGAAGTATTTTCACCAACCAGAACCACAGGAATCACCACTAAGCCCCTTAAAGCAAAATGCACTTGGAGTTCAGAAAAAGAATCACTCTCAACACCACCTGAGTAGGCTAAAGTTAGAGAGATTTTGAGAGGTTTTTACTTGAACCAGCAAAAGGAAGACTTTCATTAATAATAATCTGAGTATTACAAGTGGAGACAGGCCTTAAATACTCGGTGACAACCAAAGGATCAACGGTCATAATGGATTCTAGCCAAAACAAGAAAACAGATTTTGAACTAAACTAGCTTAAAACAGCAACAGGCTGGATTCGCGACACCTAAACCCTTTGATTATCTTCGTTACTAAGGTGTTAACTCTTAATAGCATCAAGGTACTTGCTAATGATGGCCTTAGAAGGAAATTTGCAGCTAATTACATCAGGTTAATGCTAGCCTGCCAGAAAGTACAGCGCACTGAAATCTAAAGGATAAAAGGGTATTTCTTGCATTCTGGTTAAAAGCTGATGCTAAAGGATCTAAATCTGTAACTGTAGGGCCTTGTTGGATATATATTTAGGCACCTTTTCAAACATTTAGACTTGTAAAAATGAGCTACTAAGTTGGGGGTAAAAATTCTCCCCTTAAACTGCTGCTGCTGCTAAACTGCTGATGACCTACAACTGCCAGAATTAATTCCAGCGCAAAAAAATCAAGAAACCTTCATCATTTAGGAGCTGATTTTGAGCTGATAAATGCGTTAGGGTATTGATCAAAAGGGATTAGATTAGTTAGATATGCATGAGCTAATAGAAGCAAGCAAAAACAATCTGAAACATGTTGATTGTAGGATGCTCTTTATTTGAGCTGAACTGAACTAAGACTGCTGTTTAGGCCTCAAAATGACTTGGCTCGGCTTAAAGAAATGCTAGGGTGTCTAGTAAGGCAAGGACCTCCCTAAAATAGCCTCCAAACTTAATTGAATTGCCTTATAGAATTGGCCTTGATGGTGGCTAAGCAGCAAAGTCTTCACTGGTCTACGGTGAGGGTCTTGTTCTAGCCTCTGGTCTGCATCATCCTCCCCTCCCTTGAGAGGATTTTCTCTCAAATCCCCAAAGTCAATTTTATCCTCTCCATAGGGACTCATATCACCCACATTGAAGGTTGTTGAAATAGCCATGTCAGTTGGGAGTTCCAGTTTGTAGGCATTAGCTCCCACCTTAGCTAGAACCTTGAAAGGTCCATCCCCTCTAGACATTAGCTTACTCTTTCTCCTGATGGGGAACCATTCCTTCCTGAGGTGCAACTAAATAAGGTCACCAGGCTGACACTCCATGCCCTACTTGTTCTTGTTGGCCTGCATCTTGTAGGCTTCATTAACCTTCTCAGTATGGGCTCTAATCTGCTCATGAAGCTTCTTCATTTCTTTGGCCCTCTTTTTAGCCTCAAAGCTAACCTTGTAGTCAGTGGGGAGAGGAACAAGATCAATAGGAATTAGGGGATTAATCCCATATAATGCCTCAAAAGGTGAACAACCAGTAGCTCTAGTTGGTGTTCTATTGTAAGCAAACTCAGCATGAGGCCATTTGAGATCCCATTCCTTTAAATTCTTCTGCACCATGGTTCTAAGGAGCATGGATAAGGTCCTATTGATGACCTCAGTTTGGCCATCAGTTTGAGGATGGCAAGTGGTGCTGTACAAGAGCTTGGTACCTAACAGTTGCTATAAACTTCTCAAAAAATGGGATAAGAACTTAGTGTCTCTATCACTTACAATTATCTTGGGGACTCCATGCAATCTGATGATCTCTATGAAGTACAAATCAGCAACGTGACATACATCATCGGCCTTGTGACATGCCATAAAATGAGCCATGTTGGTAAATATGTCTACCACCACGACTGAGTCTTTACCTCTCTGGGTTCTAGGTAAAGCAACAACAAAATCCTTACTAACATCTTCCCAAGGCCTCAATGGGACTGGAAGGGGTGTATAAAGGTCTTGATGGAATTGGCTCTTGGCTTTATGGCAAATGAAGCATCTAGATACCACTATACGCACATCTTTCCCCATTTTTGGCCAATAAAAATGCTCCCTAAGAGTATCCGAGGTCTTCTTCATCCCAAAATGCCCAGTAAGTGACCCTTCATAGGCCTCTCTCACTAGCAAGTCCCTCAATAGACATGCTGGAATACACAGTTTATTCCCTTTGAACAAAAATCCATCTTGCCTTGCATAAGGCCCTTGAGCTGGGATGTTATTCACTAACTCCTGAAAAGCTGGGTCTTCAAGGTAGTAGGCCTGAATAGACTGCAATCCCAGTAGCTTTGCACCTAAAACAGAAATTAAGGCATACCTCCGTGAAAGTGCATCTACTACTACATTCTCAGTTCCCTTCTTGTGCTTGGCAGAAAAGCTGAAAGGTTACAGGAACTCGACCCATTTTGCATGTCTTGCATTGAGCTTGGGCTAGCCATTGAGAAACCTTAATGCTTGATGATCTGAATACAGGGCAAAGGCTTTAGGTTTCAGGTAGTGACTCCAATGACTTAGAGCTTTGACTATGGCATAGAATTCCTTGTCATAGGTTAAGTAATTGAGTTTAGGACCACTAAGCTTCTCACTGAAGTAGGCCAGGGGTCTTTTCAGTTGGGTAAGAATAGCTCCTATGCCCACCCCACTGGCATCAAACTCTACCTCAAATAATTCTTCAAAGTTAGGCAAGGCTAGGATTGGTGTCTCACATAACCTTTGCTTGATAGTCTCAAAAGCTGTCTGTGCTGGTTGAGACCAAGAAAAGTTTCCCTTCTTCATGTATTCAGTGAGAGGAGCCATGATTGTACTGAAATCCTTGATGAATCTTTTATAGAATGAAGCCAACCCATGGAAACGTCTGACTGTAGTGATTGAGGTAAGTACTGGCCAGGATTTAATTGCTTCAACCTTGGATTCATCCATAACATCACAGGAAACCACATATTCAAGGAAGACAACCCTTGGTACAAAGAACTCACATTTTTCTAACTTCCCATATAATTTCTGGCTTCTATGGGTGGTGAAAACTTGCTTGAGGTGCTGAATGTGATCAGGTTCAGTCTTGCCATATACAAGTATGTTATCAAAATATACAACTACGAATAGACCTATATAGGGCCTAAGCACTTCATTCATCAACGTCATGAAGGGGCTAGGTGCATGAGATAACCCAAATGGCATGACAAGCCGTTCATAAAGCCCTTGCTTTGTCTTGAAAGCAGTTTTCCATTCATCCCCTTCTCTCATTCTAATCTGATGATAGCCACTCCTTAAATCTATCTTGGAGAAGATCTTTGAACCATGAAGCTCATCCAACATGTCATCAAGTCTAGGGATAGGATACCTATGCTTGATTGTAATGTTGTTGATGGCTCTACTGTCCACACACATCCTCCAACTGCCATCTCTCTTTGGAACCAATAAGGCTGGGATTGAGCATGTACTCATGCTTTCCCTCACACAGCCCCTATCAATAAGTTCGTGAACTTGCCTTTGCAGCTCCTTGGTTTCAGTAAGGTTGCATCTGTAGGCAGGCTTGTTAGGTAATGGGGCTCCAGGGATTAGATCAATCTGGTGCTCCATACCCTATTTAGGAGGGAGGCTAGGGGCTAAGTCTTGGGCAAAAACACCCTTAAACTCCTCTATTAAGGGCTGAACAGAAGGGTGTAGTGTTGCTGTAAGGTTGCTGGATCTGATTTAGGGGTAGATTTCAACATAAGTACAGCAAACACAGGTTTTTCCTTAGTAATAGCTCTTTCCACTCTTCCCCCCTTGACAAACAAGGCACTCTCCTTGTGTGCATCCCTCCTAGTTTTAGGTTTATGTGCTTGGTTAGGTGGTAAAAGGGTCAGTGTCATCTTCTTACCCTTCAGTTTGAAGGAATAAGTGTTGGATTGACCATGGTGAATGGCATCCCTATCAAACTACCAAGGTCTGCCTAAGAGCAAGTGGCAAGCATCCATTGGTATGACATCACATAGAACCTCATCTTGATATTCACCAATTGAAAAAGAAACCAAAGTTTGCTTGGAAACTGTTACCTCATTGCCTCTCTTGAGCCATTACAAGGTGTAGGGTCTAGGATGAATGATGGTGGCCAGGTTCAGTTTGCTGACCATTTCAGTAGAAGCTACATTTGTGCTGCTACCCCCATGTATAATCAAGTTGCATGTTTTGTTGGCTACCTTGCATCTGGAATGGAATATCTACACTCTTTGGTTGGCTTCTACTGGGGCTTCAGTTTAATCATGAGTATCTCACCCCCTTTAGGTGGTAGGTAAGAAGTCTCACCCTCATCAGCAGATTCTTCCTCTTTATCCTCATCTACTTCCTTCTGATCTAGTTCTTCAATCTCTCTGATTGTGAGTACCCTTCTGTTGGGGCAATCTGCCTGAAAGTGACATAGCCATAGCACTTAAAACATTTCTTCTAGCCCTTAGAAGTGGCCTTGGCAACCTGCTTTCTTTTCCCCTTGTCCTTGTCATCCTTAGGGGCAGGTTCTGGCTTATAAGAGTTGAAGGTCTTTACTGGTACAGCAGGTTTAAGAGGGGCAAAAGAGTAAGGCCTCCTAGATTTTAGCTGTTTCTCAACCTTAACAGCTAACTTGTAGGCATCTTCAAATGTCCAAAAAGGTTATAGGTCAACCCTTTCTAAGATTGCAGGGTTTAAGCCCTTGAGAAACCTGGTAATGGTTTGTTCAGGTTCTTCCCTCAAGGCACACTTGATCTGCAGTTGCTCGAATTCCCTAATGTATTGTGCAACCTTCATGCTTCCCTGTTGCAAGGAAGTGATACAGCTCTTGCTTATAGGTAGCTGGTAAGAACCCTCTGTCCATGTGTTTCTTCAATTTAGCCCAAGTTTTGATCTAAGGTTTGCCTTCCAAAGCCTTGGTTCTCTTCAAATTCTCATACCAAAGTGAGGCATATTGTTTTAACTTCAGGACAACAAGCTTAAAAGCCTTTTCTCCAAAATAGCCTTTGATCTCTATGATCCTTTCCATTACCTGAACCCATTCTAAGTAATCTTTAGGCTTTACACTTCCATCAAATTCAGGGGCCTCTATTCTGAGGTCCTTAAGATCATCCTTATGCATTCTCCTTCTCCTAGGCCTAGCATCTCCAAGAAGATTCACTACTATATTGAGAATCAGGAGGGGAATCAGAACCTCCAGGAGGGCCCTAAGGTGGCTCCCTTTATCTTCCTCTAGGCTGGTTCATATGTTGCTGAGTTTAGGCCGTAAGTATTCTGATATTTTCTTGCATTTCTAGGATAGCTCAATCTCTCCTATGTTCATGAGCCTGTTCCAGAGGGAGACGTCTAGGAACTCTCACAGGTTGCTAAGGTGGAGGGGAAGTGTTTTCCTTTTCAGCCATGCTGCTTGGGTAAGGAAATTGGTATGCTGTAGCTATTTGAGGAGTTTGGTTCTTTTGTGGCTGGACTTGTGTTTAGATAGGTAGGGTTCTTTTGTGGTTGAATAACAAGTTTCAGGATGGGAAACAAGTGAATGAGACTAGAAAAAGGAACCAGCAAAGAGTAACAAAAACAACTCACCAAGAATCAGGTTAAGCTCTGATACCAGCTGATGTATGCTAAGTCTTGCAAGCCTGGATTGTTGATAAAGCTAGCAACTCAACATGGAAGATATGAACTAGCCTAAAGGAAGCATTTCCAACAACTAAGACTGTAGGATTCACCACTAAGCCCCTTAAAGTAGGATGCGCCAGGAGTTTAGATAAAGAATCACTCTCAACACTAACTGAGCTAGCTAAAGTTAGAGAGATTTTGAGAGGTTTTTGCTTGAACTAGCAAAAGGAAGGCTTTCATTAATAATAATCTGAGTATTACAAGTGGAGACAAGCCTTAAATACTCGGTGACAATCAAAAGATCAACGGCCATAACTGATTCTAGCCAAAATAAGAAAATAGATTTTGAACTAAACTAGCTTAAAACAGCAACAGGCTGGATTCTTGACACCTAAACCCTTTGATCATCTCCATTACTGAGGTGTCAACCCTTAATAGCATCAAACTACTTGCTAATGATGGCCTTGGAAAGAGATTTGTAGCTGATTACATCAGGTTAATGCTTGCCTACCCAAAAGTACAGCATACTGAAATCCAAAGGATAAAGGGGTGTTTCTTGCATTCTAGTGCTGGTTAAAAGCTGATGCTATAGGATCTGAATTTGCAACTTTAGGACCTTGTTGGATAAAGATTTAGACACCTTGTCAAGCCCTTAGACTTGTTAAAACGAACTGCTAGGTTAGGGGTAAAAATCCTTCTCTTAAACTGTTGCTGCTGCTGCTAAACTGCTGATGTCCTGCGGCTGCCAGAATTAATTCAAGGGCAAAAAAATCAAGAAACCTTTATCATTTGGGAGGTGATTATACGCTGATAAATGAGTTAGGGTACTAATCAAAAGATATTGGATTCCTTCTACATGCATGAGTTATTGAAAGCAAGCAAAAACAATCTGAAACATGCTGATTGCAGGATGCTTTTTATTTGAGCTGAACTGAACTAAGGCTGCAGTTTCAGCCTCAAAATGACTTGGCTTAGCTCAAAAAAATGCTAGGGTGTCCAGAAGAGCAAGGACCTCTCTAAAATAGCCTCCAAACGGAATTGAATTGCCTCATAGAATTGGCCTTGATGGTGGCTAAGCAGCAAAGTCTTCTCTGGTCTAGGGTGAGGGTCTTGTTCTAGCCTCTGGTCTGCATCATCCTCCCCTCCTTTGAGAGGATTTTCTCTCAAATCCCCAAAGTCAATTTCATGCTCTCCATAGGAACTCAGATCACCCACATTGAAGGTTGCTGAAATAGCCATGTCAGCTAGGAGTTCCAGTTTGTAGGCATTAGCTCCCACCTTAGCTAGAACCTTGAAAGGTCTATCCCCTCTAGACGTTAGCTTACTCTTTCTCCTGATGGGGAACCGTTCCGTCCTGAGGTGCAATAAAACAAAGTCACCAGGTTGATACTCCATGCCCTTCCTGTTCTTATTGGCCTGCATCTTGTAGGCTTTATTAACCTTTTCAATATGGGCTCTAATCTGGTCATAAAGCTTCTTCATTTCTTTGGCCCTCTTTTTAGCCTCAAAGTTAACCTTGCTGTCAGTGGGGAGAGGAACAAGATCTATAGGAGTGAGGGGATTAATCCCATATAATGCCTCAAAAGGTGAACAACCAGTAGCTCTAGTTGGTGTAATATTGTAAGCAAACTCAGCATGAGGCAGTTTGAGATCCCATTCCTTTAAATTCTTCTAGACCATGGTTCTAAGGAGGCTGGATAAGGTCCAGTTGGTGACCTCAATTTGGCCATCAGTTTGAGGATGGCAAGTGGTGCTGTACAAGAGCTTGGTACCTAACAGATGCCATAAATTGCTCAATAAATGGGACAAGAACTTAGTGCCTCTGTCACTTACAATGGTCTTGAGGACTCCATGCAATCTGATGATCTCTCTAAAGTACAAATCAGCAATGTGAGATGCACTGTCAGCCTTGTGACATGCCATTAAATGAGCTATTTTGGTGAATCTGTCTGTCTACCACCACCATAACTGAGTCTTTACCTCTCTAGGTTCTAGGTAAACCAACAACAAAATCTATACTAGCATCTTCCCATGACCTTAATGGGACTTGAAGGGGTGTAAAAAGGTTTTGATGGAATTGGCTCTGGGCTTTATGGAAAATGGAGCATCTGGATACCACTATATCCACATCTTCCCCCATTTTTAAACAATAAAAATGCTCCCTAAGAGTATCCAAGGTCTTGTTCATCCCAAAATGCCCAATAAGTGACCCTCTATGGGCCTCTCTCACCAGCAAGTCCCTCAATGGACATGCTGGAATACACAGTTTATTCCCTTTGAACAAAAATCCATCTTGCATCACATAAGGCCCTTGAGTTGTGGTGTTATTCACTAACTCCTGAAAAGCTGGGTCTTCAAGGTAGTAGATCTGAATAGACTGCAATCCCAGTAGCTTTGCACCTAAAACAGAAATCAAGGCATACCTCCTTGAAAGTGCATCTGTTGCTACATTCTCAGTTCCCTTCTTGTGCTTGGCAGAAAAGATGAAAGCTTGCAGGAACGCGACCCATTTTGCATATCTTACATTGAGCTTGGGCTAGCCATTGAGAAACCTTAATGCTCCATGGTTTGAATACAGGACAAAGGCTTTAGGTTTCAGGTAGTGACTCCAATGACTTAGAGCTCTGACTCTGGCATAGAATTCTTTGTCATAGGTTGAGTTATTGAGTTTAGGACCACTAAGCTTCTCACTGAAGTAGGCCAGGGGTCTTTTCAGTTGGGTAAGAACAGCTCCGATGCCCACCCGACTGGCATCATACTCTACCTCAAACAATTCTTTAAAGTTAGGTAAGGTTAGGACTGGTGCCTCACATAACCTTTTCTTGATAGTCTCAAAAGCTTTCTATGCTGGTGGAGACCAAGAAAAGTTTTCCTCCTTCATGTATTCAGTGAGAGGAGCCATGATTACACTGAAATCCTTGATGAATCTTCTATAGAAAGAAGCATGGAAACTTTTGACTACACTGACTGAGGTAGGTACTGGCCAAGATTTAATTGCTTTAACCTTGGCTTCATCCACTTGAATAACATCACCGGGAACCATATATTTGAAGAAGACAACCCTTGGTACAAAGAACTCACATTTTTCTAGCCTCCCATACAGTTTCTAGCTTCTAAGGGTGGTGAAAACTTGGTTGAGGTGCTGAATGTGATCAAGTTTAGTCGTGTTGTGTACAAGTATGTCATCAAAATATACAACCATAAACAGACCTATGTAGGGCCTAAGCACTTCTTTCATCAACGTTATGAAGGTGATAGGTGCATTAGATAACCCAAATGACATGATAAGCCATTCATAAAGCCCTTGCTTTGTCGTGAAAGCAGCTTCCCATTCATCCCCTTCTCTCATTCTGATCTAATGGTAGCCACTCCTTAAATCTATCTTAGAGAAGATCTTTGAACCACGAAGCTCATCTAATATGTCATCAAGTCTAGGGATAGGATACGTATACTTGATTGTAATATTGTTGATGGCTCTACGGTCCACACACATCCTCCAACTGCCATCTTTCTTTGGCACCAATAAGGCTGGGACTAAGCATGGACTCATGCTTTCCCTCACATAACCCCTATCAATCAGTTCTTCAACTTACCTTTGTAACTCCTTGGTTTCAGTAGGGTTGCATTTGTAAGCAGGCTTGTTAGGTAATGGGGCTCCAGAGATTAGATCAATTTGGTGCTCTATACTCCTTTTAGTAGGGAGGCCAGGGGGTAAGTCATGGCAAAAACATCCTTAAACTCCTCTATTAAGTGCTGAACAAAAGGGTGTAGGGTTGCTGGATCTGATTTCGGGGTAGATTCCAATATAAGTATAGCAAACACAGTTTTTTCCTTAGTAATAGCCTTCTCTACTCTTTCCCCCTTGACAAATAAGGCACTCTCCATGTGTGTATCCCTCCCAGTTTCATGTTTATGTGCTTAGTTAGGCGGTTAAGGGGTCAGTGTCATCTTCTTATCCTTCAGTTTAAAAGAGTAAGTGTTGGATTGACCATAGTGAATGACATCCCTATCAAACTGCCAAGGCCTGCCCTGGAGCAAGTGGCAAGCATCCACTGGTAAGATATCACACAGAACGTCATCTTGATATTCACCAATTAAAAAAGGAACCAAAGTTTACTTAGAAACTGATACCTTATTACCGCTCTTAAGCCATTGCAAGGTGTAGGGTCTAGGATGAATGATGGTGGCTAGGTTCAGTTTGCTGACCATTTCAGTAGAAGCTACATTTGTGTAGCTGCCCCCATGTATAATCAGGTTGCATGTTTTGTTGGCTACCTTGCATCTGGAATGGAATATTTGCACTCTTTGGTTGGCGTCTACTGGGGCTTCAGTAGTATGAAGGACCCTTTTAATCATGAGTATCTCACCGTCTTTAGGTTATAGGTAAGAAGATTCACCCTCATCAGCAGATTCTTCCTCCTCTACTTCCTTGTGATCTAGTTCTTCAATCTCTCTAATTGTGAGCACCCCTTTGTTGGGGCAATCTGCCTGAAAGTGACCATAGCCATGGCACTTGAAACATTTCTTCTGGCCCTTAGGGGTGTCCTTAGCAACCTCCTTTCCTTTCCCCTTATCCTTGTCATCCTGGGGGCAGGTTCTGGCTTATTAGAGTTGAAGGTCTTTACTGGTGTAATAGGTTTAGGAGGGGCAGAAGAGTAAGGCCTCCTAGATTTTAGCTATTTCGCAACCTTAACAGCTAACTTGCAGGCATCTTCAAATGTGCAGAAAGGTTGTAGCTCAACCCTTTCTAAGATTGCAGGGTTTAAGCCCTTGAGAAACCTGGTAATGGTTTGTTCAGGTTCTTCCCTCAAGGCACACCTGATCTGCAGTTGCTCGAATTCCCTAATGTATTGTTCAACCTTCATGCTTCCCTGTTGCAAGGAAGTGACTTTCAGGCATAGCTCTTGCTTATAGGTGGCTGGCAAGAACCTTCTGTCCATATGTTTCTTCAATTTAACCCAAGTTTTGATCTTAGGTTTGCCTTCCGAAGCCCTGGTTTTCTTCCGATTCTCATAGCAAAGTGGGGCATATTGTTTTAACTTCAGGACAGCAAGCTTAAAAGCCTTTTCTCCAGAATAGCCTTTGATCTCTATGATCCTTTCCATGGCCTGAACCCATTCCAAGTAATCTTTAGGCTTTAAGCTTCCATCAAATTCAGGGGCCTCTATTCTAAGGTCCTTAAGGTCATCCCTATGCATTCTCTTTCTCCTACGCCTAGCATCTCTAGTAGAAGATTCACTACCATACTAAAAATCAGGAGGGGAATCAGAACCTCCAGGAGGGTCCTGAGGTGGCTCCCTTTCTCTTCCTCTAGGCTAGTTCATAAGTTGCTAAATTTGGGCTGTAAGTATTCTGATATTTTCTTGCATTTCTAGGATAGCTTGATCTCTCCAAATTTTATGAGCTTGTTCTAGAGAGAGACCTCTAGGACCTCTCACAGGTTGCTGAGGTGGAAGGGAAGTGTTTTCCTTTTCAGCCATGCTGCTTGGGTAAGGAAATTGGTATACTGTAGCCGTTTGGGGAGTTTGGTTCTTTTGTGGCTAGACTTGTGTTTGGATAGGTAGGGTTCTTTTGTGGTTGAATAATAAGTTTCAGGATGGGAAACAACTGAATGAGACTAGAAAAAGGAAGCAGCAACCAAGAACAAAAACAACTCACTAAGAATCAGGTTAGGCTCTTATACCAGCTGATGTATGCCGAGTCTTAGAAGCTTGGATTATTGATAAAGCTAGCAACTCAACATGGAAGATATGAATTAGCCTAAAGGAAGTATTTCCACCAACTAGAACTGTAGGATTCACCACTAAGCCCATTAAAGCATAATGCGCCAGGAGTTTAGATAAAGAATCACTCTCAACACCACCTGAGCAGGCTAAAGTTAGAGAGATTATGAGAGGTTTTTGCTTGAACCAGCAAAAGGAAGGCCTGCACTAATAATAATCTGAGTATTATAAGTGGAGACAAGCCTTAAATACTCGATGACAATCAAAAGATCAACGGCCATAACTGATTCTAGCCAAAACCAGAAAATAGATTTTGAACTAAACTAGCTTAAAACTGCAACAGGCTGGATTCTTGACACCTAAACCCTTTGATTTTCTCCATTACTAAGGTGTCAACCCTTAATAGCATCAAGGTACTTGCTAAGGATGGCCTTGGAAGGAGATTTGTAGCTGATTACATCAAGTTAATGCCGGCCTACCAAAAACTACAGCATACTGAAATCCACAGGATAAAAGGGTATTTCGTGCATTCTAGTGCTGGTTAAAAGCTGATGCTATAGGATCTCAATCTGTAACTTTAGGACCTTGTTGGATAAATATTTAGACACCTTTCCAAGACTTTAGACTTGTCAAAACGAGCTACTAGGTTGGGGGTAAAAAGTATACCCTTAAACTACTGCTGCTGCTGCTGAACTGCTGATGACCTTGCTGCTGCCAGAATTATTTCTAGGGAAAAAAAATCGAGAAACCTTTATCATTTAGGAGCTGATTATAAGCTGATAAATGGTTTAGGGTACTAATCAAAAGGGATTGGATTCCTTAGACATGCATGAGTTACTGGAAGCAGGCAAAAACAATCTAAAACATGCTGATTGCAGGATGCTCTTTATTTGAGCTGAATTGAGCTAAGGCTACTGTTTGAGCGTCAAAATGACTTAGCTTGGCTTAAAGAAATGCTAGGGTGTTCAGAAAAGCAAGGACCTCACTAAAATAGCCTCCAAACTGAATTGAATTGTCTCATAGAATTGGCCTTGATGGTAGCTAAGCAGCAAAGTTTTCTTTGGTCCAGGGTGAGGGTCTTGTTCTAGCCTCTGGTCTACATCAAAATCCTTAATAAATCTTCTTTTCAAACTAGCATGACTAAGGAATGATCTAACTTGCTTTATAGCGGAAGGAATAAGTAAATTAGAAATCTGATCAACTTTGGCTTTATCAACCTCAATCGCATTTTTACACCTTATAACCCAACAATATCCCTTCTTGGACCATGAAATGACCTTTTTTCCCAACTCAAGAGAAGATTCGCTTCTTTACATCCTTTCCAAATAGTGGACAAATTAATAAGACACACGTAAAAGGAAGAGCCAAAAACAGAGAAATTATTCATAAACACCTCTTTGAAATTATCAATATAATCAACAAATATGATCATAATGCATCTTTAAAATGTGGAAGATGCATTACACAACCTGAAGGGCATCCTCTTATAGGCAAATGCACCGGATGGCCATGGAAAAATCATTTTCTCATGGTCTTCAAGATAAACAGGTATTTGGTTGTACCTAGAACACCCATCTAGACAATAGTAGAAACTTTGTCGTGCTAGCTTTTCTAAAATTTGATTAATGAAGCGGAGGGAAAAATTGCTCTTTCTACTAACAGAACTAAGTCTCCTATAAACAACATATACCCTCTACCTTGTGGTCTGTCTAGCAGGAATTAGTTCACCATCACTATTGTTCACAACAGTTACGCCAGATTTCTTAAGGACTAGTTGAACTGGATTGACCCAATAACTATAAGAATTTAGATAGATAATGCATGCTTTTAAAAGCTTTACTACCTCTTTTTGGACAACTTCTTTCGCTTGGGGGTTCAGTCTACATTGCATTCACCTAATAGGTTTTTCATTGTCCTCTAAGGGAATGCTGTGCATATAAGTAGTTGGAGTAATCCCTTTTAAATCAGCAATCAACCACCCAATAGCCCCTGTATGTTCAGATAAGGCATGAATCAGCTCTTTCTCTTGATCACAAGATGAAAGAGAAAATATAATGACGGTAGGGTTTCTTAGGGCCTACAAACACATACTTGAGTGAATCAGGGAGATGTTTCAACTCAAGTTTAGGTAGGGGAACAACAGAAGGTGGCATAGGAGAACTTGTCAAAGGCTAAAGAGGTTCATAAATGGTCACCAAAGAGGAAGACTCCATATAAGCAGTAGAGTCAAGAGCAGAGTCCATCTGATCTATTGTACTTCCTAAGTCAAATAAGCCCAAATCCTCATGAGGAAGATAGGTTCTCAAGGGATCATTGCTTCAAGTGGTAAGTAAAGTGTTAGGATAAATTTGAGTGAAAACAAAAGCCACAAGCGTACAGCTTTCGCTGTAGTACTTGAGGATCGTTTCCTCAGGGAAAATGGATAAGATTATGGTCACAGAAAAGGGCGAATTAACTAATTAATCTAATGTTAACTGCACTAGACCAAATTAAACCATTCAAAGGGAACTAGTGTCGTAATTCAACTGAACATTTGGCAAAGCATTTGACTAAACATTCAACTAAACATAAGCAACTTAAATGAACTAAACCTAACCATTAAAACGAAAGCATATAAATGAGTCTAATACATTCATCATCATTCAACTGAAACTAAAACCTAGAATCTGAAATCACCATTCAGCGATCATACCAACATCTTAAATTGAGCAACCTTATCCTTTAATAAATACTCAAAATTGAAGCATTAATCATCATCAACTAAACATAAGCAATCAAGCATTCAAAGGAGGCTAATGCAGTTAACACCATTTAGCATTCACCATTCACTATAATTCAAATTAACCATTCAAACCATCATATTTGAACAAACCATCAACAAAACCATCATACTATATCCATAAAATCAGACCATAGTATATCAACCAAACCATAATATCAACAAAACCAAAGCAAATAATTTGAGCGAAATGCATCAAACCAGCATCATCATTCAGTCGACCAAACAGAGTAGATCATAATCATCAAGCCAAATCAAACTAAACTATCATCAGCCAGAGCATGAGTAACCGAGAGACAGGTTAGAGAGGCTGAGAGCAAACTAAAGAAAACAGTATGCACTTGCATTAAAAACAAAGAAAGCTAGCTACTGGGAGGGGAAGGCCGAGAGCAAAACGAACAGGGGAGGTAAACGAACTCAGAACCTGGCACAGGGGAGACGAACAAGAAGAGCTCACAACCAACCAGATCATTACCATTGATGATGGGAACATCATAGTTGTGCCATCAATGGAGGACACTCCACGGCTGTGTTCAAGCATAACCAAGCAGGGGAGGGGGTGACTGAAATTCAACGAAACTCATCCATATCTTACCCAAAAAAAAAAAAAACCAAATTCGTGAATTACAACTAGGAAACGTGAAAACAAAGCATAATTAGATGAATTCAAAACCCAAAACCTAAACTAACATCAAACCCTAACCCTTAAAATTGAAAAAAATGCATCTGAGTTTCAAGTGAGAACTTTAAAAATTAAACTAATTAAACCCTCAAAACTGAAGCTAAACCCTAAGAAAAACCCCTAATTATCTAGCTTTCAAGTCGTAGCCTCTTTATACTCAAATCCTCTTTCGATTTCTGCCCTTGGATCTCGACAATCGTGATGGTCACAATGAGGGACAGCGATGGTGGTGCGTTGGCATTTGCTGCGCAAATCGTAGTGGAGATGGGAGTGGTGTGTGATGTTGATGCTAGTGAGATAAAGAGAGATGAGTTTCAGAGAGAAAGAGATGCAAAGATGGAGGATGAAGATGAATAGGAAGGGTCGAATTTTGGGGTTTCTTCGGCCGAGAGGAAAGAGAAGGTGAAATGAGATAAGTGAGAGGGGGGAATTTGGGGTCATGTGCCTAGCACGCTGGTGCTTTCTTTTGTTATTTTTTTTCCTCTTTTTTTCCCCCCTGGGGCTGAACAAGAAGCGAGCTTAAGGATTTGGGTTGGGTCAATTTTACCTAGTTCTTCATTTTCGGCATTTTCAGTAATTTTTCGCATTTTTATCGTAATTATTCTCATTTTATTTAAAACCTACAAAACAAAATAAAACCAAATAAAAACCTGAAAATAATACTTGTAATGAGCATAAATCAGGTATAAAAGTATCGTAAGAATGACACATTTTTGGCACGAACAAATACCCCTACACCAAGATTTTGCTCGTCCTCGAGTAAAACAAACTAAACTCACTAAAAATGAAAAATAACAAAAAGAAAGTCCTAACTCACTGTCATAGAAATCACGGCTGCATTTAGCATATGCAACAAGCCCTTTAAACCCCTTGGTTTTCCAAGTGGACAAGTGAGGTCTCGTGAGGGTTTTCAAGTGAAATACACACAAAAATTATAAAAACAAAAGAAAATCTTTTTGTTTTTTCTCGATGCTAATATGTACAAAATTAGGAGAAGATATGCACACGTTCTAATCAACTAAATCACCCATGTAACCAAGTTATTAACCTACATATATACAGAATATACTTCAAAGTCCTCTACTCCATAAATGACATCAAAGTACTAATTTTTCACCCCATTGAACATCAAGATTCTGAATCCATCGCAGTGCTCGTGTGCAAGTGTATCATCATCTCAAGGCTTAGATTTACCAAAATTAGACTCAACCCTACTTGGCTGACACAACTACATTATTAACATAATAACATTGGAAGCAAGCTTTCCCAGTAGCGATATTGCCTCAAAAGGTAACATCCAGTAGCGCGTGCTTCAAAGGAGAACGCTCAGTAGCGCATGCCCCAAATGGATACTTGTCATTCCAAATTTTATTTCATCTCTTTTTCTTCTTTGTTCTTCTTACTGATAATATACTTTTTTTTCTCATCATTTTTTCATTTTTTTCAGAGTAATCGCGTCACAAGCAAGTAGGGGAATCATTCATGGAAGCATATGACTTAAAAATAATGATGAAGGAATAAACAAGGATTGGATTACACAATCTATACTGAACAACTGGAGTTAGAATCAGGGCTCAGAATGTCACACAGAGGTTGTAGACTTATCATGCACATCCTACTTATATACAAGCTAGTAACCAAAGCACAGGGAATTTAAGCTAATCAGACATAGCACAAACATCCCCTAAAACAAAACTAAAATCTTTTTGGATTTTTCAAAATTTTTCAAAGAAAAGTATGTACACATGGGAACCCCACCCCACACCAAAACTTCACAATGGCCTCATTGGGAGTGGAACAGACACAGAAAGACCAAAAGAAAAATCTAAAAAGCAAACATATGCTTAAAAACAAGACTCAAAAACAAAACAACCAATCAAAGAAAAATGATCAACTATATAAAAAGAAACTGGAATAAAACAAAGAAAGAAGAAAAGAGAGACAGAAGGAGAGAGAGGAGAAGAAATTTCTAGCAAACCAGGTCGGGTGCTAAGTACGCCCAAGCTATTTCAGATCATAATCACTAATCACAGCTAGGTTCATGGAGTATTAGACACTCCACATCTTCTTGGCTTGGTAGCTCCAAAAATGGTTTCAAACGATGGCCCTTCACTTTGAAGGTGGCACCTCTTTGAGGATTCTGAATTTCAACTACACCATAGGAAAACACATGTGAGACAATATAAGGACCCGTCCATCGGGACCTCAATTTTCCTGGGAACAAATGGAGCCTAGAGTTATACAAGAGTACTTTCATTCCCATGGCAAACTCTTTTGTAAAAATATGTCGATCATGAAACAACTTTGCCCTCTCTTTATATGATCGAGCACTCTCATAAGCCTCAACTCTAGTCTCATCAAGCTCACTCAGTTGCAGTCGTCTCTCCTCACCTGCCTCAGTCAAATCATAATTAAGCTTTCTAATGGCCCACCAAGCTTTATGCTCTATCTTCACAGTTAAATGACAAGGCTTACCATAAACTACCCTAGAAGGTGACATACCTAAGGGAGTTTTGAAAGCCATCCTATATGCCTAAAGAGTATCCACCAGCTTATCAGCCCAATCTTTCTTATTCCTACTCACTGTCTTTTCTAAAATCTACTTAATCTGCCGATTGGACACTTCAACCTGGCCACTGGTTTGGGGATGGCAGGGAGTAGTAAGCCTATGGACTGTGGAATACCTCTTTAGTAGGACATCAAAAGATCTATTATGAAAATGGGTGCCCTGATCACTAATGATAGCACGGTGTATACCAAATCAAGCAAAGATGTTCTCCCTAAGGAGTTTCACAACCACTTTAGCTACATTGGTCCTAGAAGGGATAGCCCCAATCCATTTAGAAACATAGCCCACAGTTAACAAAATGTACTCATTCCCAAACGAAGATGGAAATGGTCCCATAAAATCAATACTCCATACATCAAAAACCTCTACAATACTGATGGGATTCAATGGCATCATATATTTCCTGCTTATTCCACCCAACTGTTGGCATCTAGTGCAACTCTTGCAGTACTCAAATGCATCTTTAAAAAAAGTAGGCCAGTGAAAACCACACTGAAGAGCCTTAGCTGCTGTCTTCCTACCACTAAAATGTCCCCCACATGCCTGGTCAAGATAAAAAGAAAGGACATTTCTCACCTCATGGTCGAGAATGCACCTCCTAAAAACTTGGTCAGAGTAGTACTTAAACAGATAAGGGTCATCCCAAACAAAGAACTTCATAAGATGGAAGAATCTATCTTTGTCATTCTTAGTCCAACCCTCAGGGATCCTACGAACAACTAAGTAGTTCACAATATCAGCATACCAAGGATCAGGGTGAATAGCATATAATTGCTCATCGGGGAAGCACTCAGAAACACTGGACTCACTCTCCCTATCATAGATGATCTTAGACAGAT
Source organism: Carnegiea gigantea (assembly GCA_029747015.1). Taxonomy (NCBI): domain Eukaryota; kingdom Viridiplantae; phylum Streptophyta; class Magnoliopsida; order Caryophyllales; family Cactaceae; genus Carnegiea; species Carnegiea gigantea. The sequence continues at coordinate 195,356 of JAKOGI010000619.1, forward strand.
GGTCAGCCACAAGGTTTTTAGAACCTTTCTTATCTTTGATTTCACAGTCAAATTCTTATAAAAGCAAAATCCATCTTATAGGTCTAGGCTTAGCATCCTTCTTAGAAAGAAGGTGCTTACGGGTAGAGTGGTCAGTATAAACAATCACATGTGACCCAATCAGATAAGATCTACACTTTTCAAAACCAAAGACCGTAGCCAAAAATTCATTCTCAGTAATAGTGTAATTTAGTTGGGCATCATTCAACGTGTAATTAGCATAGTAAATGACATGAGGTTTCCTATCAATGTGCTGTCCTAACACAACCCCAATAGCATAATCAAATGCGTCACACATCAATTCAAATGGTTCTCCCTAAATGGGAGGATGAAGAATAGGAGTAGAGGTTAAGACCTCCTTAAGCTTAGAAAATGCCTTATAACACTCTTCAGAGAAATGAAATGGCACATCCTTAGCTAACAGATTGGATAAGGGCTTTGCAATTTTACTAAAATCCTCAATAAAATGACGATAAAAGCTAGCATGTCCAAGGAAAGATCGCAAATCTTTCACACAAGTGGGAGGGGGAAGATTAACAATCAGGTTAGTCTTAGCTTTGTCTACCTCAAATCCATCTCGAGAAATAATCTGTCCTAAGACTATACCCTTTTTAACCATAAAGTGACATTTTTTCAGTTCAAAGTCAAATATTTCTCCTTACACCTTTCTAACATCTTTCTCAGATTAGACAAGCAATCATCAAAAGAAGATCCAAATACAGAAAAGTTATCTATGAAAATTTTCATACATTGGTAAACTAAATCTGAGAAAATAGATTTGAAAAGTAGCAGGGGCATTACACAGTCCAACTGACATTCTTCTAAAGGCATATGTTCTAAATAGGTAAGTGAAAGTAGTCTTTTCCTGATCCTCAGGAGCAATAGAGATCTAGGTATAACCGTAATATCCATCTAGAAAGCAATAGAAGGAATGTCCAGCTAACCTCTCTGGCATTTGATCCAGGAAGGGAAGGGAAAAATGGTCTTTTCTAGTGGCAGCATTCAATTTCCTATAATCTATATACACACGCCGTCCAGATTGAACTCGAGTGGGGATTAAGTTATTGATATCATTCCTAATTACGGTAATACCGGTCATTTTAGGAACAACTTGAACAGGGCTAACCCACTCACCATTAGAAATAGGATAAACAATCCCATGGTCTAACCATTTCAACACCTCCTTCTTCACTACTTCTTGCAAAGTAGGATTCAAACGCCTTTGACGATCACGATAGGGCTTAGCATTGTCTTCTAAATGAATTCTATGTTGCACAACAGAAGGACTAATACCCTTAATATCCCCTAAAGTCCTTCCTGAAGCTTCTTTGTTCTCTCTAAGTAAAGAAATTAGTTTGTCCTCTTGGTCTTGGTCTAAATCAGAAGCAATAACGATAGGTAATGATTCATCGGGCCCTAGGATTGCATTTCAATTCAAGAGCAAAAGGGAAAATAGATTCAGCAATAGATTTATGCATAGCAGTGAGCAAACAATCAGCAGTAGAGCACAAGTCATCAAACTCAAACACATAATATTCAGGATCATCATCTATAAGCAATGACTCATACTCAGTTACAAATGCATCATCAAAGGCATCATCGACTACAGAATCCCCTACCCAATTAAGAGTAGAAAATTCCATATCATCAAATCCAAAGGGCTGTCTTTGCATGTTAAAGATGTTCAATTCCACAATCACATTGCCAAAAGATAGTCTCATCATACCATTCCTATAGTTAATGAGGGCGTTGGCAATGGCCAACAAAGGACGCCTAGAATAACAGGAACCTGACTAGCTAAGTTGGACACCTTCTCCGTTTCAATCACAGCAAAGTCCACTAGGCAAATAAATTCACCCACTCTAATCAGCACATCCTTGACTATCTCTCTGGGCACCCTAGTCGATCTATCAGCTAATTGAATGATCATCCTAGTAGGTTTCAACTCACCTAACTCTAGCCTCTCATACCCAGCAAAGGGTATCAAGTTGACACAAGCCCCTAGGTCAAGGAATGCTCTGTAAATGAGTTGGTCCCCTATGACTACAGATATAGTAGGACAACCGAGGTCCTTATATTTCATTGGGATCTGAGAAAGGATAAAATTAGCACCAGAAGTCAAGAAAGGCTTCTTAGTTACACCAGTTGCTCTCTTTGTGGTACATAGCTCCTTTAAGAATCTAGCATAAGGGGGCATATGCTGAATAGCATTAAATAAGGGAATGTTGATCTTAACTTTAGAGAAGGTCTCTCATCTTCTCAATATGAACTTGATCTTTCTTCTTGAATCTATGGGGAAAAGGAGGTGAAGGCATCTGGATTTTCACAGAAGAAGAAGGGGAGGAAGAATTCTTAGAAGGTGAAGAACTTGCTGCGTCAGAGGAGTCCTTCTATGTTGGCTCCTTTTCCTTAGAAGGTGACTTAGGAGAGGGAGGACTACCTGAAGCATTGGGGACACCATCAGTAGCATCCCCTGACCAACTGGATGGACCAGTCTCTGGAGTAAAAAAGGGGAAAGAATTCTGGAAGAATTAGTGAGGATACCCGCAAGGTTCATTAGGATTTCTCACTTAGTTATCAACCTCTCGACCAGAACGGAGAGATATAACTGCATTCACTTTCCTTACAGGCTCATTAGGGTTACCAGAAGAAGAGGAGGCGTGACCCTTAGGGTTCATCTCAGGTTGACTCAGGAAGGTACCTGGTTCCCTAAAAGATGATGCCAACGGGGAAAATTCTTTGGTCATCATTCTCTCATCATTCTTTCCATGTTAGCATTAATCATTCTCTCCACATTGCTATTAATTCTGCACTCCAATTTATCAATATTAGTATAACCAGGAGGAGGTTAAAGTTGGGCAATGGGAGGTGGAGGTCCAGGTGCATTAGGCACACTTGAAAAAGCCAGTCTCTGAAAGGAGTTTGAAGGATGAGATATGGGTTGGGAGTTATTTCTGGGAAACATCCCAGGTTGAGAACTAGGAACCATAGCATTTGGTCCACTATTTCATGAAAGGTTAGGGTGATTCCGCCATCCTGCGTTGTAAGAAGGGGAGAAAGGGTCATTCTTAGGTCTCTAGAATGCCATACTTGCTTGCTCTTGTTCAGTTGCTAATTGATGAGCAAAATAAGGATAAGCTCTCAAAGAATGCTCTAAGGCCTAACAATAAGAACAAGACACTATAGAGGTCTAAGATAACTAGGATATCTGGAGAGATAATCCCTTCAACATATTTTCTAAAACAGCAATCTTAGATTCTAAGTGGCTTACATCAGAAACCGAATGCAACCCACCCCTTGTGAACCTAGAACTCAGGCTGTCATCACGAGCAGTTTTCCACTGCATGGTTTTCTCAGCCAAGTCCTCTAAAAACTCCCAAGTAGCTACGGGATTCTTAGAAAGAAAGCCACTCTGACACATGGACTCTACCATGGTCCTGGTCTATTGGCCAAGTCCTTCATATACAATCTAGCACAAGTGTGCTTGGTCTAAACCATGATGGAGACATTGGGCCAAAAAAGTTTTGCACCTATCAAAATATTTCCAAAATGATTCCCTATCAAGTTGCACAATTTGATTAATTTCATTCCTCAGCTTAACTGTCTTGGCATTAGGGAAATATTTTCTTAAGAACAATCTTGCAAAATCATTTTAAGAAGTAACAGAATTAGTAGCCAAGCCACACATCTAACGTTTAGCAGAATCTTTCAAAGCAAAAGGAATCGATTTCATTCGCACAACATCAATGGGAATATTTGGAAAATGCATCATAGAACAAACTTCTTTAAATTCCCTCAAAAACAAATAAGCATCCTCTACACCTGTGAATTTAGGGAGCATCTGAGTATAATGGGATTTTAATTCGAATGTCACTTTTGATGCAAGATTAGGCATAACAAAACATAATGGCAAAGCAGTTCTAGGGGGATAGAAAATATCACTCAAAGTTCTTTCTTATGCCATGTTCCCTAACTCAAGCTTAGGTTCAGGCTCAAGTTCTAAGTCAGGGTCGGGCTCACTCCTAACGAGTCATTGATCCTCAGGGTCTCTAACCCACCTAGTCATATAAACCCCACACCTTCACCAGAAAGAAGTCCTATTTTTGGGCTTTTCTTTTTCTATTTTTTTGAATGAATTTTCTAATTTTTTCTTTTTTTTCTTTTTTTCAAATACAAAATCAAATCAAAATGTTACTCAACCCTAAGGATGATTTACAAATGGTAACCAAATCAAAAAGTTAATCAATATCTAAAATAAAGCAATTCCCAACAAAAACCAAATTCTAAAACAAAGCAACTAAAGCTTCAATTCCAAGTGATTTATCAATCAATCCCTTTTTGAAGTCTAAAGTTTTCTAAATTGTTATGAGTTTTTTAGATTTTTTCCAACAAATGAACTAAATATAAAACAATTGATAATGAAGCAAATCAAAGTAACTAATAAGAACAAAACTAAGAGAAAGAAAAATGCTCAAACTAAAGGAAACAGAAACTTGCCATTTTGTTTTTGAGGTTTTTAAAAATTTTCAATTTTTTGTAGTTTTCAAGTTTTTCAAATTTTTTTTCAATTTTAGGTTTTTCTAATTTTTAGTATTTTCAAGTTTTTCTATTTTTTTTTTTTTTTGATTTTAGGGTTTTGTAATGTTCTTTTGGATTTTGGGAAAATTCAAGAAATGAGCTAAACTAAGTCATAATTGATAATGAAGTAAACAAAGTAAGGTAGCACATATGCAACTAAAAAGAAAGTGGCTAAGAAAATGAAAAGATGACCTAATATTATACCGTCGTCCTCATTAACGGTGCCAAAAACTTGTTATGATAAATTTAAGTGATAAACAAAAGCCGCAAGCGTACACCCTTCGCTATAGTACTTGAGGATCGTTTCCTCAGGGACAATGGACAAGATTATGGTCATAGAAAAGGACGAATTAACTAATTAATCTAATCTTAACTACACTAGACCAAATTAAACCATTCAAAGAGAACTAGTGCCCTAATTCAACTGAACATTTAGCTAAGTGTTCGACTAAACATTCAACTAAACACAAGCAACTTAAATGAACTAAACCTAACCATTTAAACAAAAGCATATAAATGAGTCTAATACATTCATCATCATTCAACTAAAACCAAAACCTAGAATATGAAATCACCATTCAGTCATCATATCAACACGTCAAATTGAGCAACCTTTTCCTTCAATAACTGCCCAAAATTGAAGCATTAATCATCATCAACTAAACATAAGCAATCAAGCATTCAAAGGAGGCCAATGCAATTAACACCATTCACCATTCACCATTCACCATTCACCAGATTTCAGTTTAACCATTCAAACCATCATGTTCGAACAAACCATCAACAAAACCATCATACTATATCCACAAGATCAAACCATAGTATATCAACCAAACCATAATATCACCAAAACCATAGCAAATAATTTGACCTAAATGCATCAAACCAGCATCATCATTTAGCCGACCAAACAAAGTAAATCATAAATTCATATCATAATCGTCAAGCCAAATCGAACTAAACTATCGTCAGCCAGAGCATGATCAATCGAGAGATAGGTTAGAAAGACTGAGAGCAAACTGAAGAAAACAGTATGCACTTGCATCAAAAACAAAGAAAGTTAGCTATTGAGAGGAAAAGACCGAGAGCAAAACGAATAGGGGAGGTGAACGAAATCAGAACCTGGCACAGGGGAAACGAACAAAAAGAGCTCATGGCCAGTAAGATCACTACCATTGATGGTGGGAACATCATAACTATGCCATCAATGGAGGACACTCCACAACCCTGTTCAACCAGAACTAAACAGGGGAGGGGGGCATGACTGAAATTCATCAAAACTCATCCAAATCTTACAAAACAAAACAAACCAAATTCGTGAATTACAACCAAGAAACATGAAAACAAAGCATAAATCCATGAATTCGAAGCCCAAAACCTAAACTAACATCAAATCCTAACCCTTAAAATTGAAAAAAATGCATCTGAATTTCAAGTGAGAACTTTAATAATTAAACTAATTAAAACTGAAGCTAAACCTCAAGAAAAACCCCTAATTACCTAGCTGCCAAGCCGTAGTCTCTTTATACTCGAACCCTCTTTCAATTTCTACCCTTGGATCTCGACAATCGTGATGGTCATGATGGGGGACAGCGATGGTCGTGCGTTGGCGTTTGCTACGCGAATCGTGGTAGGGATGGGAGTGGTGTGTGGTGTTAATGCTAGTGACGTAAAAAGATATCAGTTGTAGAGAGAGAGAGATGCGAAGATGGAGGATGAAGATGAATGGGGAGGGTCGAGTTTCAGGGTTTCTTCAACCAAGAGGAAACAGAAGGTGAAATGAGATAAGTGAGAGGGGGGAATTTGGGGTCACGTGTCTAGCACGCCAGTGCTTTCTTTTATTATTTTTTTCTTTTATTTTCCCTTTGGGCTGAACAAGAAACGGGCTTAAGGAACTAGGTTGGGTGAATTTGGCTTAATTCTTCATTTCCGGCATTTTTAGCATTTTTTAGCATTTTTGCCGTAATTACTCTCATTTTGATCAAAACCTACAAAATAAAATAAAATCAAATAAAAACCTGAAAATAATACTTATAACGAGCATAAATCAGGTATAAAAGTGTCGTAAGAATGACAAATTTTAGGCACGAACATAAAGCTTATTTAATCATTTCATCAATCACATCAACAAAGAAGCATTTAGATTCATCTTCAAATGTAGGTTGAGAAAAAGCTTTAAAGATGTTAAGCCTACCCCTCATGTTCATGATCAAGACATCCATCACTCCCAACTTGTTAATAGTGGCATTAGCTGTAACTAGAAATACATGCCCTAAAATAAGGCGGATTTACTTAGAAGCATGACTAGGTTCTATGTCCAACATAACAAAATCAATAGAAAAGAATCCTTCATCAAATTAAACCAAGAAATTATATGTCCGTCCCTTAAAAGTCCTTCTTGACCTATCTGCAAGCCAAACGGTATAGTCAGAAGGTTCTAATTCCCCAAATCCCTGCTCTAAGTAAATAGAATATGATATCAAATTAACACGAGAACCTAAATCCAAAAGTGCCCTTTCAATTTTGGGATTACCAGTATAACATAAAATAGTAGAAACAACGGGATCATTAAATTTAGGCAGAGTGTCAAATTTTGGAATAGAGCTCACTTGTTCACTTAGAAGAACGTTTCTAGACTTGTCATCTTTAATTTCCTTTTATAAATGTACATGCCTTTGAGGAACTTAGCATAAGTCGGGATCTGTCTAATTGCTTCCAAATGAGGAAGATTACCCTTAACTTGCTTGAAGGTCTCTAGAACATCATCTCTTTGCTTATCTTTCTTAGAAGGGAATTATGCATCAAAAGCTTAAGGGTAAGGAACCTTAGCTTATATGTAATGGTGGGGTCAGACACAACAAAGGAAGGGGATGAGTCATTTTCTTTCTTATTGTTAAGGTCACCCTTAATGGTATTAGGTCATTCCTCTTTATCATGTTCCTTTTGGCCCACTTTATCATCTACTTCATTGCCACTCTTGAGAACCATTACGCTTTTTAAGTGCTCAAATTGTTAGCCTTTAGGGTTTTATATGAAATGATTAGAAGCTTTCCTTCATGCTTTTTATAGACAACTATGGCTTTTTACCCAAGTTGGGTTTCAAATTTAGCTATAGATTGTGAGTGAGAGTCAACGATATGCATTTTGGACGTAACTCCTTAGACCTTAGAGTCAACATTTTTTACAATAGAAGTCAAAGCACCAAGAGAAGAAATTACCTTGCCTATGTTAGAGCTCCTATATGGTGGTTGATAACAATTTAGAGGAGCATATCTCAACTTTTAGAAATTAGGAGGTGTAATCTGCTAGACTGTACTTAAGGATTCTAAATATTTTGAGACCTCTATAAAAGACTAGGATGATTCCTTCAACCATGACTATAAGTATTAGAATAATGATTATTTGTTGGAGGAAATTCTTGTGTAGTACTTAGTCACTAACACAGTAGCACAAATTGAGCACACATTTTTCATAGAAGGGCCATTAGACACTTTGTTTATGCACAACAATTGATCAAATTTTTTAATTAAAGTATCAACTCTACTAGAAAGGTCAATTGAGTGTAAAACTTTATAAATTCCCCCCTTTAATTCCCTATTGCCAAGACAAATCAAAAGGTGGGGAAGTAGCATGCAAGTGTGAATTTTCACTCAAATATTCAAACAATTCACAAGCTTCTTTAGAAGTCTTATATAAGAAACTACCACTAAAAGATGAATCAATCATTTACCCATTATCCTCACCTAAACTGGAATAAAAACTCTGTACGAGTTACCAGATAGGGAACGCATAGTGAGGTCAACTTCGCAACAACTCTTTTAATCTTTCCCAACTTTCATATAATTGTTCTTTTTTTTTTTGGTTAGAAAGTGTTTATAGTACGTATTAGAGAAGTTAGTTTACAATATAGAAAGTGTTCTTTCAAACTTCTCATCCTTTTTTGTTTGAATGCCTGTCCAAAAGATCTAATTAAAGGAAAGATCATGAAAAACAAACTTCTATAATTAAAGATACAATATTAATCAATTTAGGGACTCTTGTAGAGCCTTGGGACTTTAAAGCAAGAAAATCACTAACTTTGCAAGAGAAAGAAAGTTTTACCTCATTCCTATGAGAATTCATAGATGTCATTGCATGGTCCTACAAAGACATGCCCAACATATATGAAAATATTGCTGACCATAAAATTCCGCTTTATTTAACTGTTAAGTCGACAAAACAAAAACTCTACAGGATGAAACCAAAATGGGCCTTGAAAACAAAGAAAGGGCTAAAATAAAATATTAGATGCAGGGTTCATAAGGGTTGCACACTACCCTCAGTGGGTACAAATATTGTTCTAGTTCCAAAGAAAGATGGAGGAGTAAGAATGTGCATAAATCTTATAAATCTTAATACCGCAAGTATAAAATATGACTTTTTGCTATCGTATAGATATTTTGGTTGATAATGCTGCTAGGCATGCTCTCCCTTCCTTCATGGATAAGTATGTTAGATGGAGCCAAGTCACGATGGCAACAGAGGACATAGAGAAGATTATCTTCATTACCACTTGGGGAACTTATTACTACAACATGATGTCATTTGGTTTAAAAATGTCAGAGGCTACCTATCAAAGAATAGTTTTCACCTTGCTACATGATTTAATGCATAAGGAAGTAGAAGTATATGTGGATTATATGACTCAAAACTCTATGCAAATGGATGGACATGTTCGAACTCTTTGAAAATTCTTCACCAGACTTAGAAAATACAATATGTGTTTGAACCTACAGAAGTGCACATTTGAATTCATCTTGCAAAGGTGGCTAAGATACATGGTCAGCCTTAGAGAAATTAAGGTGGACCCTTCCAAAATCAACGCAACACAGGAAATGCAACCACCTAAGATTAAAAAAGAAATACTGGGATTTTTGGGTCGCCCACAATATATCATTCACTTTATATCAAAGTTAACAATACTATGTAAGCCTATCATTAAGAAAATGAATAAGGGAAGGAAGCTAGCCTGGGATCTGAGAATACTAAGTGGTATTTGGTAAGACCAAGGAGCATCTATCTAACCCACCAGTGTTGGTGCCTTTACAAGTTGTCATTCCCATCATTCTCTATCTCACAACAACATCAATGGCAATAAGGGCCATATATTATGTTAGTAAAAAGTTCTTTGAATATAAAACTCACTACACACCCTTAGAGAAAACTTCATTAGCCTTAATTTGGGTTACTAAGAAGCTTATACATTATATGTTAACTCATACGATACATGTAGTAGCTTCAATGGACCTGATAAGATATTTACTACAGCATCCCTGAGAAGTGGCATGGTTACTAGGTGGATAGTAATGTTACTAGAATTTGATGTACATTACATCCTATAAAAATCCATTAAGGGAGAGTTATGTCTGACTTCTTGGCATATTTGCTATCTAAAGATCAAAGGTAGAAACTTTTGAATTCCCCGATGAGGAAGTTCTTCACGTGAAAGAAGATGCATGGACAATGTACTTCGATAGTGCTTCATATCACAATGGATTTGGGGTCGGCATCCTTTTAATCTCTAGAAGGGCACATACCCTTCTTTTAGTCAAATTGGACTTTGAAGTTACTAACAATATGGCAGAGTACAAAGCCTGTATGGTAGGGTTACAACCTGCGCAGAAATAGGAGTAAAAATCTACGAGCATATGGAGGCTCCACTTTGATAATTAATTAAATCTTGCAAAAATAGAAAATGGCCAAGTAAGGCCTTGGCACCCTACCAAGCTCACCTGGTGGAGCATACCAAGAATTTTACTCACGTCACTTATACTTATCTCCATCATGAAGATAACCAGCTTCTAGATGCCTTGACAATGCTAGCTTTAATGATCAACATCCCTTATGGCATCCATTCGATGCCATTAACATTCGAAAGGAGAAGTTAGCCAACATATTGTTATACCATGGAGGTGTGCAATGTCAACATCACTATTTGGTTGGGTGATATTTACCAGTAATTAACAAAGAAAGAATTTCCACCAGGGTCCTCCCCAAAAGCCAATGAATGTTACGGTTGCTGGCCTCACAATACCTTGAGGATAAAGGAAAGCAGTATAGGAAGAGAGATATGGGCATAAACTTAGCCTCACAATACCTTGAGGATAAAGGAAAGCATTATAGGAAGAGAGATATGGGCATAAACTTGCCCTATGTAACGCAAGAGGAACCACAATAAATCATGAAGGAAGTCCATGGAGGTGAATGTAGGCCACATATGAGTGATCGAATGCTAGCTAAATGGTCTAAAGAATGGAGTAATACTTGTCCATAATGGAACTGGATTGTTATGCATATGTGAAAACATGTTATAAATGTCAAGTACATTCTGATTTGCAACATTAGCCTTTCTCCTTTCTCTCAACGCTTACTTCCCCCTGGCCGTTTTCGATGTGGGGATTTGACATTATTGGAAAACATCGAAGAGGATGAGTGAATAAGAATACGTGCTCATAGTAATGGACTACTTCACAAAATGGGTTGAAGCAGCCTGCTATGCTAAAATCACTTCAAAGCATGTGGCTAAGTTCCTCATTAATAACATTATCCTCATATATGCCATACCACATGAACTAATAAATGATTAAGGGAGCCATTTTAGAAAGAAGGTGGCAGGCCTACTTAGAAAATATCAAATGCAGCATCACAAATCATCTCCTTATCGTTCTCAGACAAATGGAGCAATTGAAGCGGCAAATAGGAATATTGGTAGGATCATCGAGAAAATGGCTGAGAATTATAAAGAATGTCCCAACAAGCTCCCATTTGCACAAAAGCGATATAGGACTTTGATTCATACTTGACCAGGAATGATTCCATAATCCCTAGTATGTGGAATAGAAGCAGTATTTCTCACCGAAATAGTAATACCCTCGCTTTGTGTAATTGTGGAATGTCAAATCCCATAGTCGAAATGAGCGAAGGGCTTGTATGAAGAGTTGGTGATGCTAGATGAAAGGTGGCAAAGGGCATTATGTAATGTCCAAATTCACCAAGCTCAGATTTCAAGAGCTTTTAATAAGAAAGCCAAGCCCAGAGACCTCTAAAAGGGTGACCTATTATAAAAAGAGATAAGGGCCCCAATTTAGGGCCCACTGGGGAAATGCAAACCCAACTGTCCAGGCCCATACATCATAAAATCTATCTTGTCAAGCGAAACAGTAAAACTTATGAATATGAATTTAAAGGAATACACTTAGTATCTAATTATGATTAGTTGAAGAAGCATTATGCGTTCAACCACAGGGAAGGTCACATTTCCCCCTCCCTTTTGAGGCCCATACTAGGCCCATTCAAAAAAAAAAAGAGAAAAAAGAGAGAAGCAGGCTAAGTAAACTCTGAGGCCCAATTGGCCAACTGTACGAAATTTGGTTGGGCTTTCTCAAAGCAAATGCGTCTAAGCTCTAAACTCTACCTGTAAGAGAATTAGGCTAAGCCGTGTGATTTCAAAGGTCCAAATAATTTCAGGACTTGTAACAATGGTAATAGACCAAAATTATACTTTTTTTATTATCATCTAAAATTCTAAAAGCATACAAATTAAAGTGAAAGTCCTAATAGCATACTAATATGAAAAAAAATTAAAAATTATCCTAAATAAGAGGCAAAGCTGAATTCCTAATCCTTCTTCAACATCTTCTCCATCTTGATTGCGGGTGCCATCTTTTGCAAGGTAGGAGCCTAGCTGTCTTTCTCCCACTTTTACACAAGTCATACTTAGGCATTTCTTCTTGGTGGCATTCTCCTTAGCATAAAAATCTTCCATTACCTCAGCCTCATATTCATTCATCCACTCTCGATAATATTCAGACATAGATGTGAATCACAGGATAGGTGGCGTCATAATAGTGGGATGGTGAAGCCAGTAGTTGATAAGTGCCTATAAAACATATCATCTTAGGGATATTTTGACACATTGTTAGGGGATTTACGAGTTCTATGCTTAGTTTATACCGCTAAATCACATTTTATGCTTGGGCATATTGCTTTAATGGCTTTTATAGGTTTTGAGACCTTTTTGATGAACCATTGACCCTCAAAAGTCAAATATATGACTCACCACAAATGCCCCTAGTCACCATGCCCGTGGAGGAAAAAGAAGAATAAGAGAACCCCGATAGAGAGGCCCCTACAGGCCTTTCATGGTTATGGCCACAGTCCATGGCAGGCCTAAAACTGTAGCACCTTTTCGTTTTCCTCGGCTTGTATGGCTGAGAATTGGTGATGACTACTTTATGAAGACATACTTGGTTGCTTGAAGAAAAAAACCCTAACATACCTACTTTAGAAATCTCTTAATGTTTTGTCCTTTTTATCACTTGTGGGAGCAAAAAGAAGATTGGAAGGAAGATTGCTTGTATCTGGAGTCTTAAAGATTAAAGAAGTTGCTAAAGAAGTCCATTGTTGCCAAGCTATTCTCTTCCTTTATTCTTTAAACTCAGTAGATTAGTTTTTTTTGGTTGCTATTCTTGATTGAACTAATTTATTTGTTTTAATAATCATGAGTAAGTGCTTTCTTTAGTCTTGGGATTTGATAGCCAACTCATGAACTTAGATCCTTATTCTTCATCAATAATACACTTATTCTGCATGGAATGTTTCAATCTATCTTGTGTTATGATTATTGTTAACAGTTTTGGCCAAATTAACTTACAAAATCTCAAATAGTTAGATGAAGTACCTAAAGGAGATATTTGCTTTTGGATCCAAGTATGGACTTAACATAGTTACTTTTAAGAGAAAGTTGGATGTTGAGAGGAAAGTTGACAACTTAGACTCTTAATTTTAGACTAAATCAACAACCACTTTGAAAGGATGGTAGGATGTTTTGTATAAATAGTTCAACTCATTTTGAAAGAAAGGATTCGATATTTTATGTTTGTCATCCTTGATTCATCCAAATAAGAGTAAGCATAGACATTATTTATAAGATCTAGTTCATAGTTGGTGAAATAGATCTCAATGCATTTTTAATTGATAGATTTCTCAAGTCAACAATTAGCACTTTATCTAGTAATAGATTAATTTATTTGGACAGTTTTCCAAACCGACTTATGTTTGCTTAGCATTTTAAAGGGATAAACCCAGTAGGTTGCATAGGTCTCTGTGGGATAGATATTTTAACTAGACTACAACAATAGTATGGTTGCGGGATTGGCAAGTTTTTGGTAGCATGGTGAGCGACCAAATTTATCAAATATTGAGTTAGTTCTTTGAGAATTGACTAAGCATTTTTTTCTTTGTCTTCGTTATTTTTTATTTGCATTGGTAGTGTTTGTGGTGGTTTTTGCATGTCTTTCGCCATTTTCTACAAAGTCCCTTCCCTTTTGAATTTGATCTGGAGATACAAAATATTTTTCATTTGAGGTGGAAGAAGCTTCGGTTAAGCTTCGGTTAGAGGAACAAAGGCTCAAAGGCCTACAAGCATCTCCAAGTATGACATGAGGTGGAGTAGATCATCAAAGGACACTTCGGGATGTCATTACCCTGGGTGTCCTGGCACCACATCCAGCATTCCTAGGCCAATGATAGATGCCAATAATTTTGAGCTGAAACTAGTTGTAACATCTATGGTGCAACAATCTCAGTTTGCAGGCACCCAATAGATGATCCGAATCTACACTTCTTGGTCTTGTCAGAGGTGTGTGATGCTTTGAAGTTTAGCGGAGTTTCCATCGATGCCATCCTACTTTGGTTATTTCCCTTCTCATTAAGGGATAAGGTGCAGGAGTGGCTTCAGTCATTGCCTCTGGGGTCGATCACTACATGGGAGGAGCTCACTAAGGCCTTCTTTGCAAAGTTCTTTCCACCTAGCAAGACAGCGAGTCTAAGAAATCAGATCAGTATGTTTGCTCAAAGAGAAGATGAGTCGCTCTATGAATCTTGGGAGCAGTTTAAAGACTTGTTGTGGTTATGCCCACATCATGGACTCTAACGATGGATGATTGTGTAAACCTTCCGCAATGGGTTCGCTCAATCGGTAAGGTCCACTAGAGATACCGCAGCGGGTGGCACATTGATGAACAAGACGGAGGATAAGGCCCGTAACCTAATTGAGGAGATGATGCTCGGTAATTACCTGTGATCCAATAAGAAAGGCTAACCTAAGAGGGTTGGAGGTAAGTTAGAGCTTAATGTTATTATTTTACTAAATACTAAAGCAGATGCTATGTCTCAAAGATTAGAACGCTTGAATGTGAATTCTGTTAGTTCAAATGCCCCTTTCCCTTCATATGAAGTAAGCATTTCTGCTTACCATTTAACTGTGAATTTTTAAATTGGAAGTTAATTTGTCGAATTTTCCAATACATACAATCCAAGTTGGAGGAATCACCCAAATTCATCTATCGGTCTAACGCGCCTCTTATGCCTCAATCGAATGTTAGACCACCCCCTGCATTTTAATGGCCCCCTATCTCCAAAGAGCACCTCAAAAGTCTAACTTAGAGGCCTTGATGGAGAGTATGTTTTTCTAGTGAAACAAAGGCAAGATGAATATATTAAGCAATTAGCCTCTAAGGTTGATGTGCCTAGTACTCATAATAAGATGTTGGAAGCTCAAATTGTCCAACAAGCTGCCTCTTTATCTGCATTTCCTAGTAAGCCTGAGCCTAATCTTCATGATCAGTGCAACTATGTTATCTTGAGAGGAGGACTAGAGGGTTCTCAAGGTGTAAGGTTTGAGGAGGGTGAAGAGGTGAATGAAGCTATGAGTGAGGAACAACGAGATAAGCTTAAGACTATAACTTTTGGAGAAGGGAGCAGTCTAGAGGTTTTCGAAGCATTTCCACCTAAGCTTCAAGATCTAGGAAGCTTTTCTATTCCCTGCATGATTAGAAATGGGAGCATTGCTAGCGCGTTGTGTGGTCTTGGTTCAAGTGTTTGTTTGATGCCCTATACCATTTTCCAGAAGCTTGACTTAGGACAATTGCAACAAACACCTATTTCACTCCAATTTGAAGATGGTTCCTGGAAGTACCCTTTGGGTATTTTGAGGGATGTTCCCGTAAAAATAGGTGATTTTTGTGTGCTTAATGACCTTATTATCCTAGATATGGCTGAAGATGCCTATACATGGATTATTTTAGGGAGGCCCTTCATGGCCACTTCTGGTTGCAAGATAGATGTGAAAGGAGAGTCGTTAACATTCGATGTGTAGAAATGTCATGCTCAGTTTACTTTGTTTGAAGACAATAATTTTTCCCCTCCTCCTTTGCTTGTGAAGAAGTGATGGTTCCTCATAAGATTAGGACATATGATGATTTGTGTAACACTGACCCTCCTATGTTTGATTGTGCTAATATTAAGGGCCTCGAGCTTAATTATGTTGAGGTGGGATTTATTGCACCTGTGCCACCTAGCATAACCGAGAATGAGCCCTATACTATTAATGAGGGTTTCATGAGCGATTATTGTAGGTTTGCTCAAGTGCTAATGTATTGGCCTCCTATGGATGGTATTGAGTATGATTTTCACTTAGCAGTTCAGTTTCATAGTGGCCCATCTGATGGAGCCTACTACAAAATTATTTTGCACGTGGATCGTGTTATTTAGCACTACTTGATGATGAAGAAGGATCTCCATCCCGATTTCTTGAGATGGTACAGACTATTACAAGAATTCAAGTTCACAGTTTGTGATAAAAGGGATTCAGGAGATGTGGGGGAGACAATTGAGACGCCCTCTGCCCATAACCTTTTCCACCCTAAGCCAACACTAAATTAAAGGTCGAGCTCTCGACCTTGAAAGAGCACTTCTTGTGAGGCAATCCAATCTCCCTTTGGTAGTTTTTCTTTTTATTTGATTGTATTTAGTGCATTCCTTTGAAAAAAAGTAAGGAGAAAAAGAGAGAGAAAAGAAAGAAAAAAAAACAAAGAAACAAAAAACAATGGAAAGCCCCCCCAAAAAAAACATAGAAAGAAAGGAAAAAAATGTGTGATAAATGAGTTTTAGACTCTCCAAACATAAACTACCATAGACCTCTAGTGGTGTCTGACTCGGTCCGTGCAGCCTCTACCCAAAAATCAGAAAAATTATAGAAACCGAACGGCCTGCAGAGGGTCTGTGGTATACACCATGGTGGCTAACATGTTCCTCCGTGGTCAAGGGTTTTTCACACCCTATGACCCGGAATTTTCCCCACTCTTCTTCAACCTCGTCTCTTTTTCTCTCTGAACTCCCTCCTTCTCTCTCTACAGCCTCCAGTAACACCCATCTTCAATTTTTCACCATTTTCGCTCAAATTTCTTCCATTTCTTCCAATTTTCTCCACCTGACCCCCTAATTCGCCTTAAGTACTCTTTTTTTTCCTCGTCTTTCTCTCACATTCTCCCTATCTAAATACGCAAATCTATAACACCTCAACCACACCTTCTAATCTTGCAAATTTCCATCTTTTCTTCCATAATTGTTCCCCATTACCCCTTAGTTGCAAACATTTTTCATTTTTCATAGTTTTCATTGATTTTTTTCATAGTTAGGATTTTCTAGCATCCATACCCATCTGGATTCCATATCCATAACACCCAAGAAGAGAACAAGGATTACTCTAGGAGCGGGGACGTTGAGTCAAGCTCCCTATTAAGTTTCCCAAACTTCAACTAATGTGCGAAACTGAGATAATATTCCTAACCCGCTTGGTTTAACTAATCTTGACCATGTTGCTAGATAAAATGCTTTGAGTAGTAAACTTATTGTAGCTGCTCGATACTTTGATGAGGATTTATTGACTAGATTGGGATTGGTAAATGACATTCGTTGGTTGTCTGTTCATAGGGGTATGGGTCAATTTTTGAGACTTAGGACCATACATATCGTGAACTTACTATGAAATTTTTGAGTACCTTACATGTTTAAGTCACGAGTGTTTCTAGATGTCAATAGGTTTGTACATCATTTTACTTGAATAGGGAGTTTTATAAGTTGAATTTAAGTACTTTTAATAACATATTCAGTTTTCCACCTAGTTTGGATTTAGGTCATCGATATGTGCCTAGAGAGTTTAATCCTAACGCCTTTTGGTATACCTTAAGTGGTAATTATTAATATGATGCTAGTTACCCAAGGGCACCATTATTCAAAACCCCTATACTAGAGTCGCCTAACATGTCCTTGCTTGTAGTTTCTTTGCTTAGGAGGATAGTTTGAATGCTCCTCGCCTGTCCGAGCTATACTTCTTACATAGCATGCTGGAAAGGACACGAATTAACCCTGGTTCATTCTTTCCAAATCAACTATTGAGTGCAACCACTAGTTCTGCAAAGAGGATAGTAATTGGAGACCTTATCACCCCTATAGTTAGGTCGGTAGGTATTGAGCCTAACCTTGATGACCGAATGTCAAGTTTTGAGACATTACCCTTAGCTGCCTCTGAACAAATGAAATTCTGTACAATGGAGGGACGTAGGATATGTTGGATTTACCCTGAAAATAGGCTTACGCCCCTTCCAAATGTTGACCATACTACTCTTTTGAACCCTGACAATCTTTTATTTTTACCGGGTGATGATTAGTTAGTTCATCCTGCTCCTCCGCCATCTCGTCCTCCGCAACCATATTTAGGCGCATCTAGTTCCTTTCAACCTTCCTCTTCATAGGACTACGTTGATATCCATGCCACCTTTCGGTCTATCCAAGTGGAACAAGTCCCCTTACGGGTTTATGTTTGATCTAAGCATGCTGCCCTCCATGACTTTGCTCAATGGCGGCATGATAAGCTCTGTGGGATGATTGATTCCCAAAACCAATATTTCCAATACTTTAGGGCTTGTTCAGAAACTTGTCGTGATTGGCATATATCTCATCCCTACTCTCCTTTTTCTCCCTCTTCTCCTTCTTTTTAGTTTTTTGTCCCCCTCTATAATGATTATCATTTGCTTGCATTGAGGCAATGCTTTGTCCAAGCATGGGAGAGTTGTGCATTTCTTTTGTGAATATGTGTGTGATGTGGATGCGTGTACAATTTTTGCATTTTATATCATGCATTTAGGGATTAATTCGGGCATTCTTAGTTGAACATTTAATTTTTTTTTTTATTTTAGGTTTCATTGCATAGTTTTTGTTCTATATTGGTATTTTCAATTTTTAGTTGCATCTTAGGTTTGGCATGCACTGAAAAAGAAAACAAAAGAAAAAAATTCGGAATAAAAAACCAAAAAGAAGAGTCAAAATCCTCTGATGATGAGTTTTTAGAGTAAATAGCTTTCTTTGGTTTAATTTGACCTCTTAGGTATGCCCATTCGTGAATAAAATGTTTGATAACGAGTTTTTGAAATGTGCTTCTTGATTTCACTATCAAGTTGAATGTGAATTGATTGCTTAAATGACACTTTGTGTGAATATTTAGCATGTGAGATTCAATGAGCTAGTTGAACTTTGGTACTTGTCCTATGAGATTTTAAGCTAGAGTTTCACTATTTGGAACTTGCTTTGATTCTTGTTCAATATCACATTTTAGCATGTGTATTTAGGCAATATGATTGAGACATTCTTTGAATTTGTGAGCTACATTAACTAAATAGCCACCCTTATTATATATTATTTATCCTTCGCTAACCTGCACGCCTTGACAATGTTCATTGATGTGAACCTCTAATCTAACCCTTGGCCAAATACATGTCTAAATTGTTTAGCCAAGAGCAAAGAGGTCCATTTCTTGATTTTAGGTGCCTTGAGGGTGATGTTATGAGATGTGGTTTGTTTGGATCCATTTGGGTTGGTTATTGTGAGTTGGATTGAGAACTGTTGAGCAGTACTTAAAGTTCTATGCCATGATCATTGTCTTAGATAAGTAAAGAGGAAAAGGAAAACAAAAGAAAAAAAAAACCAAAGAAGAAAAAAAAGAAAATGTGCAATAAAAAGGATTAGCATAGATGTTGTTTGGAATGACTCAATAGTTTCTCTTATTTAGAGCCAACCAACGGGATTGTTTATATCTTTTATATACATTAGTCTGAATAGTTCATTTGGTGTATTTGGGAGGCGATGATCTTTGCTTTTAGTCTTTGGCTTTTAGCTTCACAAATCTGAAAACCTTTGTTCCCTTCTAAACCTTTGCCCTATAGCCTCGTTGCAACCCCATCGAAGTCCTCATCATTAGCTTGTGCGTTTTACGTTCTAATGATGGCAAATTCGAGAATCTCTTCAAGCTTATGGTAGGTTCGATTCTTCAGAATGAGAATGGAGAGACCCGCATTATATTTTTGAAGCACATGAGCGTTGAGTGCTTCATTAGTAGAGTGAGATTCTACTGGTTCCTCTTGCCCAAATAATTTTATGTGTCAATATGAGTGTTAAGTTGAATTGAGTAATTCATTTAATGTTTGATGAGATCTCTAATTGTATTTCTAAGGATTCATTCGCCTATATGTTTTGTAATGTTTTTAATCACTATTGGGCTAACTTCTTGAGTCAATTTGCCTGCTGATTATGCTGCTTATGTTTACCTGAGGAGGTTCTTCATCACAGTTTAGTATTATTAGTTCCTTGAGGACAGGCAATGGTCCAAGCATGGAGGAGTTTGACAAGTGCCCACAGAGCATATCATTTTAGGGTCATTTTGATGCATTTTTAGGGGATTTATAAGTTTTATACTTAGTTTATACCCCAAAATCCCATTTTACGTTTGGGTATAGTGCTTTGATGACTTTTACAAGTTTTGAGACCTTTTTGATCAAACATTGACCCTTGAAAGTCAAATATATGACTCACCACAAGCACCCCAGTCACCATACCCATGCACGAAAAAGAAGAATAAGAAAACTCTGAGACAGAGGCCCCCA
Source organism: Carnegiea gigantea (assembly GCA_029747015.1). Lineage (NCBI taxonomy): Eukaryota > Viridiplantae > Streptophyta > Magnoliopsida > Caryophyllales > Cactaceae > Carnegiea > Carnegiea gigantea. The sequence continues at coordinate 215,791 of JAKOGI010000619.1, forward strand.
CGGACCATCCGTGTTCCCAGCCACGGTCTATGGCACGCCTAAAACTACAGCACCTCTTCGTTTTCCTCAGCTTGTGTGGCTGAGAATTGACAGTGGCTGCTACATGAAGACATGCTGGGCTTCTTAAAGGAAAAAACCTTAACATACCTGCTTTAGAAATCTCTTAAAGTTTAGTAATTTTTATCACTTTTGGGAGCAAGAAGAGTATTAGAAGAAAGATTGCTTGCAATAAGAGCCTTAAAGATTGAAGAAGTTGCAAGAAACTCCATTGTTGCTAAGCTATTGTCTTCCTATGTTCTTTAAATTCAGTAGATTAGTTTTGTTTGGTTGCGTTTCATGATTGAACTGTTTTGTTTGTCTTAATCATCATGATTGAGTAGTTTCTTTACTCTTGGAATTTGGTACTCAAATTATGATTGTTATAAGTAGTTTTGGCCAAATTAACTTACAAAATATCAAATAGTTAGATGAAGTACTGAAACTAGAAATCTGCCATTGGATTGAGAAGTATAGACTTGACACAGTTACTTTTGAGAGAAAGTTACATGTTGAGAGGAAATGTGATAGCTTCGACTCTTAACTTTAGACTAAATCAAGAACCCTTTTGAATGAATGGCAATATGTTTAATCGAAATAGTTTAATTCATTTTGAAAGAAAGGATTGGGTATTATATGTTTGTCATCCCTTGATCCATCCAAATTAGAGTAGGCATAGAAATTATTTATCAGATCTAGTTCATAGTTGGTGAAATAAATCCAAAGGCGTTTTTAATTGATAGAATTCTTATATCACTAATTAGCACTTCATCTAGTGATAGATTAGTTTATTTAGATAGTTTTCGAAACTGACTGATATTTGCTTAACATTGTAAATAGATAAACTCAATAGATTGCACTGGTCTCTATGGGATCAATATTTTAACTAGACTATAACACCCATACGCTTGTGGGCTTGTTACTAGTCCACTTAAGACTTAATGTGGGAAAGATCACTCTTGCAGCTTCCAGGGGCAATACAATACAACGCAGGGATATATTGTTTATAGCTGAATTGTCACATTGGTCGACCAGGGAAAAAGTAAGTTACCATGTCAACCTAATGAGACGAACATAGGTGAAGTTTCCTTCATTAGTTAAAAATTATCGTAGGTACCACTAGCGGATTACTTAAAGGAGAATAGGATCCTTCTGCAAGAAACTAATCTAGCTCACCATGGATTGGTACTAGAACAATCTCTTTCCTTAATAGAATTGCATAGCTACGTACGTATCCATGTTCGGCCTCAATCAGTCTCATATGCTCTAACAGCCAAATCAACATCAATAGAAAATTTTAAAAAAAGAGTCATTAAGACCTGGCAGATACTGATGGGTTCCCAATCGAGTTCCTATCCTAATGGGCCTAAAATACTATTAGTGGCAACAAAAGGGATCCCTAAGTAGGATTGGTCTTGGTGGTGGTGAAGACGGTCTAGGCACAGAGTGGTCTCAGTGACAATGAGGGGCATTATTGTTTGGTCACGATACACTGCTTATACTATATCCAAAAACAGGGTTCATCCACTCTTCGTAGGACCACGTACAAATAAAAATGCCCCAAGAAGGCAAACAAGAATTGTCGTACATCTATACACACCCTCAAGAGCTTGCTCAAATCAAAGCCATAAAATCTACCTCACCATCGATGAGTATGGTGGCCGCGTCCTGCTTATGTGTGCCTAAGACACAGCTATCTTGAGAGGGTAAATCTCTTGGGATGTATGAACAAACACGAGGGCAATAGAATGAAGCTCAATGGAAAGAAGCCCATAATGACACTAAATTCCTTAGTTAACAAATATAATTTACGCCTCTCGAATGAAAGCATGAAGCTCAGGGCCCCAGAAGATAGCAACGAGCCTTGGGAACACCAAAGATATCATTATAGTACAAGCATCACACATGGGCCTAATATGTTGACCTTATTGATCATCTAGGAACCTACTGTTGCCCCCACCAAAGTAGTCAACATATCCCGAGGCATAACCAGAATCGACTGAGGCATAACTTATGCTTGCATCCATTTAGGGATTGCCCCTAAGAGCCCAAGAATGGCACGGAGGATCATCATCCAGCACTCTAGAAGAAGAATCACCATGTAAACTATATAGTATATATGGTTCCCCCAAAAGAAATATAAATGGTGTAAGGATCTCCAAGGTTGTAGACCAGAAGCGGTTCCATTCTAAAAGAGAATCCAAATATGGACTCCTTTCCTGTGCCTAAGGAGACTTAGGCATATCTCGTGTTCTTGTACAAGAATGCCTTCCAGAATAATGAGCACGAGATCTTTGTTTCCTAAAGTCTTCAGGTCCCTTTTTATGAAAGAAAAGAAAGTTAACAAAAGGGAGTGGTATAAAAAATTACTTAATATTTCAAAAGACGGAGAATCACCTTATTTGTTTGTGGTTTTGGACAAGTAAAAAGGTTCGTAAAGGCTCTCCACATAGAGTGGAAATAGCGTGTCATCAACCAGATTGTTAGCAGTTGCAGCCAAGTGGTTGTTACTTAGCCCATTGCAATAGGATAAGCAAAGTACTTACCCAAGTAAAAGTAGGATAATGGATGTTTAGGACATTCCGATTCAGGAACCAATGAAATCTTCACATGTGTAGCCTGCTCTCTTGCTCCAGAATAATGAATGTGTAAGTTTGGTATAATAGCATCGCTAACTGTTACTTATAAAGTAAATCTCAAGCATTAACATCATGAAAATGCTAATAAAAAGGACAATGAAGAAAAATACCTAGTAAGCCATGATTCACTAAAGACAAGTGACATAGTTACCATGGTGGACAACATAATCTACAAAAATGGATGCTTGCCATCATCTTTTGCATGTCACCCTAAGCAAGATTCTTGACATAGAGCATGGGTCGAGGAGGATCCACATGGATGCCTGATAGGAAGAATTCGAGTTTCAAATTTACAATCCCAAGTGTAAGGTTTATCGTCAAGTACTCGGGTTGTCATCTATTGGGAGTTGGGATTCAAATACCAGGATTAGCTAGAGCGATTCAACCTAGGCTAAGAAAGAAGGAAATGAAAACAAAGCTAAACTAAACTAATAAAAGCAAAAGAGGTGACTTGACACTATAATTTGACCAATTGACGAACTAAATAGACAAGATGAGTCCTAACCGACCCGACCTTAACTAAAAACAAGAGATGGTCGGTTGTACCTTTGAAGACCACCCAAGCCCCTCTTTCAAGGGTCATGAGTTAGTCTAATTAATCTGACCACCTATTTTCATGGGATTAGCCTAATTAGACCACAAGATTAGCCACCCTTGGACATAGCTAATATCAGGACTATTTCCATGTCTCGAACCCGGCTATCCCCACTCCCATATTAGCTAATTGACATCACCTCTCGACATAAGTCAATCAACCAAAAAAATAGATGAAAGCTCTCTCAAGCATTTCATCGAACACTTGGCGTGCGTGAGGGAAAACCCTACGTTCTAAGTATAAAGGGGGTGTGGTTAGGCCCAATAGTCATCAAGAGGCTAATCACAATCCAAGATAGCCAAACTAATCGCTAATCATCACAAAACACAATTAAATCTAATTAGAAGTAAACATACAAACATGAACTCAAACAAGAACTAGCAAGGAAATTAAAGCAATAACAAAATCCAACAAACTAATAAGCATGAATTTAACAACAAAAACTAAACATTTAACTAAACAATTTCAAGCGAAACAACAAATCAAATATAATCAAAACAAGACAAAACATACAAAAATAAGGAGAGAAAGAAAAGAGGAAACTTAGGTTGACTGAATGAACTTGAGAATCCACAAGCTTGAATCCAAACAGCCAAAACAAATCCTAATCTCACTAATCTAATTCCTCCAAATGAGGTTTGGATTGGCTAAACCTATCCTAAATCTACTCTAAAAATTGCTAGCAAGGAACCCCAAAAACTCCCGTAGAAGCCCTTTTATACTCGAGTCGGGGAAGAAAATAGCACGCGGCATCGACGGCCGACCGTCGCCACCCCCTGGCTGGTGGCTGCTACTGGCTAGGGTGTGACGCCTGTCGTGCAGTCGACCAGCCTCCTGTCATGCATTGCTTTGTCTTTTTCTTTTGTTCCTTTTGCTCCTTTTTACGGCACTTGCTTAATTAATCTCATTACCTACAAAAGTAAATAAAAAAAGCAAAAATTCTAAAAATTATATTATTATACAAGCTAAAATCAGGCGAAAGAGGCACGTAAAATGCGATAAATTAGCACCCATAAAATACCCCCACACCTATCTTTTGCTCGTCCTCAAGCAAAACAATAAAAAATCTAACCTAAGAACCAAACTCGCTGTCGTAGGAATCACTGTTGCATATAGCGTATCAACAAGCCCTTTAAACCCCTTGGTTCTCCCAAGTGGACTAGAGAAGTCTTGTAAGAGTTTGCTGAAGATATACCCACAAGATCTTTGAAATATTTTTGAATTTTTCAAAATGAAGCATATATTCGAGGCAAAGGGGAAAATATGTACATGTTTAGATCGATTCGATCACCTTAACAACCTAGCTCCCTGGCTATATATAAGCAAAACAAGCATTTAAGACACGAATAGGCTATACATGTATCCCAGTTCTCATTTTTCGCCCCACACAATACAATGACGCGATTTGTACACCTTAGTGCTCTGTGCAAGGTGTATTGACTCCTAATACTTGGCTATAACCGGGTAAAAGGACACCTCCACTTGGCTTATTCCTTCCTTTATTTTTGCTCTTTTTTTTTTCTTCCTTTTTTTTTGCTTTTCTCCTTATGCTCCTTCACCCAGGTGGGCAGTTCTTGGCTTATTAGGCCTTCAACTTCCAGAGGAATAACTTAACACATTCGGGCTTCTTATCTATTTAGGGGTTTTATTTGGATCTGCAAGGCACTTATTCAAGCCCCAATGGAGGTAATAGAGTTAAGCTTACTTTTACACTTCTCGTTTTTCTCTTTTTTTTCCCTTTTTCATAATGGAGCCAAAACTAGAAGTCAATCGACCAAGTAGATTGCCCCCAAACCCAAATTTCAACAACTAACACCAAAAGTCAATGATTAAGTGTACAAAATAGGCGCAAAACCGCACATGTGAAATGGGGTTATTATGAGGGACCGAAGATCACATCGTAGACAAGTGTTCCATCATGTATATTCACAAAACCATAATACATAACAAAATCAACCATAATGGTATAAAACTGCCCCAAAACCAAGAAGAAAAAACTATACAAAAATTGAAAAATTGAAAAATTTTCACAAAAAAATACACAACAAAAGGCTCCCACCCCCACACCTAAATCTCACAATGTCCTTATTGGGAGCCGAGAAGTCACTACCACCACAAAACACACACAAAAATAAAGAAAACAAAATCATATATGAACACTGAGCCTTCACACATATGCACAAGCTAACATACTCCCCCAAAAGCACAATCTCACCCAATCAACAATAAGACCACACATATATACAAAACTAGCACCACCAAAAACAAATATATGCAAATCCAACAACACCACCAATCGCAAAACACAAATGCGCATAGAAATAAGCAAAGGCGATCATAACCATCAATCGGCTCCACAATATCCCAAATTTCACCTCAAAGTTGATCACTAACAAAAACACAACCTAATATCCATAACTACACACAACCTAATATCCATAACTAAACAAAAAGAAAAATAAAGATAATAAAAAGAAGGGAGAAGAGTGAGAACAATTATACCAGGTTAGGCACTTATTGTACCTGAACTACACCTCTCTTAGACAGTGCAACTAGAGAGGCCTAAGGATCAGCTATTCCTTTACATCGCTCATGAATTGCAGCTTCAACTCAGACGCCGTCAAAGCTCGTAAGTAGTTGTCAAATGCCAGTGCATGCATCTTAGAATGGAGTAAGTAAGAGAACACCAGTAAAGATGTAGCAAATCAAGTTAGTGGCCCCTTAAATTTATCAAATGCTGTAGAAAAGTCAAAAGCATGATCAAAGAAAGTATTCCACATGACTTTCATACGTGAGTCTTCTGGGTATGCACCATACGGATCAAATGAGGGTTGAGACCCGCTAATATAACCTAAGGATTCATGAAATGCATGCAAGTGAGAGAGGGTGGTAGGAAGGAAGGGGGATGAAATGGGGACCAAATCAAGTGCGATGCAAATGGAGTTAATATGCTCAATGCTAGGAGCAGCACCAACCCTTAGATCATCACTATAATACTCCTCACGAGAAGGTTCTAACAATGTAATATCGCCTGACCAATCAAGTGAATCATCCTCAACACAACTAGCATCACCCCTAAGAGACTCACCCATCTCTAGCCCCGTGCACCAAGCTAAAGGGAGGCGAGAAGAAAATAAGCGAAAGACACCCTCAGTAGTGTCTCTGGGTGTGCTAGGCAAGGATGGAGCGACGAATGTCAAAGATGTCAAGGGAGGATCAATCACTTCCTATATTCCAGTTAGAGGTGAATCAACCACAAAATCAGGCTCTAAGGAAAGAGAAGACTCGCAATCATCATAGAGACTAACCTCAAGTCTAGGGGAAGATGGACTAGGGTCGGTCTCTTACAATAGGCCACATTCTCTCATCTTACCAAAAAAAAAATACTCATGTTGCTTGTTCATTATCTCCATTATGGCATTAAGTCCAGCATAGCACCATCAGAAATATCATAATAGGGATAAGAGTTCACATCATAGTTAAAAGACTGACAATAAGAGCACACAAGAGGTGAATAAGCATGGAAATCATAGGAAACGAGGGAAGGGCACAACAAAGACTCACTAGCAATCTCATGGTACCATTGATACCATGCCAAGGACTCAAACAAGTCCCACGTATCATGAACATCTAAAGAACACAAACCACCATAACACATGGACTCAAGGATAGCTCGGGTTTGATGTGTTATCCCCTCAAGTACAGTGTTGTATATCTTCTATTTTTCATACGTGAAATGCACAAATTGAGCACGATAATCATTCAATCTAGACAAGTATTAACTAAAAGGTTCATGCTCAAATTACGGTAAATGGAAAATAGCCATCTTTTTTTTTCCCAAATTTTTAATTTTTTAAAATTTCTGGATTTTCTAAAGCCTAGCCTCGAATGCTCAAGCAAACCCTGATATTGAAAAATGCCAACTCACCAACAACTGTGCCAAAAACTTGATAGGAAGAACTCGAGTTTTAAATTTGTAACCCCAAGTGCAAGGCTTATCATCAAGTACTTGGGGTCTTATCCACTGGGAGTCGAGAGTCAAATACCGGGATTAGTTAGAGTGACTCAATCTAGACCAGGGAGGAATGAAATGAAAACAAAGCTAAACTAAATTGATAAAAGCAAAAAAGGTGGCTTCACACTATGATAGACCAATTGACTAACTAAATAGGCAAGATGAGTCCCAACTTACCTGACCTCAAGTGAAAACAAGAGATGGTCGGTTTCACCTTTGAAGACCACCCAAGCCCTCTCTCAAGCGTCATCAGCTACTCTAATTAGTCTAACCACCTATTTTCGTGGGATTAGCCTAATTAGACCACAAATTTAGCAACCCTTAGACCTAGTTAAGATCAGGACTATTTTCCTGTCCCGAACCCGGCAATCCCCTCTATCACACTAGCTTATTGACCTCACCTCTCGGTATAAGTCAATCGCTCTAAAATATGGACGAAAGCTCTCTCAAGCATTTCATCGAACACTTGGCATGTGTGAGGGAAAACTCTACATTCTAAGTATAAAAGGGGTGTGGTTAGGCCTAATCCTAGACTAATTGGCCATCAAGAGGCTAATCACAACCCAACATTACCAAACTAATTGCTAATCATCATGAAACACAATTAAATCTAATTATAACTAAACACACAAGCATGAACTCAAACATGAACTAGCAAGGAGATTAAAGCAATAACAAAATCTAACAAACTAATAAGCATGAATTTAATAACAAAAATTGAACATTTTACTAACAATATTAATCAAAATAACAAATCAAACATTATCAAAACAAGAACAAAATATACAAAAATAGAGAGAGAAAGAGAAGAGAAAACTTAGGTTGATTGAATGAACTTGAGAATAAACAAACTTGAATCGAAACAGCCAAAACAAATCCTAATCTCACCAATCTAATTCCCCCAAATGAGGTTTTAATTGGCTAAACCTAACCTAATTCTACTCTAAAAATCACCAGCAAGGAACGCCAAAAAGTCCCAAAGAAGCCCTTTTATGTTCGAGCTGGGAAAGAAAATAGCATGCGTGGCTGACGGCTAGACGTTGCCACTCCCTAGCTGACGGCTATTGCTAACTGGGGTGCAACGCCTATTGTGCAGTCGACCGATCTCCCGTCGTGCTTGCTTTGTCTTTTTCTTTTGTTCCTTTTTGCTCCATTTTGTGACATTTGCTTGGTTTATCTTATTACCTGCAAAAGTAAATAAAACAAGTGAAAATCCTGGAGATTATATTATTATACAAGCTAAATTAGGTGAAACAGGCACATCAAATATGATAAATTAGCACCTAACAATGCCATTAGTTAGTAACTTAGGAAATAACCAACTTACCCAAATACCAAATAAAGTTGAATGGTCATTCCATAAGGATCTGCTATTTGGTGTAAAATTGGGCGTCTTCAACTTCCCCTAGTCAAAAATTAGCCTACAAAAGAAGGAGTCATCTGCTTAGACAGCGTAAAGGCTGAGCCAATTTCAAAGAAGAAAAGATTACCATCTCTCAAGAATCGATAACTCCATGAAGACACAGAAGATCTCCTGACTTGAACCATCAATAAATCTGATTAAGCTTGGTCCACAAGACCATAATAGGAAAATTTGCAGGTGCTCTTGACCTTGGTGAAACGTTTAGGAAGTGTTCATAAAATCAAAGCTGCAAAATAGTCAGTGAGAGATGCTATAAAGTACAGAAAAGGAGAATAAAAGAGGAGAAAGTTTTATTACCTCAACAACTCTCTATGAATACCCAAGGGGTATACTCGTATGCTAGCCTTTGTGAGTTCACTCAGTTTTCCTCACCCCTTAGAGTATCACACAAATGAGGTTAGAATATACAGGAACTCCCTAGTTTAAGTTCCTCATTTTGTTTGTATCAGCCAATTAACTAAATAAAGAAAATGACAACAATTACTAAGATCAACAAATGTTGCCATGCTGAGAAGAAGAGCTAGAATAAACCAAGATTGTTGCTTAGGCGAGTGTTGTGGCCATCACTCATCATCATTTGTCAATTTCACTAAAATGCTATAAGAAAATTAGTCCTCACAAGGAATGGACTCCATAACATGACCAAAGAGAGGGAAAACTTGGTTACAATGCGTACGAAAATCTTCTTGATACAGTAATGGCTCCTGTACAGATCCAAGACCCATTAGCATAGAGTTGGGAAAAGCTGACCTGACACGATTACCGACCCGAACCCGACACGAAGTTAAGTGGGTTTGGGTATAAATTTTTGACCCGTTTAATTAAATGGGTTGACACGTTCAACCCGTTTAATTAAATGGGTTAGGTTCAGGTTGAGATTCTCGATACGAAAAAATACCTATTTAACCCGTTTAATTAAATGAGTTAAATAACTCAACTCATTTTTTCATTTATCATTTATCCATTTACTTTTTATTAGATAATTAAGAATATAAAAATTTTTAAAATTGTGAATTATGACGAATTAGGGGAATTTTAAAGAGTAATTATTTAATGTGATATGTAAACTTAATTTCTAACACTATAATTACATATTAGTTGAAGATATTAAATGTGTAAATGGTTAATTAGCCAACTAAACTTGACTTATTTACCTTAAACGGGTTAAGCGGGTCAACCCATTTAAAAATTAAATGGGTACAGGTCAAGGTTTTTCAGCCCGTTTAATAAACGGGTTAGGTTCAGGTCGAGAAATCTTCAACCCATTTAAGTTCGACACGAACACGAACCCGACCCGACACGGCCTATTACCCAACTCTACATTAGCATAATAAAATCATAAGAGGTAAAGGTCATTTTACCAAACGAAAGGTGAAAAGTGTTAGTGTATTCCAGAATTTGTCAACCACTCCATGAGTAATGCAGTGACCCGTTGAATGTGCTACATCGTTCAGTGCTGAAGAGGAAGTACTAAACATTGCATGCTCTAACACTAAATGAACCTAAACTTCCCAAGGTCTTAGTACCTTCATGATTTCTTAAGGGCACCTGGACGCCTAATTAGATCACCCTAAAAAGAAAGAGACGAAAAATATATTGCTCATGTACATACCGCAAGAAAACAAGAAGGAAGACAAAAGAGGAAGAACTCTTATTGCATTCGCGGCAGTATGACTAGGTACATGGCCACCGGCATCTAATGAAAATTCATGTCCATTCTAAGCATCGATAACCCTCCATTCCCTTTTGATGTAGGATTCTTAAGGGAGCCTTTCCCCCTTATGGGGTGGGTGAGCTCTTCTTGCACTCATGTTTTTTTGAATGCAACTAAAGAGAAAATGCCAAGAGTTAAGCAGAAAGATGCAAACTCAAATGCAAGGTAAGAAGTTGTTGTGATATATACAAAGCCAATGGAGTTCTTTATAGAAGAAAGTAGCAAGCAAAGGGAGGTGGAAACCAGCTGAGTTCCCACTTATACATACTTTGCCAAGAGCACTAAGAAAACCACTCAAAATCAAAAGAAAGAAACAAAAGAAAGAGCCAAAATTCAGGGAGGACCCGACGGATGTCTAAGAAAGCAACAAGGGAGAAGAATCCAGGGCTCAAGCACCCAATATGCATAAAAACAAAGAGAAAAAGAGAGAATTAATAGCGTAGGGACCCCGCAATAAGGGAGAAGAGGAATGACTAGAGGACTTGGCCGCTTCCCTAAGGGGATCTACCTCATATGCATGCCTTCTCAGAAGAACAAAGAAACAAGGAGGAAAAGAGAAAGTAGTGGCATAGGGGACTTGGCCAGCATCCAAGGGGATTCACGACCATAGATACTAGCTTGACTATCCACCAAAGTATGTTACATGTGGCAACCAAGAGGAGAATATCCAAGAGGAGAATATTGTAAAAGGGGGACCCGATCGGGTTCACTACTACATGCCAAGGGAAAGAGCAAGTGCAAACATGTCATTGTATCATGAAGGAAAAGGAGTAAAGAAATTAACACAATGGAGACCTCGCTGGGTTTTAAGGAACTTAACTCATTTGAAAAAGCACTAGCTTTAATAAATAATAGAGGAAAACTATCGGAAAGATGACACTAGCATAGCAAATAAGGAAAAAGTCTTTAAATAGTTCACAAAATCTAAAAATTTGATAGACTGATAAAAGCTTTGCTAATCCGACAAAGCCGCTAGACGATGAGATGGGACACTACAACGCTTGCTTCCGGCATAATGGGGCATTTTAATGACATTGCAGACTTTTGGTACAATAGGATATCACCATCACAGCAAAAGTTTACGGACGCCAATTCTCAAGACCATCAACGGCCAGGTTTGGATCTCACAACACCAAGCCACCATCGGAAGGAAACATAGCGGACGCCAAATCTCAGGACCCTCAGTGGCTAGGTTTGCATCTCCCATCATAGGTCATAGTCACAGTGCCGACGAAATTTAGTGGGTACCAAATCTCAGGACCCTCAGGAGCCAAGTTTAGAATTCATATCATCTGGCCAGCATTAAGGCAAAAGTTAGTGAATCCCAAATCTTAGAACCTTCAACGGCCAGGGTTGGATCTCTCATCATCACCCATCATCAAGGCAAAAGTAAATAGGCACTGAGTCTCAAGACCCTCAAGGGCCAAGCTCGGGTATTACGTTGACACAACTAAAGAGGCAGTATGACTGAAGACCATGACTTTGACCTTCACCTTAGCTAGGCTCAATCAAAGTGGGGCTAACTATAGATGCCTAAAGATGGCATCTTTATTTTAATCACCAAATGAAGAAAAAAATATCCTGATTTGTCTTCTTGGGGTCCCAGCAAAGTGATTAATTAAAGTAAAAGTTCAAATTAGTGGAATAAGAATCAGCAGAGTGCACATGAAGGCTGGCCCAATGGCCCTACTTTAAGCACGTGGAGCAGTAGGTTCACCAATGGGGAACCTGGTTGGTTCCTGCATTTCCTCACTCTGAGATTAAGTTTGCTGAAGTAATCTAAATCCAAAGCTGATTAGTTTACTATGCTTAACTAGTCAGATTTCGTGTTAGACTAGCGCCCCTATTTAGATTAAGCTAAATAAGAACAGAAGTAGGTCTCCTTTTCATAGACTAAGTGAGTCTATTCCCCTCAACCACTATAAAAATAAGGCTGCTTTAAGGTTAAATAGATTTTAAAAAATGGCATATGTTTGGCATCAAAAAACTTGGCATTAGTTAGGCATTTGTTAAGAGCATTGAGAAATCCCATGAGACTTTCTAGTAGAGAGATACTAAAAATTAGAGAGGCAAAATCTCGAGTGACCCTTTTAGAGCATTGAAGGTGACATAAGATTTATCAAAAAGGTGTCATTTCGCTGGGTTCCCAAGTAAATCAGGTGGGTATCCTAAGAGCGAAATGTCTATCTTTCACCTACTCCTCTACTTTATATATTTTTTGTGATTTTTGATTCCAAGTTACCAAAGATGTAATCTTTAGACAGTTCTTCACCCACTGTAACTGTTTATCTTGCCTTGCCTTTATCTTGGAATAAAAATTGCACCTCTTCACATTATCTGATATGATTTATAGTGGTCTGCTACATGATTGTGTGATATCATAAGTAAGATTTGATTCCCCACATTGAAAAGTAGAGGTCGTCATGATGACGAGCGGTGATGTGATGCATCCCATCGTGTAAACGTGCCATTGCCTTCAAATCTACATCCTCATCATCCCACACTAGTTATCACTCAGGGGGGTTTTGAAATCCCTTTTGAAGCGAAATCGGTTGTCCTGTTAGGTGTCCCTCCGATTATCCTTATCAGTTTATGATTCGCTTCAGAAAGTAGTCTTAGTTTGTATGTTTTTCCTAAAACGCACTGGTAACACCATTAATTAATTTCTATTGGTGTCATCTTTTCTTTTTATTTTCACTTTTTTTGTTTTTATGTTTATTTTTTAGCAGAATGCTTCTGATTCGAGATAGTACAACCTACTAGCTCAGGAACTAGGCCTTGTACTGCCCGTGGAGCTCGGTCATGTTCATCGATTAGGCTGGTTGCCCTGCTCCTAGATGAAGTAGTAGTTCCTAGCTCCGAATTCCGACTCAATTCTGTTGTCCAGTTTCCATGGATCCGCTAAATTTTAATTCCTAAAAACAAAAGAAAAAATTAACTACTAGTTTTGAAAATAAACCAAAATAAATATGCAACAAACAAGTCCGACCATACATGAGGGACTGCACCGTACCCCAGATAGGTTCCCTAGGGTTGTTGGTCCTCACAGCATCAACATACTTCATTTCTCTTTTTGTACGGCTCTACTCGGTTGTATACCCAAGTTCCCTATTGTTAATAGAAAAATCATGCAAATTTTACACCCCCAACCCTATGATAATATAATTATTATTTTAGAAATTTTATTTGGGCTTTATTTTTTTGCAGAAAAATCAAAAATATTGAAGAAAGTGGTGAAAAATGAAAACTGAGCTGAGAAGAGAAGCCCAATACAAACATAGCTCAATCCATCTCAAGTAGAGCTGGGTAGTAGGTCGTGTCGGGTCGGGTTCGTGTTCGTATCGAACTTAAACGGGTTGAAGATTTCTCGACCTGAACCTAACTCATTTATTAAATGGGTTGAAAAATCTTGACCTGTACCCATTTAATTTTTAAACGGGTTGACCCGCTTAACCCGTTTAAGATAAATAAGTCAAGTTCAGTTGGCTAATTAACCATTTACACATTTAATATCTTCAACTAATACGTAATTATAGTGTTAGAAATTAAGTTTACATATCATATTAAATAATTACTCTTTAAAATTCCCCTAATTCGCCATAATTCAAAATTTTAAAAATTTTTATATTCGTAATTATCTAACAAAAAGTAAATGGATAAATGATAATTGAAAAAATGAGTTGAGTCATTTAACTCATTTAATTAAACGGGTTAAATAGGTATTTTTTTGTGTCGAGAATTTCAACCTGAACCTAACCCATTTAATTAAACAGGTTGAACGTGTCAACCCATTCAATTAAACGGGTCAAAAATTTATACCCAAACCCACATAACTTCGTGTCGGGTTCGGGTCGATAATCGTGTCGGGTCAGCTTTTTTCAGCTCTAATCTAAAGTATTATCCTTCCATCAGGATCCTTTAATTGAATCTCACTCGCTCTTCTTCCCCTTCCCCTGCCTTTTTTTCTCTCTTCTCCCACTTAAATCAGAGAACCTCATCTTCATCGCCATTTTTCTCTCACACACGCTTCATCATCTTCGTGATTGCCTATCAACAACTTCAACGATTGGAGTGAATTTCTCGAAGACCCAGTCACCGACGCCTTCATCATTGCTGAAATTGACTGTTCAAGCAAAATGGGACGACCTCATAGCCATCCAAATTCGTGGTGGTGAAATTGGGGGGTGACATACATGGGGCATTCACAAGATTTTTCAGAGTAGAAGGTTGTAATTTTTGTATAAATACGAGTTGAAGGGGAGGTAGAAGGCGTCAATTTTTCAGCAGCCATAGCCCAATCGTAGTCTAGTTCTCTATTTTTTCCCCCCTGTTTCAAAATTTAGAGTTCCTGGGTTCCTCTCAATTATTGGTTCAGGGGCCTGGAAATCCATTGTTAAAAGCTTCAAACAATTGGATAGCAATTTATTTTCTCTACTTTGTGGTTTTGCTGGGAATTTGGCTATTCCCCTGAATTAATTTACAAATTTTGGGTCCAATTTTCAGCCATTTGGACACTCTGTTTCTTTATTTTGCTACTCTGTTTCTTTTTGTTTAATGTTGTACTGTTGCTCCTGTGTTCTCTTCCCAACTTTTGTTTAATTTCATTTAATTTAGTTTTTTTGTTTATTTTTGTTTACTTTGCTTCGTTCAAGAAACTACCCAGCTTCTTTTTCCTTTCCATGGTGCTGTCTCTGACTTCTTGCCCCAAGGTGCTCCTTTTCTTTTTCGCCGCATCAGTGAAGCACTCAATTTCCAAGTAGTGTTGCTTTATGATTTATTATTTCCATCAGGTACCCCGATGTTGTAACTGAACTCACCATATTCTAGCCTTACTTTGTCTGACCCTCACCATTTTATTAGCTTCTTTTAATTCATAACCCATTAGAAATCATTCATGTCATTATTTTATTGTATTCTTTTATGTTTTTTTTTCTTTTCCTAATTTAGCATAGTGGGTATTGGCTTAATATTGGGTTATTATTTTCTTGGGTCTTATTTAGTTGGTTAATTTTTATCAATAATTATTATTTAACTTTTGCAAGCCCAAAGAAACAAAAGCTAGAAAAAACTTTTCTGGCTTTTTGTCTCCAGGTAGCAAAAAACAAATAGGCTGTTTAATCCTAATATTATTATTATTTTATTTCTTCATTTTATTCACAAGCATCTAGTCTTCTTAACTCAATTTATAAGTACAGTCATTAATTTTATTTTAATTTTCTTTTGGCTAAAGACATTCATAGTGTATCTAAATTGGTTAATTTTATACTATCATCTTCGTGTGAACGACCCGTATTCGCCGGACCATACTACAAGTTAGACACCATGCGCTTGCGACTTCTTTTTGTATCAACAAGTTTTTTGCGCCGTTGCCTGGGATGGTAACTATTCAATTGACCACTTTTTTGTGCTTTGCTATTTTTGTCGAGATTTGGGCCTTTTATCAGTTTTTGTGCTTTATTTTATTTACTATTAGTCTTTATTTATTATTTATTCTCTTTAGTTGAGTAGTTTTTTTTAATATCACTTTTATTTATTTTGTCTCTTGTAAAAAAATAGGACCAAAAATACGATTGTGGGTGTGGACTTGCATGATTTTTTTGGTTAGGGAGCCTCAAAGAAAAAGACTCATTAGGATCGAACCTGAGCCTAAACCTATAGTTGAAAAAATGGTTGGATAAATAAGAACTGAAAGGGCCTTGAATGAGATATTTTACCCTCCATGTTCGACCTTGCCTTCATATTTTAATCTGCCCGCTCTAGGTACTAATGTGAACCTGAAACTGGAACCACATTACATTCAGATGCTTCCTAAATTCACTGGACTTAAAGATGCTTATTTATTTTTAAGTGAATTTAAAGAAGTATGCAATGTGATACATTTTTATAATGTGCATATTGATGTGGTTAAACTGAGATTTGTTCTTTTTGCATTAAAAGGTAATGCCAAGAGACGGATGTATAGTTTGCCTGCTAACTCTATTTCTAATTGGAATAATTTTGTTAAAGTCTTTTTACAAAAATATTTTCCTAATGGCAAAATTGTTAAATTAAGGAATGAAATAAATCAGTTTACTCAGTTTGATAAGGAACCTTTTTGGAGATACATGAAAGATTTAAGAACTTATTGGTCCAGTGTCCCCACCATGGTCTTGAACAATGGTGTCTGTGTCAAATTGTGTGTGAAGGTTTGGACCAACAAACTAGGACTATGCTAGAGTCTATGTGTCAAGGTGGATTCTTATCCAAGAGTCCTACTACAACTTGGGAATTCTTAGAGGACTTAGCTGAAAAGACAATGTAGTGGGAGACCAGTAGAGATGACAATCTAAGTTCTAAAATTACCAGTGCCCATGGGGGAATGCATTCAGTGTTCGACTTGAGCCATATAGAGTCTACATTTATAGCCTTAGAGAACCAGTTAAAGGGGTTGACCATTCAATAACCTCAGGTCTTTCAAAGTGCTACCATTACATGTTCTCGCTGCCAATCCCTGGACCATACCTTGACTGCTTGTCCCTTCTACGCTCACCAGTTATCAACTAGAACTGAGCAAGTAAACATGGCCTACCGAAGGTCAATAAATGATCCCTTCGCATAAACCTACAATTCAGGGTGGCAGAATCACCCGAACTTTTCTTAGACCCAGGGCCAGAATTTAGGAGGTCCTAACACACAGACCGGAATGTTCCCTGGAAACACATCTACTCAACCCTAGCAAGATCATAAAATAGCCTAGAGAAGGTAATGAGGACCATGGCAGAATAGTTGCCTCAGCTAGTCACTACCACCAGGGAGAAGAGAACTTTTCCTAGTCAGACTGAACCCAATCCGAATGTAAGTCCATCTTCAATGCGCCCACTAGTTCAAGATAATGTGAAAATGATTAATGCAATAACTTAGCTTAGGTTAGGTTGTTTAATTGATCATAACTTAGAAGATCTTATAGATGTTCTTGTTTGGTGTACACTATCTCTATCCCCACCACCTCTCCCTGATGATGATTCTACTTCTAGGAATGCTACTAATGGCACTCCAATTGACTCTTCCCCTTCCCGACCTAATGATTTAGTTGACTCCGAGGAGACTAAGCAAGATGAGTCAAAAAAGGGAGATGATACATCCCAACCTTCAATAATTGAGCAGGTTCATAAACCAACTGCACCATTTCTGAATAGGCTAAGGAACAAGAAGGACCAGACCCATGTTGATAAGATTAGAGATACCTTCTCTCAAGGCAAAATCAACATTCCCCTTCTAGATGCTATCCAGCAGATGCCTCCCTATGCCAAGTTCCTTAAAGAGTTATGCACCACTTAGAGAACGACCACTATCCCAAAGAAGGCTTTCTTAACCTCAAATGTGAGCCCCATTATCTCACGCCAGATTCCAGCTAAATACAAAGATCCCGATTGCCCTACCATTTCCATAATCATAAGGGATTAGAGCATCCATAAAGCATTGTTAGATTTAGGGGCTAGTGTCAATTTGCTTCCATACTCCGTGTATGAGAGGCTGGGATTAGGAGAGTTAAAACCCACTGGGACAATCCTCCAGTTAGCCGGTCACTCCACTAGAGCCCCTAGGGGAATAGTTAAGGATGTTTTGATTAAAGTGAGTGAGTTTATATATCCTATGGATTTTGTTATTCTTGAGACTGAGTTTATTGCCACCTCTGAACCCAAATACCTGTCGTTCTTGGTCGACCTTTACTAGCTACTTCTAATGCTTTGATCAATTGCCGGAATGGTACGTTGAAGTTGTCTTTCGGAAACATGACTACTGAGTTGAATATTTTTAATTTGCAAAGACAACCTGCTATCTTTGATGAGTTTAATAGTGTTAATTGGCTTAATGTGTATGCTTGTGATGAGTCATGCATTGACGTTTTGATTCAAAATGATATTTCCAATGAGATTGATCCCCTCTCCTCTGATTCGTCTGATTCCCCTTCTTTTGCACATACTCCCGATCCTGCATTAGAGTTGAAACCTTTGCCTGATTCCCTTAAGGATGTCTTTTTGGGTCCTAATGAGACTTTTCCTGTGATTATTGCATTTGACCTGATTGAAGACCAAGAGGATAAATTGTTGAAAGTACTTAAGGAATACAAAGAGGCCATAGGGTGGACCTTAGGTGACATTAAACATATTAGTCCCTCCATTGTGCAACATAGAATTCATCTTGAGGAGAATGCTAAACCTTATAGAGACTATCGAAGACATCTAGACACTACCCCGTAAGAAGTCAATAAAAAAGAGGTCAGTAAGTGGTTAGATCATGGGTTAATCTACTAAATTTCTGATAGTGATTGGGTCAGCCCAGTCCAAGTTGTTCCTAAAAAGACCGGTAGTACTGTGATTAGGAATGATAAGAATGGGTTAGTCCCTATGAGAGTCCACTCTTGTTGGCATGTATGTATTGATTACAGGAAACTGAATGCAGCCACTAGAAAAGACCACTTTTCTTACCTTTTACGGACCAAATGCTTGAATGGTTAGCTGGACATAGTTACTATTGCTTTTTGGATGGATACTTTGGCTATACCCAAATCTCCATAACACCTAAGGACCAAGACAAGACCACTTTTACATGTCGCTTTGCTACTTTTGCCTTTAGGAGAATGCCATTTGGTCTTTGTAATGCTCTTGTCACTCTTTAGCGTTACATGATTTCTATATTTTGTGATATGATTGAGCAATGCATTGAGGTATTTATGGATGGTTTTTCTGTGTTTGGTTCTTTATTTGATGACTACTTAGCCAATCTGACAAAAGTTTTGCAAAGATGTAGGGAGAAGAATTTGACTCTTAACTGGAAAAAATGTTATTTTATGGTAAAGAATGAAATTGTTTTAAGGCATGTAATTTCACACGATGGGATTGAAGTCAATAAAGCAAAAATTGATTTGATCACTAATCTTCTCTCTCCCACTTGTGTGGAAGATATTAGGTCATTTTCAAGGCATGTAAGATTTTATAGATGGTTTATCCAGGATTTCAGTGAAATTGCTAAGCCCTTGACCAACCTTTGAGCCAAAGATGCACCTTTTCACTTCTCTAAGGAGTGTTTAAAAGTGTTTAATAGGCTAAAGGAAGCCCTAACTTCTGCCCCTATCCTGCACCCTCCCATCTGGGGAGAACCCTTTGAACTGATGTGTGATGCTTCTGACTATGCTGTACGAGTTGTCTTAGGATAACGTGTAGATAGGAAACATCATGTCATATATTATGCGAGCCATACCCTCAATGAGGCCCAGTTAAATTATACTGTGATTAAAAAAGATTTTTTGGCTGTTGTATTTGGTTTTGAAAAATTTTGACCCTACTTGATTGGCTCTCACGTGATTGTACTTACTGACCATGCTGAACTAAAGCATCTCTTCTCCAAGAAGGATGCAAAACCTAAATTGCTTAGGTGGATTTTACTCTTGTAGGAATTTGATTGTGAGATTCGGGATAAAAAGGGTTCTGAGAACCTGGTTGCTGACTATCTATCTCGGATCATTTTGAAAAAGAGAGTGAGTTCATATCTGAGTGCTTCCCTGACGAGCAGCTACTTATGGTTCAATCTGAACCATGGTATTGTAAGACCCCGCAGTTTTGTTTTCCGTTAAGCTAACTAATTTCCTTTTTACGTTTTAAATTCGTATTTTTAGTAACTGTATGAGTTAAATTATTATCGTTGAGCTTTTGCGAACTATAATTTCATTAAAAGACGAGATTATTACTGCTATTACTGATTTCAAAGTCAATTCGTGCCATTATGCCTTTAAATGATATCGATAGTTTAATTTAGTTGTTATTCAATTTGTTTAGTCATTTCCTGAAAACAATTAGGTTTTCAACCTTGGAATTAGTTTCGAGTTTTATTACATGGAACTTCGGCGTATTTGGGTTCGAATAATTGATGGAGGGTTATGTTATCGATTTGGGTTTAGAACAAGGCGTTCGGGATTGGACTAGCGATTTAGGTTGATTGAGTTATTACCCCCCCCCAAAAAAAAAAAAAACATAAGGGGCCGAAGCCCCTTCTTCCTCGGTAGAGAAACGCGACCAAGGGGGGGTTCTCTGCCCTGCCCCGCGAACCTCACGGCAGAGAAGCGAGGGAAAGAGAGGGAGAGTGAGAGAGGGGGAGGCCGGCGGTGTGCCACCACGCCGGTGGACGGCCGACCACCACCCAGCTCGCATGGGAGTCACACTCAGGGCGAGAAGAGAAGAGAGATCGAGAGATGGAGGGAATGAGGGTCTGTGCCACCAGTGGTCGACGCCGATGGGCATCCGCCAGGCGTCATCGGCAAGTGGGCACGGATCTGGCAACGAGGCACAACCGAGAGAGGGCTAGGAGTAGATCGGGCAGGGCCGAAGCTCGAACAAAATTCACATGCTAGGTGAGTTTCGAACCTCTTCTGCTCTATAAATTGAATCCCTTGCTTTATCCCCTTCGAATTGTACCTGAATCTATCAAAAATTGCAAGTTAGGGTTTGTGGGTTTGGACTGGTTGAGTCACGCGCGAAGAGCAGGGAGTGGGTGTTCGATTTTTGGCCTCAATTCAAGCTAAATTACATGCCTCTAGCGTGGAATCGAGGTGGGTGTTCCTCGCCTCCTAAATTATTACTAATTTCGCAAACGTTTTAGCAGAATCGATGTTGCATGTTAGACTAGCATAGCCTAATTTAGAACGTGCTACTTGAGGTTTACAATTCGAAGTGAATTACATGCCTTTAGCGTTAATTCGAATGTATGTAACCATTGAATGCCTAAGTTTATAATTCGAAGTGAATTATACGTGTTTAGCGTTAATTCGAATGTATGTAATCATTGAATGCCTAAGTTTATAATTCGAAGTGAATTATACGTGTTTAGCGTTAATTCGAATGTATGTAACCATTGAATGCCTAAGTTTATAATTCGAAGTGAATTATACGTGTTTAGCGTTAATTCGAATGTATGTAACTATTGAATGCCTAAGTTTATAATTCGAAGTGAATTATACATGTTTAGCGTTAATTCGAATGTATGTAGCTATCGGAGGCCTGAATTTATAATTCGAAGTGAATTACATGCCTTTAGCGTTAATTCGAATGCCTGTGACCATTGAATGTTTGAGATTTTACATCGAAATGAATCAAATACCTTTAGCTTCGAATCGAACCAATTTAGTTAATCATGCCTCAGTTATCAATTCGAAGTAAATTTAGCATGTTTAGCATCGATTCAAGTTAATTAGTTGATGCATGAAAAAGGATTATAAACGAAGTTAGTTTAATGTGTTTAAAATCGATTCAAGTGAATTTAGCTAGTTCATGCCTAAAAGTTTAGTTCGAAATGAATTACGAATGCTTTGAATCGACATACGAACACTTAGTTAATGCGTGCTCGTTCAGTAGCTTCTAAATGAATTATGAATGCTTTGAATCGACACATGTACACTTAAACAATTCATACTCAATTAATAGTTTCGAAAGGAGATGAGTGTGCTTGGAATCGATACTTGTGTAATTAGTTAGTTTATACCTGAGTAGTAACTTTGACGTAATAAATGAATGCCTAAAGTCATATTATGTTTAAGTGGTTTATTTAGATTCGAATTGTAATTTCCATACAAATAATGAATGTTTAGATCCGCATTATGTCTAAGTGACCTAAATGGGTTCGAATAGCAACAGTGACATAATAAACGGAAACTTAGAATCGTATTATGCTGAAATAGCTCAATTAGACTTGAAATATAACTTCTAACCAACGTTTATGAATGTTTGGTCGTTCCATGATCGTGTATGAACTTCGAAGTGCATCGTACGTGTTTGAAGTTTATGTATATAAATGTTCAATCAGTCTATGATCACCTATATGCTTAACTATCCCATAAAGGCCTACTAACTCTGAAGTAAGTTATAAATGCTTAGAACCTTATCGTGTATGAACTCCCAAGTAAAGTTCTATAATTTTATATGTGTACGTGATGGTATATATATACGTACGTATGCTTACTACAACGCACCGCTAAGTGGCGCTGCTTACCCTGGTAAGTACTTAAACCTTACCTTTTCATAAATTAGTATGATAATATGTTGTGTTGATAAATCGATGAAACGAGTTGGTAGTTGGATGGTTTGAGGAAATAATTATGAGCGTTCGAGGTTTTGTGGTACGGTGCAAGTGAGGAGGGAGACTGGGTTGTGAAATGACCGCAATCGTATGGATTGCGAGGCCATGTGTGGCTCGATGTGATGAATTAATTATGAAGTGTTTGAATGTGATATATGTGAACCCCTTTCCCTTCTATTTGCTCAAGTTGCATTATGTGCATAAGGGTGAGATTTGCAAAAGAAGGATTTCATGTTTTGAAATAATAGTAGCCACAAATATTAGAGCATGATGGCATATTTTAAAGTAAACGAATACAGTTTTGGGAGTGAACCTGCTTGAACGGGGGAATCCTAAAGAGTTTTACAAAGGCGTGAGTTGCATGACAAATGATTTTACCAAAAGATACAACAAAATTACTAGCCGTTATGGCCGATACGCTTTAAGTGGCTAAGATAATGTGCTGCGGACAATATGATATGATGTAATGTTAACCTAGGGGATAAGTCCGGATAAACCCTAGAGGCCCTGACGAGGGCTAATGTAATGGTCCGATATGTTATATGTAGCCATCCCGGGAGTAAGAGTTTAAGCGTGAGCGTTAGGTCTCACTATGGGGTCGAGGATAGTTCTCACCCAATCAGCACCCTGTAATGATCTTATGCCAGAAGTACTTTCGTACTAAGTTAAGAAAAGCAATTGGCTCTTGTCATTTTTTTTTTAAACGATTAAAATGGAAAGGAAGTTCTTTTTATGAGCCCAAAAGGCTATATGGAATGATGTATGAAAAGCTTATAAGGGTCTTTACACGGCCAAACGAAATGGAACTTCCTTTGAAGACTAAGAAAATGTTTTCAACGAAAGAAGAAAGCTTTCAATGAATAAGTTATGAAATGATCTTCAAGCATGTTTGAATGTGGATTTTTAGCCTATGTATTAAAGGAAAGTTTTCAATGGATGCATTACGAATGATTCTTAAGTATGGTTGAATCGGATTCTAATCTTATGTGACATCATCCTTATCCATATCAAACATGTCTGACTTAAAGTATATGAGATGAGAAAGAAAGATATAGCACGTTGAAATTCCATGAATGAAGGCGTCTCTTCCTAAAAGAATGAATGTTGATATGAGAATAACATGCAAGGGTGTCATACAGCTTAATATGATTTTTAAAGGTACTTAAATGCTTGATATGTGTTTATGCGTGTGACATGTATATTATATGATTGAAATGAAAAAGAAGGATCCCTGTGCTTAGCTTATAGAAGGAAGTTTCTATGCTTAGCCTCGTCGCTTATCTAAGTGTTCAATTGCCTGTTAGTGAAGACGTTTGATCATTTAGAATCCTGGAAATGTGTTTAAGTGCTTAAGTGAAGTTTATGGTTAGTAACATTTCCATAAGAATTCTTATGAACATCTATTATGATAATAAAGTATGAAAACATGATATGTGACTAGTAAGGATAGTATTGCCTGCAATGGTTTTGGTTTTAAGGGGGTTGGGGGACACTCACTGAGTGTGTGGTTGCTCATCCCACTACTCCTTCCCCTTTTCCCAAGGTTTTCTTATGACAGGAAGAAGTTGAGTCAGACAAGTGCGGAAGGAACGTATTATTGCTTGCAAGGCATCATATGTGCCCATTTGAAGGGAACTTTCGTGTTTAATGAAGTCATCTAATGCATTCTTAGTTTATGAAGGTCTGTAAATAATTATTGAAGTTCATGTAATGCATATGGTATAAAGGTCGCTCTGTATGGCCGTCTGAGCCAACCATCAAGTTAATTAGATGTCCTTTTGGTTTAATTTAGCTATGCCTTGGGATGTAAACCCCAATACTCCGGTTGTGTGAACCGTTGAGTTGTATCTTTTACTTTTTCTGCTTTAATTAACTATTCTGGTTGGTGTACTCCGAGCGGGTGGCTCGTCGAGTTATGAACTCCGGCGTGTGGCCGTTGAGTTATGTTTTATATATTTACGCTTCCGTTAATTTACAGGATTGTATTATAAGGCGTTTAGCCTGGAAACGATCAGTTTTCAGGGGAAACTCTGTCCGTTTCGTCCCAGGAACTAAGTAAGAAGTTAGGAAAGCGTAACGCTTCTAGCCTAGGGGCTGGGGGTGTTACAGGTATGCTGATATTGTGAACTACTTACTGACTAGTGAGATACCCCTGGGCTTGAGTAAACATGATGGGGACAAATTCTTTTATCTGGTGAAATTTTTCTATTAGGATGACCCTTATTTATTCAAATACTGTCCTGATAAGATTTTTAGAAGATGTATCCTTGATAATGAGATTAGAAGTGTCCTTTCTTTTTGTCACGAGCAAGCATGTGGGGGGCATTTTAGTGGGAAGAAAACAGCTTCCAAAGTCCTTTAATGTGGTTTGTATTAGCCTACCTTGTTCAAAGATGCCCACTTGTACTGTAAGAGCAGCCCTAGGTGTCAACAGATTGGGAAAATCACTAGGAGAGATATGATCCCCTTAACCCTGTAATTATTGTTGAGATTTTTGATGTTTACGGATTGATTTTATGGGGCCATTTCTATCTTCTTTTGGGAATGAGTATATTCTTCTTACTATAGACTGTGTATCTAAGTAGGTAGAGGTTGTGCCAACTAGGGCAATTGAGGTTAGAGTCATTATCAAGTTTCGTAGGGAAAATATTTGTTCTAGGTATGGCATGCCTAGGGCCATCATTAGTGACCAGGGAATTCATTTTGACAATCGCTCTTTGAACGCATTGTTAAAAAACTACTCGACCATTCATCGTTTAGCCACCTCTTATCATCCTCAGACTAGTGACCAGGCAGAGGTTTACAATAGGCAGATTAAGCAGATTTTAGAAAAGACTGTGAGTAGAAATAGTAAGGATTGGGCACATAAGCTCATTGATGCTCTCTAGGCCTATACAACAGCTTTTAAGACCCTTTAGGTATGTCACCTTTTAGGGTTGTCTTTGATAAGCCTTGTCATCTCTCTGTAGAGCTTATGCTTCGGGCTATGTGGGCTACAAAGACTTTGAACCTTCACTTAGAGGCGGCCAGGGTGGAAAGAAAGTTATAGTTGAGTGAGTTGGAAGAAATTAGAACTAAGGCCTATGAGAACTCTAGGATGCATAAGAAGAGAGCAAAATTGTTCCATGATAGGCACATTCATATGAAAGAGTTCTTTCTAGGTCAAAAGGTGTTACTTTATGACTCCAAACTTCACCTTTTTTCAGGTAAGTTGAGGTCTCATTGGATAGGTACCTTCATTGTTCCTCATGTTTTTCCACAGGGTGCTATAGAGATACAGGACCCTATGAGAGGCACGGACTTTAAAGTGAATGGGCAAAGGTGAAAACCATTTTTGGAGCCACTTGCAGAGGAGAGAGAAGTAGAGTGTCTGATGCTCTATGAACCTAAGTACAGAAACTAACGATATAGAGATTCATTTGGATGCATCCAGCATTCAATCTGGTACTATTGTTTAAGTGTGGGGAAGAGGGTTGCATTTCTTTTAAAAAAAAAATTGAAAAAGGTTTTCTTTTTCTGCCTTTTTCTTTCATTTCTTTTGTTTTGTTTTGTTTTGGGGAGTGTATACTATTTTGACGAGCTTGAACCCTTGTAACTTGATATTAGGTTATATATAAATAAGATGTACATGGTAAAGACGTAATCCGAAGGATGACATTCTATACACTACTTATTTCCTTATTACTCCCTCATAACTATGAATCTAATCTTTTCTTTAAAACATCATTATTATCCTAGAATCCTAGGCTTTCATAGTTGATTCTCCCACTTATCTATGTATAGTTGTTGTTTTTGCTCTCAACCCGGGAAAAAAATTAAAAAAAAAAAAAGAGAGAAGAGCCGAAGTAGGGAATGACAATTATCCCTTTGAGGCATGCGCCACTGGATGCTACCGTTTGAGGTAATATTGCTATTGGAAAAACTTACTTCTTGTGGCAGTGAGTCAATAAAGTAGTTATGTCTTATCAAGTGGGAATGAGTCAAACTTTGGTTAGCCTAATTTCTAGGATGATAGTACACTCGCACATCGTGCTCTAGGATGAATATATGGTTATGCTGTCTTTCAGGGTGAAAAGTTAGAGTTAAATGTCATCCATGAGGACGTAAAGTTTGGAAGTGTACATTTTGTTTATGTATAGGCTAATATCTTGACCAATAGGGGTGATATCTTGTTGAAATTTTATACTGGCCCCCTTTATACATTTTTGTAAGTAATTTCTTTTCTTTTTCTTTTGTAACTGATCTTTCTTTTCTTTTCTTTTTCCTTTTAAAGATTTTATGGATATATCTTCTGCAAACTCTCACGAGACCTTACTTATCCACTAAGGGAAACCTAGAGGTTTAAAGGGATTGTTGCATACGGTAAATATAACTGTGACTCCTACGAAAGTGAGTTCAGATTTTTTTAAAAATTTTTCTTCTTTAGGATTTTTATTTAACTCAGGGATGAGCAAAATCTAAGTATGTGGGTATTTGTTAATAGAAAGATCATGCAAATTTTACCCCCTAACCCTACGATAAAATAATTGTTATTTTAGAATTTCTATTTGGGTTTTGTAATTTTTACAAAAAAATCAAAAATATTGAAGAAAGTGGTGAAAAACGAAAACTGAGCTGAGAAGAGAAGCCTAACAAAAACATAGCCCAATCCATCTCAAGTATTTTTTTTCCATTAAGAGAAAAAAAATAATAATAAAAGCCAAAATCCCCACCCCTTTAACTGAATCTCATGTGCTTTTCTTCCCCTTCCCCTTCTTTTTTTTCTCCCTCCTCTCACTTAAATCAGAGAACCTCATCTTCATCTCATTATTTTCTCACACGTGCTCTATCATCTTCATGATTGCCTATCAACAACTTCAAAGGTTAGAGCGAATTTCTCGAAGACCCAGTCACCAACCGCTTCATCGTCGCTGAAGTTGACCGTTCAAGCAAAACGAGACGACCCCATAGCCATCCAAATTCGTAGTGAGAAATTAGGGGGCGACATACATGGAGAATTCACTAGAGTTTTCGGAGTGGGAGGTTGTAATTTTTGTATAAATAGGCGTTGAAGGGGGGTAGAAGGTGTCAACTTTTCAGCAGCCATAGCCCAATCGTAGTCTAGTTCTCTATTTTTTTCCCCCTAGCCAAAATTTAGAGTTCCTGGGTACCTCTCCATTATTGGTTCAGGGGCCTGGGAAGCCATTGCTGGAAGCTTCAAACAGTTGAATAGCAATTTCTTTTCTCTACTTCGTGGTTTTGCTGAGAATTTAGCTATTCACTTGAATTAATTTACAAATTTTGGGTCTAATTTTCAGCCATTTGGATACTCTGTTTCGTCATTTTGCTACTCTGTTTCTTTTCATTTAATATCGTACTATTGCTCCTGTGTTCTCTTCCCAACTTTTGTTTAATTTCATTTGATTTAGTTTTTTAAGTTTATTTTTGTTTACTTTGCTTCGTTCAAGAAACCACCTAGCTTCTATTTCTTTTCCATGTCTTGTTTTGTTATTTTTCCACTAAGTACCGAGATGCTTTAACTCATCTCACCATATTCTAGCCTTAGTTTGTCAAATCCTCAACATTTTATTAGCTTATTTCAGTTTCTAACCCGTTAGAAACCATTCATGTTATTATTTTATTGTCTTATTTTATGTTTTTTTTCTTTTCCTAATTTAGTACAGTTAGTATTGGCTTAATATTGGGTTATTATTTTCTTGGGTCTTATTTAGTTGGTTAATTTTTATCAATAATTATCATTTAACTTTTCCAAGCCTAAAGAAACAAAAGTTAGAAAAAATTTGTTTGCCTTTTTGTCTCCAGGTGGCGAAAAAGAAATAGGCTGTTTAATCCTAATATTATTATTATTTTAATTATTTATTTTATTCACCTAGCGTTTAATCTTCTTAACTCATGTCATAAGTTCAGTCATTAATTTTATTTTAATTTTGTTTTGGCTAAAGACATTTGTAGTTTAGCTCAATTGGTTAATTTAATACTATCATCTTCGTGGGAACGACCCGTATTTCCTGGACCATACTACAGGTTAGACACTGTGCACTTGCGACTTCGTTTTATATCAACACCTACTTACTTGAAAGGAGTACAACATCGTAACAGATCAAGCCATATGTAATTCGAACTATAAGAAATGTTTTATTTTGTTTAGTCATCCACAGTTCATGCTCTTGTGTGCCTGGAGTAGTACAATTGAAGGAATGAACAGCTTAGGCTCACATTTAGGAGCTTTACAACCACTAATATATTGAGGATAATGCATGTTCAAGAATTGGGCATTTATGGATCTCACTCGCTGTCCCTCATTGTTGGCTACCCTCTACGCGCCATTTGTGTATACTTCTTGGACCACATATGATTTTTGCCACTTGAAGGTGAACTTAAACCCACTTTTATGAGGCATAATGATTGGCCCCTTTATTGCAAAAACTTGATCTTCAATTTCAAATGAATGAAGCCAAAAAACCTTCTCGTTAAAATCACGTGCCAAGCAAGTTTGGTGGCATTCTAGCTTTTGTTCTGCGTGAAGTCTATTTTCTTCAAGGGCGTCCAGTTTTGCAAGCTAAAGCTTGTGATTTTCATCCTTAGTCAAACCCTCCTGAATAGCTATGATAAAGTCATAGGATATGAAGTTTTAGAGGCAATACAGCTTCAACCCCATATATAAGAGCAAAGGGGCTTGACTGAGTTGGCATCTTATACATAGTTCTATATGCCCAGAGAGCCTCTTCCATGTGTTCATGCCAACCTTGTTTGGATTTTTCCATCAATCTGCTTAACAAATTACAAAGACTCTTATTTAAAACCTCTATAAATCCATTTGTGGGTGCATTGCACATTGAAGACTTCTGTTGAGCAAATTTCAACTTTTCAACGAGGTTAGTCACCAGCTTGTTAACAAATGGTTTATCATTGTTGGTAATAATGAATCGAGGCGCGCTATAGCAATAATGATGTACATCTGAACACAATTAGTAAAATTTACTTTTTTACCTTCTCTTAGGGAATTACTTCTGCACATTTAGAAAAGTAGTCAGTTACCGCCAAGATGTGTAAATAGTCAGCAGAAGACTTGGAGTGATAGAACCCACATTATCAAGTCGAAGGCTTCAAATGGCTAAGATTTCCACCTTTAGATGTAGTGGTTCTTGATGTTAATGAATAAAATTAACATCAAATCAGTAAGCTTCACACCTCTATGTTTATTCAACGCAATCTTGGACTATAGTAGACCAATAATAACCAATCCTTTTGATGCAATCATACAATTTGGGCCCTGCTTGATGCACACAGCATACTCCTAAATGTGGTCCTTTCATTGTTTGTTTTGCCTCTTCCTTACCTAAGCATCATAACTAAAGGCCAAGGAAATAGCGTCGATAAAGCATTCATTGAAGCAAAGGAAGTAGGGGGCTGTTTGTTGAATTTCTATCTTATGTGTTAGATCATTAGAGAACTCCATTGTTGTCAATAATCAATGCGTTGTTAGCGCCAACCTTCTTTCTCTATTTCTTGAGCACTAATAGCATTTACATCTTCCTCAGTCTCTTCATCAAGAAGGCCCCAACCTACCGGTTGCAAAAGGGACATTCATACTTCTACACCCAGAGCCAAACTAGCTACAAGATTTGTGAGCGCGTCACCCACCTTATTAGCACTCCTAGGAACCTGCTCTAATTTGATGATTCCAAGCTTATTAAGCAATCATTAGGCACATTTTTGGTATGACACAAGGTCATCCTTTTTAACTTCATATTCAACGAGAAACTGCTTGATGACTTACTAGAAATCACGATAGACATCAATGTATTTGACTCCCATTTCAGTAGCCATCTAAAGGCCTAAGATTAATGTCCAATATTTAGCCATATTATTTGAATATAGTTGAGTTAGCATGAATGAATGAGTGAGCTGGTGATTTTCATGGGCTATAAAAAATACTCCTGCATTAAGACCATCACATCTTGTGGCTCTATCGAAGTACATTTCTCAAGGAGGGACGATATCAGCGAAGAGCAAATCTTCACCAGGTAGATCATCATTTAGCTCCCAAGCATTAGGGATTGGGTGATCTATTAACAAATCCGTCAACGCTTATCGTTTAACTACCTTTTGCAGCACATAAGCAAGGTCATACTGCTTTAAGATTACAGCCACTTTGCAAGCCGCTCACTTAGAATTGGTGTTGGCAAGATATATATTTGATACGATTAGCTTTATAAATTACCTGCACTACATAAAATGACAAGTAATGACTTAATTTTTGAATAGCGAACAAGAGAGCCAAGCATATGTTTTTAATTGGGGAATAATTCATCTCAAGCCCAACCAACATAGGTGTAGAGCCCTTTCTTTGCCTTCCTTCCTTTATTCTAGCATAATGCCTCCAAGGACCTTTTTATGTTGTAATATAGATTATAAGAAACTTGCTTGGGTGCTACCAAAACTGGCAAATTTGATAAGTACTTCTGGATAATGTCCAAGGCTTTTTGGCATGACAGGCGCCATTCAAATTGTGCACCTCTCTTCGTGAGGTGGTGAACAACGTGGCAACGTCCAGCAAGACTTGATATCAACCTTCAATAACATGCCAAGTGACCTAGAAGACCATGAAATTCTCTTAGATTCTTAAACTCAAGCATCTCTCGGATTGCTTTGATCTTAGACTAGCCAATCTCTTTACTACAATGAATGATAAAATGCAAGAACTTTCCACAAGTTACACCAAATGTGCACTTGACTAGGTTTATGTTCAATTGACACTTTCATAAATATTCAAAAATATGTCTAAGATCTTGAATGTGGTATGACCTCCTTATGGATTTAACCACTAAGTCATTAACATAACACTGAACCATCTTATAGATCATATCATCAAAAATGTTTTGCATTGCCTTTGATGTGTTGCTCCCGAATACTGTAAACCGTAAGGCATCACTTTATAGTAAAAGATACCTTTACGTTTGTAAAAGATCTTGGAATCTTGATCATCAGGCACTATTTGTATGTGATAAACCCTGTAGGATGATCCTTGATGATAAGTTCTCATGACCTATAGTTGAATCAATTGTGAGCTCGCGCAGGTAGTGAGAATCATTTTTAGGGCATGCGCTGCTGAGATAGCGAAAATCGATGCATATGCAAAGTTGACCATTCTCCTTTCCTACAAGGATAATGTTTATAATCCATGTTGGGTATTTTTCCTTATGAACAAAACCCATCTGTATGACCTCTTTTTCGATTTCAGGTAAAGCATCACTGGGGTTGTTTACAAATGATGGACTACGACTTTTGGGTCTAGCCTGGCATTTCAATATAAGTCCAGGCAAACATGTTATTTTACTCCGAGAGAAGATTGAAGTGCTTCCTTTCTTCTTAATGGGTAAATAATGAGCCCACATAAACAGGAAGAGGCTCTTCTACAGTTCTAATACCCAGCTCCTTTAGATCATTAATGGTAGCTTGCCTTCTATACTTAAGAGATTTAGCAGTCTCTATAAGCTCCAATTTCGAATATGAGTCTTCACATTCTTGAATCATGACATGACGAGAAGAAGTTACTTCTTCTTGCTCACTTTCTTTGCTACAGTCAGAATCACTTTGCTGACCAATGATGATCATGGTGCACCTCTTAACCTTAGTGAACTATCTGTCCTCATATCAATGGTTGAAAACCGCTTCTTGCGAGAAGATATAGGACTTTGTACTTCTTTCTCGTTCCCAAGGAGATTGAAGAATGAATCCTTACATTCTTAGGATGGCAACTTCGGTTGTTCCCCTCCTTTCTTGATTCTATCTAACACCAAAGACTTTGGTTTTACATGACCCTTCACTCTCCAGAACACAAAAGGCTTAGTATTTTGACCTCTCCTGGTTCTAGTGAAGATGGATGAGCGTTTCTTTGTAGTGGATAGTTGTAACCTATCAAATATGGAAGGCTTTGTGATAGGCTGAGCATTTTCATCTTCACTCTCATCTGCTTCTTTAGCACTAATGTGTTAAACCACATATTACTTGTGCTTCCATCGCCTAGATATCCTGATTGGTTGTAGGGGCACATAAGCAAGACCAACTTTTGAGACTTCCACTAAGCATCCTTGTTTTTGATTTTTTTTTTTTTTTTGTGTTTTGTTGAGACCGTAGGTTTCCACCTCTACTACTTTCCCTAACACAACGCGATTATTAAAATTATAATGTGCCTTGTACATAAGCTTTTATTGATTTGGGTCGAATCCTTCCTTAGTTTGCGTTTTTGAAAATTGATAGCTGTGTCGCAAGTGGTATACTGGGCAAGATCTTTTGAGGACTCCCTAAACATCTTTAACCTTCTCAGCATAAAGTCCTAGGTGGTGAATAGCAGTAGCCACATGCTGACGCATCTTTTTTGGTAGGTGAAAGATTTTCCTCCAACCCATACATGCTATTAAAGCCTCTCAATGATAAGACTTTTATCATAAGCTTTTATAGAATTCTCTTACATTTCGTTTTCTCTTTTTTCTCATCTTCCGGCTCGGTCTATGAGGTCATGTTGACAGCAACTTTATCGAAAACGTCATTGGGAAAAACTCTTCCAATGTGATAGGAAATGAGCGGCTCCTGCTCAAGTAGATCAATATGTTGAATGTTCTAATTCTTATTTGATTTTAAGCTCTTTTAACTTACACGCTAAGGTTTTGCTTTCTTCCCTTGTCTCTTTCTGCAATGTAGAAGCAGTCGTTGGTCCTGCATTTGCTTCCTTAGTCTTCATTGAGTAACAAGGGGCCTGCCTTCTTTATCGTCCTTTGGGACACTGACAGTGGGTTTCTGTGCTAGAGGAGGTGCTTGTACTATTAGTGGTACAACAAATGGCTCTAAACTTTTGAATTGAATTGTGAATAACTCCACCCTTAGTAAGGGAGTCCAATTAGGTCTTTTCTGCTAGTAAAATTGAACCTGACTTTCTCACCATGAAGGAGATGACTCCAATTGAGCATAAATACAATTAGCTTTAGTATTGCCATAGTAGCTCATATAATCATCCCATCCTTGGCCATTGCATAGCACGCTCTTTGAGAGTAATGCATTTCTCTAGAGGGTGACTAATTACTGTTATAACGATAATACTTTGGGTCATCTTTCCATCTAGCCTCTTGTGGCCGCTTTGGTTTAGGGAGTTCAATGATCTTGTTCTCAAGTAAGTCATGTCATCCAAGATTCCTAACAACTCTGAACCAGGGAAAGGATACTTCATCTCATGAAGCCCTTTCAATATAGGGCACTTCTTTACTGTTTCTTAGAGTACGAAACCTTCTTTCCTTTTGACCTGGACTTCCCTAAAATTCACACAAGTTCTTAAATAGAAACAATTATGGCCTCCTTTGTTGAGGCCTTTGGTAGTTTAGAGCTCTTATTTGAATTGCCTTTGTCTTTTGAATTTAATGTAGAAGTTGACTTACTATGATGATTTCCTATCATCATTTCCATGTCATGAGCTTCAACAACCAATTGCTGAAAAGCCCTTGGCTTGCTCACTTGTAAAATACACATTGAGTCCCATTCCATGCTCTGAGCATATATTTCAACAGTAGAGGATTTGAACAAATGATCTTTATAATCAAAGCTAAGAGGCCTCTGACAACTGATGTAATTGAGGATTGGTTCATCCTTCGACTACTTATTTCTCAACTCCGTCATACTAATAGTGCCTTGAGTGCTATAGAATCTATTAAGGATGTTATGCTCCATTTATTCTAGCTATTAATTGATTCGGTCTCTAAATCTATATGCCAATCAAAAGCGACCCCTTTAATAGATCAAACAAATTGCTTCTCCAACCTGTCCCCTTCAGTTTGGGCATCACTATAGGTTTCAATGAAATATGCAATGTGTAGTTTAGGGTTCCCATTGCCATCAAACTGGTTGAAGTTAGGAGGCTAGTAGCCACAGGGCATACGAAGGACATCAATCCTTTTTATATAAGGCTTCATCGATAAATGTGTCTTGTGAGATTCTAGCCCCAACAAAACATCAACAGCATTGGCAAATAGGCCTTGAATATGTTCAACGGACATTGAGCCTAGTGAAGATTCATTTGTTAATATGCGTTCATTGTAAGAATCATCACTGCAATTTGACTCTTTGTTAGATTCTTTACCATCTAAGCCTTGATTAGAGGATTCAAACGGTCACTTTTCCAGCTTCTTCATCAGGCTAGCAATTTGTTCATTTTGACCCTTGATTTAGGCGTCTTTCTCTAGACTCTCTTTAGTGAGTCTGTCTAATGTCACCTCCATGCTTGTGAGTTGTTCTTCTAAGTTAGCTACTCCTGTGGCCATCACTGATGTAATAACAGTGTTAAAGGATTCAGCCTTTAACTAGGACAACAATGACTCACTTGGAGATATCGTTGAAGAGTCGCTACTAGTCTAGTCAAAATCTTCCATTGTGAAAGATTGAAAAGGTTTGTCGGCGTGGGCTTAGAGTCTAACTATCCTAATAGAGACTAATTGTGTCATGTTAAAGCCAACAATAGACTTGGGCACCAATTTTTGAGAAGCAATTTGGTCAACTCCTTCAGGCAAATTGGAGCCAAGATCTTGTATTTTAGATGACCATGAAGGCATTGTCACAGTCAATTTCTCTGTGGCCATTGTAGCAGCATCCTTTACCATATTTCTAGTTATAACTTTGCTAGATGCAACACTAGTGATTCTTGATCCCTGAGATCTGGATCAGGTAGCTTTCCTTGAAAATTGAGGGTGACGCTCTTAAGGGTCATATTATCTTCGAAGGAGTGCTGGGTTTGTGCTTTAGAGAAAGAAATAAGAGGCACAGGTCCAACCGATCGTGCTAGGAATTCATAATCACAAATTTCGAGCCCAAAATAAATTAGATAGCAAATTGAGAAGCAAATTCAACTTTTGTATCTATATCAAAAAATGGGTACAATCTCTGTATAGTTGTTGCAAGATTAGGCATAATAAATCGTCTAATTCGATCTCGTTGAAGAGTCTTGAATGAATTTGTTCTTGAGATAGGGCCTAACAAGCTTAATCTCAATCAAGATAAGTAACTTAATCTTTGAGAATGGATGGTACACGTTTAGAGTGCTTGTTGTTTTTTTCAAGAGAGAATAATTGAGCTCTTATAAGTTCTTTTTAGAATGCAAACCCCTTAAATAGACAAAGTGGCTCTCTATTTATAGGGAAAAAGGAGTTAGGGTTTTTCTCCTAATTATCTCTATAAAAATTAATCATTTATTTATGCAATATTTGTGATACATGGTACTTTTTAATTTGTCGCAGTGAATTTTAATTCAATGTTTAATTTAACGGATTCTTGTAACTAATTTGACATGTGGTGTGCTATACTTGGCCAAATAAAAGTATTTAATTTTTCACATGGCAGGTGTTGGTTGATCAGAAAAATTTTGCATTCTACAAAAGTGATATATGCCCTTATGTATATTTATTTAAGGATAACTTCTCATCATATTCGTTTTGCTTTATCATATATTGTAATAGAGTATATTTCCCTTGTACAAAAGATTAAGGATGATCTGGTACCACAAGAATTGCTTATGAATCTGCAAGCAACCTCCTTAGAAAGTAGTGTTCATAGGGTTACCTAGCTAAGTCATTGGCCTTAACACCAATAGCTGAAGTCAAGGTAAATATTGACTAAATCACCCTCGCTATGTACTCATGTTCAAAAGTTTATAGTCAAAATCACCTTTAATAACTCCAACATGATGGTTAACCACCCTATGGCTCACAATGACCAATAATGGACAAGGTTGCGTGTCAAGAACTCCAACGAAGAACAATGTTGCCAAATGTCCATGAATAGTTCAAAATGGCTACTCAACCCAAACATAAACGTGCATATGCTCTTATTAATAGTGAATTGTACGAAAATGACCCATCAACGCCTCATGCATGATCACTGTAAACATGCTAGGCTCCTTCACCACTATTTTAGGGTAATATTCTCAAGTTGGTTGTGGATAGATTTGCAAATATTTCTGCAAAACATGAAGACACAAAAATTTCAAAAAGTGAGCCGAAGCCCAATTTGTCTACCCCTATACTATAAAGATAGAAAATCTTATTTTTTGGGTGCCCACATTTCGATTCATTTTGGTTTAAAATTAGAGAGAGAAAATTATATTAAAACCACTACTAGGTATTATCGGAAAGTGAAACCCAAATTTATAGCTCATATGCGAACACTACGTTCATTGAGTAAGGAGCGCACATTACAGGCCGATCAGGAAACCTAAGTTGGAATCGTGTGCATGAAATTGACGGGCATAGGCCTTTGTAGTTGATAATTGATGGGTTCACTTATTATGTGGCAGAACAATCCTTGAAGGTCATTCATTAAATAATTATATATTACGGGATTTTTGATACTTATAAGAAAAACATGAACTTTCAAAAAATACATGCAGTAAACGTACCTGGATTTAAAATTGCTCCGTTTCTCTTGTAAAATGTTTGTTCATGGATCAACGATGACAAAAGTAGCATCGCTTTTGATTCAAATAGATTTTCCATTAATTGTAGAGTTTAAATAACTTCTATTATTACCATTTTTGTAAATAATCGATAATTTTACTTGGTATTTGTCTTAACTAAGACATCTAGCATTTTTTAAGTGGAACTTGCAAATAAACCTTATTTCTCGTTTATTACGAATGGATTTATATGAGCCCTTCTTTTGTTGTTGTTGTTGTTGTTATTATTATCATCATCATTATTGTTGTTGTTGTTATTATTATTATTATTATTATTATTATTATTATTATTATAATTTGTGATGTTGTCGTTATTGTTATTGTTGTTGTTGTTCTTTCAATACAAGTGGTACCCACCTTTTATGAATTCACAATTTATCCATAAAAATGTCTTGGTTAAGTAATTCCAATTTATAGGTCAAGTTTTATTTTTATGCAACGCACTACTCCCAGAGCCAAACTAAAAAGGTGTTCACCTTTAAGAACCTCTGTAGACTTCAATTACCACTTACTTATTTTAGATTGCAATAGAATATGTCATTGTTGACCCACTTAAACATAATTAAGCTTTTAATCATCTCTGTGGACATCATTAACTTTTAATTTATCAATAACACTAACTACAATCCATCATCCTCACATACTTTCATTACGATACCAAAAACTAAAGGTTAATATTGCTTTCAATCACTAAGCCCACTCAAATCACCCATTGGGATACAATTCCATTCTCTACCTAAACTCTAAATTTATGAACAAGTGTGTTCATTTGAAAATTCCCAAACCCCAGATCTCTCCTGTCCTTTAACCCTAATACTAACCCCATTATCCTCATGTTCAACTTTCTGATGGCAACAATCCAACATTCGCACATATTGACTCGTAATTTCTTTAAAAGATAGCACAAAGTATGTTTAATTTCAGCTCATTCAACTCATGAGATCTCTTTCACAACTCATACTCAAAACCCACATTTTTCACGAACAGCCACAAACATCTATGCATCCAATACCTCAAAGTTATCATACTAACTTCAAATTTACACCATCAACAACTATTTAATGCCAGACGAGAATTGATCAACTAAATTAAAAAGTAAATGATAAAAACAAATGAAAGAGAACTCTATATTCAACTTACAATTAGTCAAGGAAAAAGAGAAACAGAAGTGGGAGAGGGTGGGTCGTATAGCTAGTGGTGCCAGTGACCAGACCTGGCAGCAGGCGGTGCACGTCTGGTGGTAATAAGGGTTTAGGTTGAGTTGTGGCAGGGGAGGCGTGTGCTATGCATGGTGGGATAGGGGAAGAAGAATAAAAGATTACTTTGATTTCTTTATTAAGTCTTTACCTAGATTTTTCTTGGTTACTTTTATTTTTTTTTCTTTTTTTGTTCTAAAATTTTAGCCTACTTCCCCCTTCTTATCTCAAAGAATTGGCCACTTCTTTTCGCCTACTCTTTACATTTGACCCAAATTAAGAAAATGCAACACAACTCCACATCTATTTTACAATCATTTTATTTTTAGTAATTTCCTAAGTTAGAAAATTATAACCTTCACCAATATTGATTAATATCCACTTTTTTATTCAATTTCATTTTGTTCATTCATGTTTTTGTTTTTCTTTAAATAGAGTAGATAAGCAAATTATATAAAATATTCTTAGTTGGTATATTCCATGAAGAATAAAAGTTTTAAATCTTTGTAAATGTGTTATTTATATTTTTTTTATAGTTGTTGAATGATTCCATACAAAGCATTACCATGTCTTATTTTGAGGGCACTTTGTTGTCTCATCCTTCAATCACGTAATATTTCAAATTTTGAATTGAAATGCAGTTCTTCATTTTATTAATTGAGGATTAATTGAAAGGACTAATATGGATTAGGTTCAAGCTATTACAATGCCTAATCTCTTGCATTTGGGTTTGTTATTCTAGTTTTCCTAAGGCCTGAACCCTAGCCCTCTTCCCTCCTTTTCGCATGCCAGACACGTGATTTCTTTCTAGTCCTTTTTCTCATCACGTGAGTGGGCTGGCCTTTTTCTGCGACCCAGATAAGTAGGTGCAATGCCTTAAAGCCTGTCTCTCTTCCTCATGTGCCACTCTTGTGACCATATCACCTCTTCCGTTTCTCTCTCCTCTTCTTCCCTCTCTGTTGGAAACCCACAAAGCAAACTTTAGGCCTCCTACTTCGTTTTTGTTCCATCTACTTCATATTTCTTCATCATTAATGCCTATATTCATTATCCATTTTAGCATAAGGCATATTATTGCCATTATCATCATATTCTTCCATGAATTTGCAATTTACAAGATTCAATCGACAAAGGCCATAATTAGAGATTAATGGAAGCAGTCAAGAGCTTGGCTACATTTTTAACTACAAAGATGAGCAAGGAGATCCATTCAAGAGGAAGTAGGAGTTGGAGAGATTGGAGGGGAGTAGCACTGAGTACTAATTTTTTATTTTTCTTTCTCCTGTTTTATCAATTTTAGATATAGGATTCCAGTTGTCAATTTGTGTAACTGACTTAGGATTTGATTAAATTTGGGTAGATTTTGCTTTTCGGTTTACGAATTGCAAGCAGTGGGTTTAATTTTCAGATCTTATTTGGTATTTTCATGCATATTTGTGCTTGGTTTTGACTTCATGGTTACTCTCAATTTGGAGCTATTACCATTCCTTACTCACCCAATTTAGAAACCTTGTGAATTAGTCATTGTTGCTAGTTCTGTTCATCTTCTTCTATATTTGGTTCAATTCACACCTTGGATTTTGGAGGTTGATTTTGTTTTGTAAAATTTGAACCATCTGCTTGACCTACATTTCAGTTCTACATTTTATTTTCCCCCTTTGGTTTATTTCATTTCCTTGCTCGGATATTGATTTTTGTTATATGTTTGGGGCTAAACGCAGTTAGGTGGTTTGGCTTTAATTCATCTACATCACTTTCTTGGCTTGAATATATTACATACTGGAAATTAGAATGATGTTTGCTAATTTCGTGAATAGTTATTTCGTTCATCATTTACTTAATTTTTCTATTTTAGGTTATAGCAAAAATTCTGATTTCTGACACCATTATGAAGTGCAATTGATTTGATAAAATTATTAACATTAGTTCTTGTCAGTGTAGCCTTTGACATTAGTTTAGATTAGACTTTTATTCACGTAATTTGTAGATAATCTCCTTGGACTGAGACCCTCAAATACACGACAATAAAATCATATACCTGTGGAAAAATCACAACACTCGTTCCTTTACATATGGTAACTAAGGTGTTCCATACTTGCTTCACAACTAGAAATTCTATTGAACTCATTAGCATCTAAAGCACAATATAAAGCATTAAGTACCTTATAATTTTTCTGCACTCTCTGATGCTTTTCAGAGGTGTACTAGTCAATGGGCTTCTCTAGCTCTTCAGTACCAACTATGTGCATGGTTCAAGTTGCAGCCCTTAACACTATGTTTTATAGCTGATAATCTTGATCTGTTACTAATATATGTATAAGCATGTTCCAATGGGCAAAGTTAGACATAGAAAATAATGGACGTTCATACACAGATCTACCTTGATTGATCTCAACCATTCTAGACAAAGACATATATCTTTTTTTTTTTTGGGGAAAATGCAAGTCATAACATCACACTCATATCTATCCCAATTTACCTAAAAACATTCTTCCACATTCTTTTTGAAGCTCAAAAACATTTCTAGCTGTATTTTAGAATTTCGTTCTATTCCTCTCAGCCCACACATTAGAAACGATAACTAATAAAAGCAAAAAAAAGTTTCTATTTCCATTTCACTGTACGTTGGAGGTGTATCATCCATGCCAACCAGTTGTGCTGCTCTGTGTGTGTAAACTACAATTGCATCAGTTCAGAGAACATAGCAGAACATACTGCCTTGAAATACTCACAGTGAAAGAACAAATGGTAGTGGCACTCAAGCTCTTCCTGACACAGTATACAAACTATCCCACAGTCAATGGCCATCCCTACCAATCTATCACATGTCAATAGTTTTTGGCAAAACTAGAGCAAGAGAATGTAGGCACATTTAGGAATCTTCATAGGGTGCCATACCACATTATACCAAATAGGCTTGGACCTCTTGCATCTTAGTTGATCATAACCTTTCTTAGTGTTGTGTCCACCTTGAAACAACACTTCTATAAGTTGTTTTTCCATAATACTATTTTCGATATGAACAATTGTTCTTCAATAACAGCTGCATTTAGCCCTTAGTTGGTATTCCCAAATGGAGCAATTCTTCAAAATAGTGGTGTATCCACTTGACACACAGGTGATCAGCTTTGCTCTCGACCTGCTACAATAGCTTGAGAACCATTACCTTACTCCAAGCGTATACATCCTTAACACCCATCCTCCCTTCATTTTTTGGTAGGTATAAAGCTTCCCAAGCCACAAGTGCACCTCTTTTCAACTCACTATCAGCAGACCATATAAATGCTCTGCATACTTGGTTTATTTTGTGTAGAATCCCTTTTAGTAATATAAACATTGGTCCACAATATAACGTAGCATGCATCAACACTGAATTCACAAGCTGAATTTTGCCAGCATATGGGAGTTTCTTGGTAGGCCATTATCTTATTTTCAAAATCATTCTTTCAACCAATATCTCACACTTTTGTTTCGTTAATCTGTATAGTTTGACTTGCACTCCAAGGTATTTGAAAGGGAGTTTACCTTCTTGGAACCCAGTCAGACTTAACAACTTTCCCAGAATGCCTGTTTCCGCACCTGCGAACACAATTCTGTCTTCTGTGCATTAACTTGTAGACCTGTGCAACTTGAGAAATGGTTGAAGGTCGTCAATATGCAAGCAATACTCTTCTCCAAGGCTTTACAGAACAACAAGAGGTCATCAACAAAGCTGAGGGAGCTCAACTCCACTTCTTTACATCCTGGATGGTATGTGGATTCCTTCTGTCTAGTAGCAATTTTTAGTGTTCGAGTTAGATACTCCATGAATAAAACAAACAGCACAGGAGACATTG
This sequence comes from Carnegiea gigantea, assembly GCA_029747015.1. Lineage (NCBI taxonomy): Eukaryota > Viridiplantae > Streptophyta > Magnoliopsida > Caryophyllales > Cactaceae > Carnegiea > Carnegiea gigantea. The sequence continues at coordinate 257,847 of JAKOGI010000619.1, forward strand.
GATCTCTTTGTCGTAAACTCCTCTTGCTTTCAAAAAAAAAAAAACCATATAGATCACCATTTAACTTTACGAAGAACCTTGCAGTTGTGACACAGGTCATAATCAATTTCACAAAATGAGGTGGAAATCATATAGTAATAGTAGCTGCTCTAAACACCCCTAGTCAACAGTGTCATAAGCCTTTTTAAGGTCCATTTTAATAATGCACCTTGGTGACATTCCCTTCCTATTATAAAATTTCACCAGATCCTCACATATAAGCACATTATGCAAAATGGACCTATTAGCCACAAATCCCCCCTGGGATCTGTCAATAAGCCAAGGCAAAATAGGCATCATCTTGCCACTGATCACTTTAGTAATACACTTATATAGGGTATTACAACATGTAATAGGTCTTAAGTTAGAAGGGGAAGTTGGATTCCCGACCTTTGGTACCATAGTAAGTATCATTACATTCACCTATTTCAAAAGTTTTCCAGTTGTAAAGAATTCCTGTACAGCTTGTATGACATCATGCTCAATGACATTCCAGGTCTCTTTGAAGAAACCACTGCCATAACCATCTGGTCCTAGACATTTAGTGTTGCAAATGCTAAACATTGCTGTTTTAATCTCATCTTTATTGACAGGCTGAAGCAACCCTATTTTCTATCGTTGTGCTAAACATTTTCCTTGCAATACCACACTAAGTATAGGATTGGCCCTTGTTGCTCTAATGCCTAAAAAATTCTGAAAGTGTTAGACTAGGATACTCCCTACTTCATCCTTGCTATAAGTGAGCTTACCATTTTTCTTCCTCGTAGCCTTAATGCTATTAATATAATGTCTTTGCTTTATGCTTGCATAAAAGAAAGCATTGCATCCATCACCAAACTTAAGGCAATCTTCTTTTGCTTTCTACTATAAATAAACTCTCTCAACTTGCAATTGATTTTGGTATTGTTCCAATAGCCCTTTCTCCTTTACCAATAAATCAGGCTGCCCAAGGTGTTCATGTATTTCCTTTTGAATATGATGTAATGGCTGTTGCGCTTGAATAACCTTATAATGGATGTTACCGAATACTATTGCATTTAACTTCCTAAGTGGAGCTTTTAGCAATTTCAACTTGTCTACAATCTTAAACATAATTGTTCCCTTCACATCCATATCCTATATGCCTATGCCCAAAATCAGTAGCTTTAGTCCATATATTAAAGAATATGACTGGAGGATGTCTAACCTTCTATTAATTACCTGTAACCCCTCGATTTTTCTAATCCTTTTTCATTTACTACTATTAACCTGCGTTATAGCGGAAAACCTAAGTGGGGTGTTACTGCCACATTTTCTTTAGGAAATACCAGGCTGAGTATCAACCAGAAACAATAACACATAGCTTGTTCTCAAATTAAAGCATAAGTTCAAATCCTGGTGGCAACTACATCAATGTCCAATCTAAACAATAATCTATAGGACAAGTTTAATCTGGAATTAATTGATTGCTACTAAATCTTAGGTGACGAGGACTTGCTCTACATTAGGTGCCCGTCCCCATGCTCATGCACTTCACCTGAAAATAAAACATTTGGAAAAGTGAGATAAACTCAATAACAACCATCCTTAACAGTCAAAACACGCACCCAAATTCATTTCAAACCATTTTAGGGTGGAGATAAACAAAAGCAGTTCAAAGTACTCACGAATTCTCAACATGAAACATATAATAACCCAAGTCCTACTTATTCAGTATCAAGATAAAGGGGGGGCGAGCGGCCTCACTGGTTCTCATGGCCTGCATTGGGTTTAACGCAGCTGCTTAACCATATCCTGCCCTATCATCAATTTGGATGGTTACCGATAACCTGAACCACGTCCATCCACAAGGTGGCATGTAGCCGCTAACATGCATGCACTTTTACCTAGGGAAGGCTAATAGCCTTCAAACAAAACAGGAGCATAACTACTCATTCTTGCCCATTTACTCAGTTGCGTATACAATCACAATGATTATCGATCTTTAACCAGAATATAGCCCAACCCAACCCATACTAATCCAGAAAAATTTCATTATTATTTCACAATGAAAAACATTCAAGATGAACTCATGCAATTACAAGTTGAACAATCTCTTCAATAAAAATCATGGTAAAACCTCATCACACATTACCCGGGAAAGATCCCCCAAACATCAATTCAAAACACATTCAAACACCATTCAAGCATATTGGCAAGACATGTTTCTAAGGGATATTTGAGGAATTTAGGGCATGATTGTTACCTATTAGAACACATCACCTAAGCTTAAGCTCGGAATGCTAGTTTAGCCTAAAACAATTTCTCACAGTAGTATTCTTTTAGTTTTAACTCTTAGCTCGACTCTTTATGAGCCCACTATACCTGAATGATTTTCCTAAGCATCCTCTTACTGCCAACAACCAGTTTCGGCCCTCAAATAAAATTTTAAATGCTATAAATATTAAAAACAACACACATGTTACTACTGTGAGCTTTCCAGATTATTCCTGTATTGCTTCCCCAAATTCCCAGGACCATAACTTTCACTCTTGATGTCAAAATTTTAAGATTAAACCCTTATGCAAAGGCCAATATGTGAACTACAACTTTTCTTTTATGACCATTTACAAAATTCGAGTCTAACTAGTTCGAATTTTAACAAATCCCCAAAACTATCCCAGTTGCAGTCAGGTTTGTACAGTCCCGATATTTTCCTTATAACTTGTTCATTTTAACTCTGATTCATGAAATTTGAAATTTCCTGGTTAATGGACCTCCAGACCTACCACGAAAGTTTTTTCATAATTTGTAGGGATCTCGATTATTGACCGTAAGCCCATGAAGTCAGACAATTTTCAAGGCATACCAACAGTGCCAATAACCCAACTTTTAACCTTTCTTTCATCCACAATTCGGCCCAAACCTCCCCAAATCATGCTTACGACTATTTTACTCAACAATATCATTATTCCTAATTTCTAAAACAACTAAACCATCCAAGCCATAAGAGGAGAAACGAATATTTTACCTTGAAATGAAGAATAGCAGAAGGGAAAACCTTAGCGTATTTTAGTTCTCCCACCAAGTGTTCAAATTTGAAAAAGACATCATAGGAGAGTGCAACCATCAAATTCCATGACCAAATTTAAGGATTTTTGAGGGAGAAACAATGCAAAACCCAACACATTAGTCTAGGGCTTGAAATACTTACCAAGAGAACAAAGAGATGGTGAAGAGAGAGAGATGGACGGTGGCCGGAGGCATCAAGCGGTCGGTGGCTACTCACGAGAGGGGGGAGAGTGAGAGAAAGGGAGAGAGAGATGCCGTGAGGGGGGGTTTTCCATGAGCAAAGAGAGGGGGAGAGGAAGAGAGAGGGAAAAAGAGGGTTTAAAATGTTAGGGTTTTTCTCCCAGTTGCCCTTTTTTGTATTGTTATTTTCTTTTTTTTTCTTTGGGAATAGAAAGTTGAAGGATTAATATTCCTCTGGCTTGGACCGTTTGACTAACCTTTGGGCTATTTTGCTAAATGCCCAAGAAATTAAAACACTATTAGCTCAAGCATTCTAGGTCAGCCAATTAAAGAAATATATATATATATATATATTGCGTATATATATATATTATATATATATATAATATATATATATATATATATTATATATATATATATATATATATATGTATATGTCTATATGTGATATATATATATATATATATATATATATATATATATATATATATATATATATATATCTATACAATCCTAAATAAATAATAAATCTTTTTTGGGGTTTCACATACTACCCCCTTAAAGAAAGTTTCATCCTCGAAACTTCACGCGCACATGGTCATTCAAATAAGTGAGGGTATCTGGATCACATCTCTTGCTCTGGTTCCTATGTGGCCTCCAATATCTCGTGATTTGCCCAGAGAACTTTCAGTAGAGGCACTGTCTTCCTACAGAGTTGTTTTTCGCTCTGATCTAAGACACGAATTGGTTGCTCCTCTTTAGTCAATTCTTTTACGAGATCCAGTGTAATGGTGTGGGATAGGTCAAGGATATACTTGCGTAGTCGTGACACATTAAAGTTGTTGTGCACTCTGGGTGGTTCTGTTGGTAGCTCTAGATGATAAGCTACTTCCCTGACACGTTGAGTGATGAGGTATGGCCCGATGTATCTAGGGCTAAGCTTGCTCGTCATGCCGAACCTCATGATGCCCTTGGTTGGACACACTCGAAGGAAAACTTGGCCTCCCACTTTAAACTCCAGAGGTCTGCGCCTTTGGTCTGCATAGCTCTTCTGTAAACTCCAGGCCAATTTCATTTGTTCTTGAATTACCCTGGCTTTCCAGGTAGTCGTCTGGATTAGCTCAGGTTCAATGGTCAGTGCATCCTCAATCTCCCAACTATTGTTGTAAGAGAACTCAATTACCGCCAACTGCTCGTCCCAAGCTTGTTTGAAATCCAGCGCACATGCTCATAGCATATTCTCCAGCATTTGGATTGTCCATTCCGTCTGACCATCTGTCGCTGGGTGGAAGGCTGTACTAAAATGTAACAGCATCCTAAACGCCTCTTGTAACTTCTGCCAGAATCCATATTGGAATCTAGCGTTCCGATCTGAAACTATAGAACTCGGACTCTATGTAATCAGACTATCTCCTCTAGATAGGCACGGGCCAACTGTTCTAAGGTCCATGTGTTCCTCATGACTAAGAAGTGGGCTATTTTTGTGAGTCAATCCACGATGACCCAAATTGCATTGCTTTTCCTCTAGGTTGGTGGTAGACCCACTACAAAGTCCATGGAAACGGAGTCCCGTTTCCACTCGGGGATCTCCAATAGTTGTAAGGATCCTGCGGGTCGTTGGTGTTCCACCTTCACTAGGGGTGATCAAAACTGGTTAACTAAAAAAAGAAACTGAAACTTTTGGTTAACTAAATTTTTAGGTTCGGCGAGAATGTGAACCATAACTGAACCGAAAAACTCAGTTAATCGAATTTTCGGTTCAGTTAACCGGATTTTGGGTTCGATTATCGGTTAGCTGCTAATTTAAATTGTTAATTATCAATTTTCACTACTTTTTTTAATTAATTTAACGATTTAAGACACCAAATATTAATTTACACATTATTGTATGTTTAGTTTTATCTTTAATAATTATAAAATCTACACTTGACCAATATCAAATTTAGTTTTTCTTTTAATAACAGTGTTAGTTTTGGTTTTGGTTTACTGTGCGATTAACCGAACCTCAATTAGCCGAAGTGAAACCGAAACTGCAAATTTTTTTCGGTTCAGTTAATCAAATCGAATATTTTAGAAAAATCAAAACGATTAACCGGTTTTTCGATTCGGCTTTTCGATTTTTCAGTTCGGCTTTTCGGTTTCGGTTTTTTTTTTTTGCGCACCCCTAGCCATCGTTCATTGACCCATCAGACATTTCGCCGCATAATATGCTACCTCTCATTTCATGTGGCTTCACCAAAAAGGCCTCTTCAAGTCCTTGTACAACTTATTGCCACCAGGGTGAACAAAGTTTAGGGTGTTGTGCCCCTCATCCAAGATTTTCTTCTTGAATTCTTCCATGGCAGGGACACATAATCGGTTCTGGAACCTTAGCATCCCGTCTTTGCGAATCACGACGCCACGTGCCTTTCCTGCTAACACCTCAATCCTGGTCCTATCCAACTGTGGGTTTGTGCCCTGAGCAGCCCACATCTCCTCAATGAAGGTAGGTTGTACCTCCAAGGCGTAAACCATAGGTCTGATCCCCCTCGTCACCACATTGATCTCCCATTTCTTAAATTCCTCGCACAACTCCTTGGGTAGCGCCAACAGGCTGTTAAAGGTTGGATATGATCTACGACTTAACGCATTGACTACCACATTTGCTTTTCCTGGGTGGTATCAAAAGTTTATGACATAGACTTTAAGGAACTCCAACCACCTCATTTGCCTTAAGTTCAAGTCCTTTTGTGAAAACAGATATTTCAGGCTCTGGTGATCCGTGAAAATCTCACAGTGCACCCTGTATAGGTAGTGCCTCCAACTTTTTAGCGTAAATGCTACTGCCGCTAGCTCTAGGCCATGAGTTAGATAGTTTCACTTATGGGTCATTAGTTCTTGTGAAGCATAGGCTATGACACAGTCGTCCTATATCAGCATACATCCCAACCCATTCTTGGGCGAGTCATTATACGGCACAAAGTTGTTGCCATTGGCAGGTAAGGCCAAAATGGGTGCACTAGTTAACTTTTTTCTTAAGTTCTTGAAAGGCTTCCTCAAACTGATCAATCCACTCATACTTGACAATGTTCCTCGTCAAATTAGTGAGGGGAGTGGTGATCTTCGAGAAGTTCTGGACAAATCTATGATAGCAACCTGCTAATCCTAAAAAGGTTCTTACCTCGTTTGCATTCTTAGGTCTTGGCCACTACATTGTGGCTTCTATCTTTTAAGGATCTACTGATACTCCATCTCTAGACACCACATGGCCTAAGAATGCCATTTTCCCCAACCAAAACTCAGACTTCCTCAATTTTGTGTATAGTTCATTATTCCTTAGTACCTCCAGAACTATCCTCAAGTGATGGGCATGCTCTTCCGATGTTGTTGAGTAGATTAGGATATCATCTATGAACACCACTACTAATCTATCCAAGTAAGGTTTACAAACCCTATTCATGAGGTCCATAAATGCCGTCGGGGCATTGGTGAGCCCAAAAGGCATCATTACAAATTCATAATGTCCATATCAAGTGCGAAAGGTAGTCTTGGGCATATCCTCTTCCTTGATACAGAGTTGATGGTATCCAGAACGGAGATCTATTTTGGAAAACGTTCACGCACCTTTAAGCTGGTCAAAGAGGTCATCTATCTTGGGTAAAGGGCAGCAGCTCTTGACTGTTATTTTGTTAAGCTCTCTGTAGTTTATACATAATCTTAGGGTCCCATCCTTCTTTACCAATTCATTAAGTTGGGTTTTTAATTCCTGATGTTCTACTGGTGCCATCCGTAAGGTGCCTTGGAGATAGGGGTTGCCCCCGGTGCCAAGTCAATGCAAACTTTTACCTCTCTAAGGGGTGACATGCCAGGGATCTCCTTACGGAAGACATCCGAAAACTCCTAAACTACTGGAATATCCAGGAGGGATGGCCAAGAGGTCTCTGTATCTACCATATTACAAAGGAATCCCTTATAACCTCATCCCAGCAGCTAGTGGGCTTCCATCGTGATAATAAGTCTTACCCTGCTCATTAGCACCTTCCGTTTATGAATGACTTTGTCCCCCTTGGACCCCCTTGGGGTGATTCTTTGTTTAGACAGCTTATTTAGGCTTGGTACTTTATTAACTAGTCCATTCACAAAATGACACTGAATCCGATCAACTTGAATTTAGAAAGGTCCGCCAAGAACACATCTTTATTTGGGCTTGGTACTTCATCTGGATAGGGTAGTCCTCATATAGCTCATCACATTTCACACTTTTCCCATTAGGGAGAGTCATAGATAGTAGAGGGGTCTAGATGCAAGAAGTAGCCCTAGTCACATGTTACTTCCCTAAAAGTTTGGGATATATATTTCACCACAGTTAGTAATGTATCTTATGTCACATTATTGTCAACAAGCAGTCATGCAATGTTATTTGCAGTTACATTCACTTACCATAATCATGTGGCCTAGTTCTGGTGCATCATCACCACATGCCTCATACACATCCCATTAACACTAATAGTATTCATGCATAATTAAGGTACATAATCTCAATTACTCATAATAGGCAGTTGCATCTGTATAACCCAATGAAAATTTAAATGCATAGAATTCTTTCTCACACACACACTACCATTACTTAAGCAACTCAGCAGACTCTTTTTAATCCATACTTTACTAACAAAGAAAGGAGAGGATAGTATAATCTTTAAGGACTAATGACCCTATCTTTAAGCAGACTTCCAGCACTTACTGCCCAGGAGCATCTAATAGGCAGGTACCTCAACATATCTTCCTACACCGTCCCCACATCCTGCGTGCAATTTCAGGCTTGGGTTCCTCCTCAACTGAGTTTACTTTCGGATCTTACACTTTTATAGGGTCTTCCTTGAGGTCATTCTCATCTAAAGGTCCTTCCTCAGGGTCCTCTTCTAGGTCTTCCTTCTCATCAGGTTCCTCTCCGGTTTGTCCTCCCTATCCACAAGCTCGTTTCCTTCCACAGACTCTTCCTCCTCAGGAAGTTTGGGTTTCGTGATGTTAGAGTCCTCAGCATCTTGCTCCGCTGGGGGTGATAGGGTCTCATCATCGGTATCAGGGCTAGGAGGTTGATCATAGGGACTGACATCTATTAGATGGTCCACAAGCTCTGCTAGGGTCATTCTCATATGTTCCCAGTCACACAAGTAACACCTATTATAGTAATGGAACGCTTTAGTCTTAGGGTGAAGCTCATTAATCCTATAATGTCATACTGGATCAGCCAGGAGGGTTAGGAGGAATAATAGGGCCTAATTGTCCCCAAAGCTTAAGCAATCATTTCGTATCTCCTCTAGTCTCCCATGTATAAATGCCTCAATCCGTTCTAAGTGGCTAGCTAGACCAACCCTGGGTTTCTTTTCCATCCTTTGGTAGCAGCAACGATGACCCATACAACTACAATGATGGTTCCCATTCATCCTGCACATTGACAAGTCCAAATCAGACACGTATTCACAAGTAATTAAGCACATGCGGACAAACTCCTTTTCCCGTCCTACACTTACGCTCCGTATAACCCTTAGGTCTATAGGTTTGTAATTTTTATTCCTGATTACAATACTTTAGGGGAGCCTTTAGGTCAGTCAACCTATGCTATAACACAACTTTGTAACATCCCAAATTTTCTAATCCCCTTTTAATTTACTAATATTGACCTACCCGGCAGCAGAAAACCTATGTGGGGTGTTACTGCCGTATTTGCTTTTTAGAAATACCAGGCTGAATATCAACAAAAAACATTAATGCATAGCTTATTCTCATATTAAAGCATAAGTTCAAATCCTGGGGATAACTACATCAATGTCTAATCTAAACAACAATCTCCAAAATAAGTTTAATATGAAATTAATTCATTGTAACTAAATCTTAGCTGACGAGGCCTTGCCTACATTGGGTTCCGATCCTCAGACTCATGCACTTCACCTTAAAACAAAACATTTGGAAAAGTGAGATAAATTCAATAACAACCACCCCTAACAGTTAACACATGCACACAAATTCGTTTCAAATGATTTTATGGGTGGGGAATAAACACGAGCAGTTTAAAGTACATACACATTCTCAACATGAAACATATAACAGCCCAAGTCCTACTTATTCAATTTCAAGATAAAGGGGGCGAGCGACCTCATTGAGTCTTATTGCCTACATTTGGATTTAACGCAGCCACTTAACTATATCCTGGCCTATCATCAATTTGGAGGGTTATTGATAACCTGGCCCACGTCGATCCACAAGGTGGCTTGTGGCCGCTAACATGCATGTACTTTTATCCGAGGAAGGCTAATGGTTGTCAAACAAAACAGGAGTATAACTACTCAGTCCAGCCCATTTATTCAGTTGCATATACATTCACAATTAACATCGATCTTTAACCAGAATATAGCCCAACCCAACCTATTCTAATCTAGAAACATTTCATGATTATTTTTGCAATGAAAACATTCAAAATATACTCATGCGATTGCCAATTAAATAATCACTTCAGTAAAAATCATGGTAAAACATTATCACACATTTACCTGGGAAAGCTCCTCCAAACATCAATTCAAAACACATTCAAATGCCTTTCAAGCATACTTACAAGACTTATTTCCAATGGATATTCGGGGAAGTTAGGCATGATTATTACCTGTTAGAACACACTGCCTAAGCTTCAGTTCGGAATGCTAGTTTGGACTAAAAGAATTTACTACAATGGTATTCTATTAGTTCCAACTCTTAGCACAACCCTCAACAAGCCCAATATAGTCGAATGATTTTCCCAAGCATCTTCTTACCCCCCAACAACCAATTTATGCCCTTAAATAAATTTTTAGAATGTTGTAAATATTAAAAATTACACACATGCTGCTACTGTGAGCATTCCAGATTGTCCCCATATTTCACCCCCAACTTGCTGGGACCATAACTTTGCCTTCTGACATCAAAATTTTAAGTTTAAACCCATTCTGCAAAGGCCAATCTGTGAATTACAATTCAGGGTTTAGGGTTCAGTGTTCAGGGGTTTGGGGTTTTAATGTTCCTTTTATAACCAATGACAGAATTCGGGTTTAAATGGTTCGAATTTCAATAAATCCCTAAGCTGTCTCAGTTAAAGTCAGTGTTGCGCGGTCTCGGTATTTTGGCTATAACTTGTTTGTTTTAACTCCGATTCACAAAATTTAAAATTCCTTGGTTACAGGACCTCCTCACCTACCATCACAAATGTTTCCATAATTGTTAGGGATCCTGATTATCACCAGTAAGCCCATTAATTCAATTGATTTTCTATGCATATCAATAGTGATAATATCTCAACTTTTAACCTACCTTTCGTCTATAATTTGACCCAAAACCTCCCCAAATCATGCACATAACCCTTTCATTCAACAATACCATTACTCTTAATTACTGAAACAACTAAGCCATCCTAGCCATAAGAGGAGAAATGAATATTTTACCTTGAAATGAAGAATAGCAGAACAGAAACGTTTAAGGTGTTTTTGTTCTCCCACCAAGAGTTCAAATTTGAAAAAGGCATCACATAAGGATTTTTGAGGGATAAACAATGGAAAACCCAACAGATTAAACTAGGGTTTGAAGTACTTACCAAGAGCACAAAGAGATGGTGGAGGGAGAGAGATGGACGGTGGCCGGTGGCTACTCACAGGAAGGGGGGAGAGAGAGAGATGTCATGAGGGGATGCTGCCATGAGGAGAGAGGGAAAAGAGAAGGAGAGAGGGCAAAAGAGGGTTTAAAATGTTAGCGTTTTTCTCCCCCCTTGCCCTCTTTTGTATTTCTTATTTTTTTCTTCCCGAATAGAAAGTCGAAGGATTAATATTCCTCTGGCTTAGACCATTCAACAAACCTTTGAGCTATTCTGCCAAATTTCCTATAAATTAAAACACTACGAGCTCAAGCATTCTAGATCGGCCCAAAAAAAGAATATATATATATATATATATATATATATATATATATATATATATATATATATATATATATATATATATATATATATATATATATATATCCTAAATAAATAAATAATTTTTGCTGGGGTTTCACATTACCTAAGGTCAACTATAGAGGGTTATGATTAGATACATCTACAGGGAGTATCTTACAGAGTACTTCAGGGAATGCCAGCAAAGCTTCCTTATTCATTAAGACCCTATCTGACTTAGAATATACCCTTACAACAGCATATCTATTGCTCCAAGTGAATGCATGGTCAATGGTTCTCACTTCTTGTAATTTGTAATGATCAACACAGTTCAAAAAAATCCTACACTTCAGTTTGATAAATAGTATCCCCACCACTCTTTCATTGGTATTGAGGAGACTATTAAAGTCCCCCCAATAAACCAAGGAATGTGTATGCTTGTGCTAGCCTCAGCAAGTGCTCCCATAATATCTTCCTCTCTTCAGTGTCATTTGCTCTATAAACACAAGTTATAAATATCTTTTGGCCATTAACACTAGTGTAACAAGCATGTATAAACTGTTTACGAATATCTATAATATCCAGATGACATTGTCAAGGTTTCCAGCATAGGCAGATTCTAATTCTATATGTTGTTGTTGTATTATTAACAGCATACCGTTGCCTACCAATCCTTGTATGTGCCTCCTCCACTTTTCCTCAGTAATTTTGGTCTCCACTAGCCCCAAAACTGTGAATTTATTCTGCCACAGGAGATTTTTTTTATGCCTTTTTGCTTATTAAGGCAATTCAGGCCTCTAATATTCCCACATCATATTCTATCCATTGTCTCTGAATAGACTGGCAAAGCTATTCTGTGGTGCAATACCCATGGTAGGTGTAACACATTTAATATGTTCCTCTTCTTCGATGCCTTCTCTTGTTCTGCTTCAATAGGTATTGGCTCTTCCATAGTTCCATGGTGTGCATTCTCAGCTTGTTTCTCCTTTCTTCTCCATTCCATTTATGTTGTTCCCTATAATCCTCTTCAACATCATCAAACATTGAGAAATAATTGCATCTCAAGGGTTTCCAAGCATAATCCACTTTTTGCACCAGTAATGTTACCACATTCAACCATAAATGTAACTTCCTCAGGAAAAGGATCAATGAGATCCATTTCTATCAACAATCTCACAAATTTATTCTTAGTTTGGCCTGGATTGCTTTATCAGTTGCAATTGGTTTGCCAATAAGGTTACCAATCTTACTTAAGCCCTCCTTGCTCCAATATTTAAAGTCAAGCTCTGGAAATGTTGCCCATATAGGAATTCTTGCTAAATCATTCTTATTCACAGTTTGACCTAATATCCACGGATGAATAATCAGGGATTTTTTATCCAACACAAAACTATTCTTCAAGATTACATCTCTTTCAAGCACTGAGTGGAACCTCACAATGAAGACTCCATTAGGTTCTGCAACTGTTCTCTTATATCCCTTATTTCTCCATAATCTTCGGAAAAACCCCTCCATTACTTGCACTCGTGGATTAGCCCCAAGCACAAAACAAGCTACTGATGAACTCCAAAATTCAATCTCAGTTTGTACACCATTCATATCAATACATTGAATTTTCAGTCCAGGATGTTCCAGTGGTGGAAAAAAATCCAATTTCATCCCCAAATTTGGCGTAATGGAATCTGTATCTTCAATATGTTCAGTTTGCTCAACTTCATTCACCTAGGCCATTGATTGCCTCCTTTGTTGAAGTGCATTAATCCATTACGAGAAGCTTGTTCGCATTTCCTCCTATTTGAGCATCTAGGTTTGTATGCTCCCATCAGCTTAAGTCACATTCAAATCAGCAGTTGGTGAGCTCGTCTGATTAATTTCATTCTATAAATTCCTCCCTGAGGTTGAATCTATATGATTGGGTGATTGAGAGGGTTTTCTCATACATAAAGATTTCTTCGCCATTGTCAAAGAAATCTTCTCTCTCCAACTTCCTCTCTCTAACCCATTTTTAATCAAATACCAACAATATATATCTTCAGTCACTTTATGTTTAAGTCATATGACATGAGATAAGCTCTAGTACTCAGAGTTAGTCTTAGGAAAGCTTTGTAAATCTAAAGAAGGATGAATACGGAGATCACAAATACTCACAAATAGAAACTTAATCATAGAATATAATAGATAATAGAAAATTCATGGACATTGAAAAACAAAGTCAAGGACACTGAGCAAATCAATCAGAGAAGTTGAGCATTAAGAGAGTAATGCAGACAGTAAAGCATGCGAAGTTTGTCCACAAGGTTGACCAGTCAATTGGGCTACATTCCTTCCTCGGGATCCTTCCTTAAGATTCAACCAATTGTACCATTTGATAGTTACCCAATTTATAAGCGTCCGCCTGTTATCTAAGTTACCCTTTAAGAAGGAACTCCTAGTTAACACTTTTGTTTACAAACAAGATTCTCACAACCCTATTGCCTCAAAAGGAGCCTTAAATGTGTGTACAAGGATTACAAAGATTTGGAGATGGCCACCCAATAGTGCCATAACACTTTTTGAATACAAGTTAAGCTCTTTGTTGTTGTGTGTTGTGTAGCTTCCTTCATTAGCAAAGATCTCTATTTATAGGCAATCAGAATAAAACCACTAGAGGATGCTAAAGATATAGCTGTTGGAAGCCTCAGAATATTCTGTTGGATGCTTCTCTTTAAGGGCTACTAGCCGCTCATGGGCCTTGATGTCTGCTTATTTTTCCAACATGTGCTCGATTAGTTCTTGGCATCTTATGTCTTAGAGAGGTCATTCTTCGACCTTCAGTTAATGTGCCAGTCATTAAATTCCTCTTTCACTAATGCAGAAACCACTCTTACAAACTTTTATTTTGACATTCTCCAATTTTGATGTACTTCATTGCAAACTGTCCATTTCAACAAAAGTGTTTTTCATCGTTTCCTAATTTCGGATATAGTTGAGCCTGCTTTCTAAGTATCCCAAGGGTTTCTGCTATTAAAATCATAAAGTTAATCTTACTTCTTGAAGATTGTTCAATTAAATGATTAGCATAAGTACTTGATCATAATTTAATTAATCAAGATTAACACACTATTACTATAAATTATGGCCTTATAAAAGTCAAAACTCATGGCTAAATTTTACGTATATAATGAACAAATTTTATACCATAATTTTACCCCTACTTAGCTTTGTTGTTGAGTTATATGCAACTAGACTTTACATATTGTGATTCCTAGCTTACATAAAAAACCCTACATTATTTGGCATGTTTTTTTCCCTATTTTGAACACTTCAACTATCAATTCCTAGGCTTTAATTGGTCAGTTAGCCTACAAACTTTCTATTCACTGAGGAACTTTAGCAAAGCTATTGAATTAGTAAAAAACGTAAAAATGGCGAAAGTTCACAAAACTTAGTAGCAATGTTCAAGGACACTACCTTTATTCCATACATATAATTAACTTGAATATGTGCTATTACAGTTAATTACAGCTCCATCAGGGAAACAGTGTTTTACATAACTTAATAGAATCACCTTCTCAAAGATAATGCCTGAATATATGTGCGAAAAGTTAAGTGCGTTTTGGGTATAACAACAACAGCAACATCTCAGTGAGGGTCCCATTAACGTGGGATTTGGGGAGATCCAGATGAAAGTGATCTTACTTTTGTGAGTACCACTACCCATAGAGAGGCCGATTTCAATAGACCCATAAAAACTATTTGAGAAAACACTTTACAAATGAAAATCCTTTGATAAACTACAATAAATACCTAAATGTGTAGTTGATAAAAACAAAATGGGATGTGCCACAAATTGTTAAATCACTTAATAATGAAAAGACGCACACGTTTCTAGGACTGGAAATGTTCGATAAGTGATAGCCGACTCCAAGCATCAGAAATAAGGAAAGGGAAAGAACCAGTTCCGTGAAGTCGATAACCTTAATCCTAGATCTCCAGAGCTTCTTGTCCTTGGTCATGTCCTCTTTTAACCCTAAAGTCTTCAAATCATTTCTAATCACCTCGCTCTAACTCTTCCTTGGTCTACCTCGACTCGTTCTATACCCTGAAAAATTAATCTTCTCACATCTCTTCACTAGTACATCATCACTGGATATATGTGTTTTTAATGTTGAAATGAATAGCCAAAAAGAATGGAATAAATGCAGCAAAAAGCGTAACCTAAGTAAGAAACAAGGGGTCATGCTAGCTTTATCAATGTGAATTATTGGTTGATAGGCTTTTGTGCTGAGCGCTGAGGATTAGATGTCATTTGTAGTGCTGGTAGTGGTGAAAATGAGATCCAGGTTGAATTTTGAAGGCTAGGTGCCTTTAATTTAAGGGTGCGTTCTACTTGTATATAGCTTAGTAGTTAGGTCACTAGGTTGAACTAATTAGTTCCGATGCGCATAGATATATTTCCCCTTTCCCCATAGTTTTTGTATACATATTCTGTTTTTTGAAAATATTTTTTTTGCGTATATATTCTGCAAACCATCACAAGATGTCACTACTCCCCTTGGGGTAGCCAGAGGGATTAAAGAACATGTTACATATACTAAATGAAACTGTGTTTCCTATAAAAGTGGGTTAGGAAGTTCAATTTTGTTTTACTCGAGAATGAGCGAAATTTTGATGCGAGGGTATTTGTTTGCTGTAAAAACCTTACAAATTTTATACGTTTCACCTAGATTTTAACTATTAATAATGTTTAAGATTGTTTTTTCATGTAGTAAATAAAGCGAAAGTTGCAAATTTTAGAACTTAGAGATCGATCAAGCAACTAATGTAAAAGGAGCCTCAAGACTTAGACCCGAGGGAGATAAGTGAAAGTAAGAAGTAAGGACATTAGCTATCATGACGATCTTGTGTTGAGGGGTATGGCTCATATCATAGGCCTATTTGGATATAATAGCTCCTTTACTCTATTCTACACTAGAACACAACAGGGTTCACCCATGTAGACTAAAATGACTGTGTCAATATACATGGACTAATAGTGTTGGTCCATACAGGCCATGTGGACCCTATTTTTCCCAACTAATCTTAGTTCTTAACCTAATATGTGCAATGCCCCACCCCTCATGACCTAATTAGTGTTAATTAATTTATTGATAAACCTCTAATTTCACTATTTAGACCCTTTAATTCTACCAACCTTTTCTATATATTCCCTATGATTAGTGGAAGATTTAGCAAAAATTTACTCCTTTTTGCTCATTACTATCTCATTCGGGCCGAATCTTCTTCTTGTAGGTGTGTGGTTATAATCGGCAGAACTTTGGCGCTTATTAGCTCAAAAATGAGCGAGGACTAATATTACGGGAAGGAACAAAGTTCGAGGATTGAATGAAAGGGTTAGAGGCTTGAGGAATTAAAGGGAAGACACTTGTATGGCCAGCCGTGCATGTAAGATGGTCATGCAAGTCAGAAATTGAAGCCAGGAAAGTGCACAGTCGGGTGTGTAGATTATGCATGGCCATGCGCTGAAGGCAGAAACTTCCTGCAGAAGTGCACGGCCGGTCGTGCATTTTTGTATGGCCGTGAGTCCCCCAGTTTTTTGCGACTTAATTGTTTCGGGGCAGTTTTGAGGATCTAATGTTTTTTCATGGGGAGAACTTCTTAGAGGCGATTTTAGGTTTTACTTTATGTGTACTTCGCACATGAATCTAGTTTAGATTTGTGGGATTGATTCGAATATTATCGTTAATTCATAGCGACAATCAATTCAATTCAACTTCCTAACTTTTCCCTCTCTTCTTACAATCTCAATCCAAGTTTTTGCTTTTCATCTTGTTCTTCAGCTTTTGTTTGTGGTTACGATTGGCCTCTATATGTAAATTGGAATCATGTTCTTGGTTTTGGTGAATGAATGCCTATATTTATAAATTGAGATCTCACTTAGTACACCAAGTGTTTGATGAATTACTTGAGAGAGATTATTCACGGTTTTTAATTAGGGTTTAGGAGATCAACAAAAGTTTAAATCCTCTATCTAGTACCACTTTGTGAGTAATTGAATATCTTAACATGAGAATAGTTAGCGTTTTAATTGGGAACCGTAGGTTACTCAGTCCTGTGGTTATTTGATTCAAGTTTCATGAAAATAGATAACTAGGATTGCATTGGTCAGTCTAATGACTTTCGAGAGAAGCCATAGATGTGTTTTAACTTGTAACCATCCCATTTTAGTTATTTTTGTGGGCAGGTTTACATAATCTAGGTTGTCATCTAAAGAGCATAGTAGTGCAGTGAATCAAAATCTAGGATCTTCGTTATTGTTGAATCAAACAAATTCAGTAGTGTTCTACAGAACAGTGTTGCTTTTCAGTTTTCATTAACCTTCATCAGTTTTTACCTAAATTGAGCATTGAAGTCAATCTGGTGATTAGAACCAAATTTCTTACAGATACGACCCGTACTTACCAGTTGCTAGTTGCAACTGCACCGTGCACTTGCAGTATTTTATGACAATAAGTTTTTGGCACCGATGCTGGGAAGCTTATTTGTTTTAACATCAGAAGCGACAAAACACTGCAGATTCGGATTTTTCTTTTTCTTCCTTGTTTGTCTTACTTTCTTTTACATTTGATTCAACTTGCTTACGCTTGTTATAATATTTGCTTTGTATACACAGGCACAGTCAAGGGAATCACAACTTCCTTGAATCTTGAGATTGAAGCAACTGTTCGAAGGCAAAGTAGAGCATGAAGAAAGAAGAAAGCAGGGTCTGTAATGGATGGGAACAATACTCGAGTTCTGAGAGATTATGCCATACAACAATTGTCGGGTATCACATCATCCCTAGTAAACCCGTTGATTGAGGCACATAACTTCGAACTCTGACCAACCTTGATCTCTTTATTGGAGAGACCAGCTCGAGGGTCACCCATCTGAGGAGCCTAACATGCACCTTCGGAACTTCCTTGTGAATTGTGACACCGCGAGGCTCAATGGGATGCCTACTGACGCGATCAGATAGTGGTTCTTCCCATTCTCACTGAGTGATAGTGCCCGAGATTGGCTTCAAAACGAGGAGCCAAATGCCTACGCTACTTGGGATACACTCTCCACGGCCTTCCTTAGTAGGTAATCCCGTCCAGGAAAGACCACCAAGCTAAGGTCTGACTTCATTTCATTTACCTAGCAACATAGCGAATCACTATATGAGGCTTGGGAGAGGTTCAAAGATCTAAAGCCAATATCCCCATCATGGCATCCCCAACTGGCTCCTTATTTAGACATTTTATAATGGACTAGACCAGGCATTGAAGATGTCCATTGATGCTAAAGCTGGGGGTGCTCTCACAGGGAAATCAATTGACATAGAGAAGGCCCTACTTGAGGACATGGCTACTAATAACTATCATTAGCCCAATGAACGGGCCCCTTTAAAAAAGGAGAGTGGTAAGTACGACATCGATGCTGTGGACATGTTAGAAAGCAAGGTTGATGCCTTTGCTCAGAGGTTTGATAGGATGGGCACTCCCAATCCGGGGAGTTCTTCTTGTATAATGTATGAAGTTATTGCTTTATGTGAGATATTTGGCATCCAATGGCGTTCGGCTACCGAGTGTCAAGCCCATTACTAGGGTGTGGGATAAGCTAATGCTATGCTAAACTTTAATGCACGAAATAACCCATACTAAAACACATACAGCTCGGGGTGAAAAAGTCATCCTAATTTCTCCTACAGAAATAATAATCCTGGACCACACAGTGTAAGTCAACCCCTGGGTTTCCAGTATAAAGCCCCTCACAATCTACCTATAACCTCATCAACAAAAATCCAACCTTAAGAGTGTCATGGAACACTTTATCCAAACTAAGCCCTTGGTGAGTCCCTTAGCCAGCTGAGTTCCATGTTTGAGACTATGACCACTCACCAAGGATGACGGAGAATCAGATTGCTCAGATTGCGCAGCAAGCGAGCCATTTGTCTAGATCCCACGAACACCTACCAGGTTAACCTGAGACTAATGCCAAGGGCGGGATGAATGTCGTTACGTTGAGGAGTGGCAAAGAGTCAGAAGGCCCTAAAATATCAATGAGGGATGAAAGGAGGGAGATTGAGGAAGAGGATACTGATAGTACGGAGGTTTCAGTTGAACCTCTAAGTGAGAAGATAAGTGCTGAGAAGAGCAAAGCGGTGCAAGCTGAGACTAGTGTACCTTCAATAGAGCCTTACAAGCCTCATGTTCCTTATCCCTAGCTGGATAAGGCTAAAGATAAGGAGAAGTATGGAAAGTTTTTAAAGATACTGAAGAAATAGCACATTAACATCCCATTTATGAAATGAATAACTGACATGCCATCCTATGCAAAATTCTTGAAGGATTTACTCTCTAACAAAGAGAAATTACTAGAGAATGCTACAGTATCTCTCACAAAGGAGTGCAGTGCTATAATCTAGAACAAGCTTCCCCCTAAACTTTCTGATCCAGTAAGCTTCTCTATCCCCTGTTCTGTTGGGGACGTAGCCATAAGTAGGGCATAATGTGATCTTGGGGTAAGCATCAGCCTCATGCCACACTCCATCTATAAGAAGTTGGAAGTAGGAGAACTGAAGCCTATTATCATCTACTTGCAACTAGCTCACAGATTTATCAAGTACCCACTTAGTGTCTTAGGAGATGTCCCTTTCTAGGTGGGGATGTTCTTTATTACCTGTGATTTCATTGTCATGGAGATGGAGGAAGACTCCCACATCTCTATCATCCTAGGGAGACCCTTTTCGGCTACAGTGGGAGCAATGATCGATGTTAAGAATGGCATACTGTCCCTTCATGTGGGAGATGAGAAGGTAGAATTTTTGCTAGCTTAGACCATGACCTGCCCAACTCTGGATGACACTTGCTGCAGAATTGATGTGTTGGAAAAGGAGCTCAACCAAGAGGTCTCAATTTGACATTCTATGGAGGATCCACTAGAAGCCACTTCTATCGGCTGCCATGTGACTGGTTCACAGACAAAAGGAGAAGGAGGAGTATGCTAGGCTCTTCAATGCATCCACTGCCTATACGCATAGGCAGTCCCCTCAAGAGGTCTTTAGTGTAGGAGGCATGCCTCCAAGGAGAAGGAGAAGAGCGCACCAAAGGTAGAGTTGAAACCTCTATCTCCTCATCTCAGGATGAGTTCCTTGACCCTGACCATATGTTCCCTATCATTGTCAGTGCTAAACTGGATGGCCCTAAACATGAAAAATTATTGGATATGCTCAAAAATCATATTAGTGCCATCGACTATAGTATTGATAATGTCAAGGGACTTAAGTTCGTCACTATACATGCATCACATCTTTCTTGATGAAGGTCATTGACCCTCCCGACAAACTCAACACCGTTTAAATCCTATCATATAAGAGGTTCTTAAAAAGGAGGTTGTGAAGCTACTTGACGCTGGGATCATCGATTGTCTCTCAGACAGGGAATGGGTGAGTCCAGTTCAGGTAGTCCCCTAAGATGGTGGCATGACTGTCATCAAGAATGAGCATGATAAGCTCATTTCTACTAAGACTGCTACCGGGTGGCACATGTACATTGATTATTGCAAATTGAATCGAGCCACCTGGAAAGATAATTTCCCCCATTCCCTTTATTAATCAAATGCTGGAAAGATTGCCTAAACACTCTTTCTTCTGTTACTTGGATAGGTATTTAGGTTTCTTCCAGATTCCCATTCATCCAAGTGATCAGGAGAAGACTACATTTACATGCCTTATGGCATCTTCGCTTATCGTAGGATGTCTTTTGGGTCATATAACGCTCCTGCCACTTTTCAATGGTGCATAACTACTGTGTTTTTTTGTTTTATTTGGGCACATCATGGAGGTGATCATGCATGACTTCTCTATCAATGGAGGTACCTTTGACTTGTGCTAGTAAAATCCAATTAAGGTACTCTTTAGATTTGAGGAAGTCAACGTTGTGTTAAATTAGGAAAATGCCACTTCATGGCTCAGGAAGGGGCAGTTTTGGGTCATGTCATTTTTGATAGGGGCATCGAGGTAAACAAGGCTAAGATTGAGCTCATTGAGCAATTGCCCCCTCCTACTTCGGTTAAAAGGGTGTGATCCTTAGTCATACGAGATTCTATCACCACTTCATGACAGACTTCTCTAAGATCGCTGAGCCTCTAACATGGCTCTTAGCTAAGAATGCCCCATTTATGTTTACTAATGACTGCTACGAAGCTTTTTACCGGATTAAGCAGGCATTGATTTTTTCCTCCATCATTCAATTACCTTATTAAGATCTCCCTTTTGAGATCATGTGCGATGCCATCGATCACGTAGTGAGGGCAGTATTGGGGCAGAGGAAGGGCAAGAATCCTGTTGTGATCTACTATGCCAATAAAACAATGCATGAGCCTCAGTAGAACTATACAACAACTAAGAAGGAGCTGCTTGCGTCGTATACGTAATGGAGAAGTTCAAACCTTATCTCTTATACTTCAAAGTCATTATGTACACTGACCATTCCACTCTCAAGCACCTTCTTGAGAAGAAGGACGCGAAGCCTTACATCATCCGATGGATTCTAAGCCTGCACTAATTTGACTTGGAGATCAAGGATAAAGCAAGGGTTAAAAATGTGATTACAGATTAGCTCTCCAGGCTTATTGTTGATAGCCCTGATGTTCCCCTCGATGATGTGTTCTCTGATGAGCATTTATTGGCCATATCCATGAAGCCAGCGCTATGGTATGCCGACATTGCAAACTACATAGCCTTAGGCATCCTGCCATATGATTTGTCCTCCCATCAGAAGAAGATGTTTTTCTGCAAAATCAAGCACTTTTTTGGGAGGAACTCTTCTTTTAGAAGCTGTGCAAGGATGGGATCTACAGGCATTGTCTCCCTGAGGAAGAGATCCAGAGTGTGATTTCTCACTATCATGACTCCCCATACGGAGGGCATGCTAATGCCTTCATAACCACTACGAAAGTGCTCCAAGCATGTTTCTTTTGGCCTTCATTATTCAAGGATGTTCATAGATACATTCGCTCATGTGATTATTGCCAAAGGATGGGAAATCTATCTTGAAAGAATGAGATTCCCTTTAACTTCATCCTTGAAGTTGAAGTATTTGATGTTTGGGCCATCGAATTCATGGGACCTTTCCCTTCCTCAAGAGCCAACAGGTTCATTCTAGTTGCAGTGGACTATGTCTTCAAATGGGTGGAGACCATACCTAGCCCTACTAATGATTTAAGGATAGTGGCTAAGTTATTCAAGAAAGTCCTTTCTCCTCACTTTGGAGTCCCAAGAGTGCTTATAAGTGATAATGGAATGCACTTTATAGAGAAAAAGCTCAAGACACTATTGAAAAAGTATGGAGTATACTACAAATTTGGACTTGGCTACCATCCTCAAACAACCGGCCAAGTGGAGATCTCCAATTATGAAATCAAGTATATATTGGAGAAGACGGTTGCAAGATCGAGAAAAGATTGGGCAAAAACCTAATGAGGCCCTTTGGGCCTACCATACAGCATTTAAAACTCCAATTGCCACCACTCCGTTGTGATTAATCTATAATAAGCCATGCCACCTCCCCGTAGAATTCGAACACAAGGCCTATTGGGCCATCAAGCACCTGACTTTCAACTTGAAATCTGCGGGGGAAAGCAGTTGCTATAGTGTAACGAACTTAAGGAGATCCAGTTAGATACCTTTGAAAGTTCACGAATCTACAAAGAGAGGATGGAAAAGTGGCATGGCAAGTTTATCCATTGGAGAGAGTTTACGGAAGTCGATTTGGTTCTTTTGCTGAACTCATGATTAAAGCTTTTCGCAGATAAGCTCTGCTCTCGACAGTCAGGCCCCTTTAAAGTGTTGAAAGTCTTCCCTTAGAGAGCTATAGAGATCAGAACAGAAGGCACCGATTCTTCCAAGTTCAATGGCTTAAGACTCAAGCAGTATGTAGCGGGCAAGCTTACAGTGGGAAAAGTCTCTTATGACCTCCCCAACGCATCCTCTTCTTGATAGTCACCATAGGTCAAGCTTGGGACCTAAAACAAACATTTCTTAGAAGGCAACCCAAGTTTTACTGCTTTTGAGAAAAAAAGAGAAAAAAAGATAAAAAGGCACCAGGAGCCAAAAAGTAGGCAAAATAGAAGAATTTTGACTCAGCCCGGACACACGACCACCCGTACATAACATGCATGGTCTTGCATTTAGGGAGAAACATACTGCAAAAATACATAGCTGAACATGCTCTTTTGCAAAGCCGTGCCCTTTAACCTTGGATGCATGGCTAACCATGCACTCCACGCATGGCTATGCATATGGGTTTTAAACTTAACTAAACCCGGCACATTCTTTCTCTCTCTTCGCCCTTTCGCTCACTCGACTTCCTCTTCTCTCTTCCTCTCCCTCTCAAACTAGCTGCCGGCCATCATCACAGGCGTCATCACACTACTGTCCACCCTTCCTCGCGCCCCACTCTCTCTCTCTTTCCCTCAAGACTCTTTGCTCGACCCTCCCTCAAACTCCTCACTCTCTCTCTCTCCCCCCACCAGATCTTCCATCCTCGTCACTGCCCTCCTTCAATGCGGTCGCCCCACCCCTCACCCTGCCGTCTCTTTTCCCGCTCAATTTCTCTTTCTCTATTTCTCCAAACTCCCCCTCCCTTACGACCTTTCCCTCATCGGATTCCTGCGATTGTCACCGCCACTATTAGCACCACCCTCGTCACCGCCCCTGCCACCAACACTACCGATAGCCCCCCTCCATCCAATCCTTTCAAATTTAACCCCCATCTCAAACACTAACCATGCAAATCTAATTTTGGAGCTTGCTTGGGTTAATTGGTCCAGATTTTATGAAACTTTTACCTATTGGAAAATTACATTGTGGTTTTGATCTATTGATTGTGCAAATTTTTGGGCAATTTTGTGTTTCCACCTCTACGCCCATGGGTCTAAAGGTCAAAGGAGGCTCGTCTTCCTTTGCTCCTAAGAAGAGCACCGAGGCCTCCAACGCCTCCTCTAGCCACCCACTGGTTCCAACTTGAAGTAATCGCTCCAATCTTAGCTCCCTCATACTATCAACAAACATGGTATTATTTTCTTGGATGATCTGCAACATGAACGATATGATGCTCTGGTTACTAGGTGAATTAGTATCCCCAATTTATTGATATTGAATTGTTACAAGCCTTTTTGAATTCCCTATATGGTGTGTTAGGTTGGCAATCTTATGTGTTGTTACGATTCTCGGTTTAGGAGAAATTGGTTTAGGAGTTCTTTAGTTCCTTTGTCATTGATGAGAGGCGTGACTATAACAATGGTCATTGCTACATTCATTTTCAACTGGGTGACTTAAATCATAAAATGGATATAAACCACATTAGCGAATTGTTGCAATTACCTTTTGGTGGCACAGCTGAATTTCTCCACTGGGATTATAGTTAGGGCGATTTTTGGAAATAGATTACTTATGATGCACCGCCTTATATCTCTCTCTCTACCAAAGCGACATTTATATACGACCTTGTCCTTAGGTACCTCCAATGCCTTACGGCGAATATTGTTTTCCCCCGTCTTGAGAGTCAGGGGGTCCCTAGGCGTGGTGAATTATTTATCTTATGGGCTATATCACATGAGGTTCGCATAAACATAGCCTTTCATATCTTTACTCAACTAGATGAGCAAGCAAAGCATAGCGCCTCGGTTATTCCTGTTGGTGGCATTATCATGGCTTTAGCTCATGGTTTAGGGTTAGGCAACCTCTTCCTCTTATGCCCATTCTTCATGAAGGTGCTTGCCTTAACTGGGTTGCATGTGTGCATATGGAGATATTCTCTGTGTTGGGTAACCAGGTGTGGGTGAGCCACCATGGTTGTGCCCTCTTTACCCTCTATAACCCCTCCAAGACCACCATAACCGACCAAGCTAACTGGAGTTATGATAGTGACATTGATGCTGAGGGGGGTGATGATGATGATGACGATGCTACCACCTAGATTCCTTCTCATAGTGGACCTGCCCCACGTGCTACCTATGGAGATACCGTTCCGCACCCCCCGCTCCTTATGGCTGGTAATCCTCCGCACGAGTCCGACCTTCTGCATCACAAGAGGTTCCCCTCCACCAGTTCCTTTCTGGTGAGTTTGTTCTCCTCCACCTATGACTCAATCATATGAGCAAGGAATGCTCCCAGGATCATGCTGAACTCCTTCATCACTAGGATGAGTAGGACCGAGGACAGCAGAACCTCGAGCACCAAAATGTACTATGCCTACGAGCACTTCTAGCGGCCATATCCTCCTCCTTATTGGCGACCTCGTGGTCCTCCTAGGCCCTATTGATGCACTGTGAATATACCCCCTCCTTATTTAGCACGTTCATTTCTCTCAGTGGGGATAATGAAATGTTTAAGCATGGGGGGAAAGCTCACAAGCTTTTAGACGGTTGTGATGTCTTGAGGTGCATTATGGGTTGGTTAGGTTATGAACTGTGGTTCATTGTGGTATGTACATATCTCATCACGTTCTTGCATCTAGATCTTAGGTTTCATTCTAGCTTAGGCGCATTTCTAGGATACATTAGTTTTAGTTTCATTTTTTGTTTAGGAAAGCATATAGGATAGTTCATATAGATAGCGGATGCATTGTGTATATATTATTCTTAACCATAGATCTCAAGTGAGATGTGTTGAGTAGAGCTTCTATAAGAATGCCAGGTAATCTTTCTAACACTTCTCTTCATTTACCTAGCTGTTGATTGCCTAGGCAAATTTGTTGCTTTGAAAAAAAAATGAAAAAAATTTAAAAAAAAGAGAGAAAAAGGTTTTCGGAAACCCTCCTATGATAATGACTCAAGACATTGGTGGTGCATTGGTTAACATAATTCTGTATACTTGTGGGCTATTCTTAGCAAATTTTTCATGATGATTTTGAAAGGTTTTGATTGCACTGCTTGGCCTTGCAAATTGGTTACCTTTGAAACCCCCTTATCATGATTGACTATTCCTTTCAAGCGGGACATTCCTTGGACTAGTTGTTATTTGGTAGTTCATCCCATAAGACTCTTAGGCCTGTTTACAATATTCATTCACATAGTCTCACTATTTCATCTCATGTGCGGCCTTCCCATGTGCATTCCTTCTAGAACTTGGTTTGTTTCTCTCAAAAGCCACACATATGCTATGCATTTGACGATATGGTAGATGCATTTCCCAATTGATTTGTAGCCACATTGCCAAATGGCCTTTCTAAGATCTATGTAACATCTTTCGCTAGCCCTTATGAACCCTTAACTGATTTCATTTGTTACAAACCTACTCATTTATCCCTTGGCCTTATACAATCTCCTACCCCTTTTCTAGGACTGAGTAAAGCTTTGTTTTAGTGAAATTTATTGGGTAGCATAAGGTGTAAGCTCACTTGTTTGGGTGGCTATCTTTTGATGTTTTGACTAAGGAAAGGAGATTTGTTATGCTCCTCCCTTGTGTTTGATTTAGGTCGGTAGCGTGCATGTAGAATGAGTTGACATTGAGCTTGTAAAATATCTACCCCATGCCAACAAAAAAAAAAAAAAGAAGAAGCTCAAAAAGAGGGAAAAAAAAAAGAAGCAAGATAAGAATATCGGCATGGTTGGCAACATCAATACAATTGATTTGTCTCAACTCACTTCCTAGGCCCATTGAGGGTTTTGTATTTTAATGTGGTTAGTATAGGACGGTATGGCAATATAATATAATGTTTGGGATGTTTATGGTGCTTCATAGTCTCCTAACATTAATTCCACATTCCCAAATTCAATTTTCTCTTCTTAACTCCAGCCTAAGCCCCATTATAAGCCATAACAAACCCTGTGGATTGTCATTCGCATGAGCATTTTAGTGGTGGAGAATCGAGACTAAGACCAGGCTAATGGTATAGTTGCTACACTAGGGGGATGATTGAGAGAGCCCGCTATTTTAAAATGCATGAGAGGGGGTGTCTCTATTTTGTTTCCCCATAAGAGAGATACTACTAGAGCTGCTAGTTCACCACTTGTTTTGAGGCATCTTAATTGGGAGGGGATGTTATGTGGGATAACTGGATGTTGAGTTTGAGTTGTGTGATCTCTCAAATGATTTGGAATGATTTTTCGAAACTACTTTTCTATACCTCGAATTGTCCTACTATTGTGCACAGTTATGCTAATTCGACTGATTTCAATTTTGGCCTTGCTTGACGAGGTGAATAATTAGAGGTTTTGGTCCCTTGTTAGTTTAGTCTTGTTTTTAGTCTTGCTTGGGAGCAAGCAAAAAATAAGTATGAGGTAGTTGATAAGCCTCTAATTTTTACCATTTGGACCCTTTAATGCCGCCAACCTTTTCCATATATTCCCACAGATTAGTGGAAGATTTAGCAAAAATTTGCTTCTTTTTGCTCATGATTATCTTATTTGTACCGAATCTCCTTTTTGTATGTGTGTTGGTTTTAATCGGAAGAATCTCGGCACTTATTGGCTCAAAAATGAGAAAGGAGTAATATTACGGGAAGGAACAAGGTTCGAGGATCGAATGGAAGGGTTACAGGCTTCCGGAATTAAAGGGAAGACACTTGCATGGCCAGCAGTGTATGTAAGCATGGTCGTGCAAGTCAAACATTCAAGCCAGGAAAGTGCACAGCCGACTGTGCAAATTATGCATGACTATGAGACAAAGGCAGAAACTTCCTGCAGAAGTGCGCGGCTGTTTATGCGTTTTTGCACGATTGTGCATCCTCCAATTTTTTGCGACTTAATTATTTTTCGGGGGCGATTTGTGGGATCTTATGTTTTCTCTTTGAAAGCACTTCTTAGGGGCGATTTTAGGTTTTAGTTTCTAAGTACTTTGCACATAAATCTAGTTTAGATTTGTTGGTTTAATTCGAAGATATTTGTTGATTCATCACGACAATCAATTCAAGTCAGGTTCGTAACTTTTTCCTCTCTTCTTGCAATCTCAATCTAAGTTTTTTCTTTTAATCATGTGTCTTCAGATTTTTATTTGTGGCCATGATTGGGAATATGTGCAGAGGCTAAGTCCTCTATCTTAGACTGGGATTAGCCTTATTATGTAAATTGGAATCATGTTCTACATTTTTGTGAATGAATGCCCATGTTTTCAAATTGAGATCTCACTTAGTACGCCAAGTATTCGATGAATTACTTGAGGGAGATTATTCATGGTTCTTTATTATGGTTTAGGAGATCAACGAAAGTTAAATCCTCTATCTAGTGCCACTTTGCGAGCAATTGAATATCTTAACATTAGAATGGTTGGGGTTTTAATTGGAATCGTAGGCTGCTCAGTCTTGTGACTTTGTTGATTCTAGTTTCATGAAAATAGACAACTAGGATTGCATTAGTCAGTCTAACGACCCTCAAGAGAAGGGGTAGATGTACTTTAATTTGTCACCATTCCATTTCAGTTATTTGCATGGGCAGGTTTACATAATCTAGGTTATGATCCAAAGAGCATAATAGTGTAGTGAATCTCAATCTAGGATTGAACCAAACAAATTCAGTAGTGTTCAACAGAATAGTGCTACTTTTCAGTTTTCATCAACCTGAATTATTCTTCGCCTGAATTGACTATTGAAGTCAATTCGATGACTGCATCTAAGTTTCCTGTGGATACAAGCCATACTTACCAGTTGCTAGCTACAACTGGGCAGTGCTCTTGTGCTATTTTAAGACAACACTAATCATTAGTGTCTCTAGAGAGGAAGAGTTAAAGATAGGGCGATACGCTGTTCTAACGAGGATAAGGCTTAGTTTATTCACTTTTCATAAACATTATAACTTCTCTTAGTGTACATAAAAATCAAACGGTGTATAATTTCAACATGCCCAAAATTAACAAAAAGATAATAACACATAATCATACGTCTAAATGTAATACCCCTGAAATTTCTCAAAATAGAAAATTTAAAATTTATGTGAATTAATTGAAAGAAGGAAATTCTTAATTTCATAATTTAAATGTGAAGAAGGAATTCCTGATACCTTGAATTAAGTGTAGGGTTTTAATTTCTGATTTCTTAAATTAAGAATTGAAAATCCCATATGTAAGTACTCTAGCTTAACAGGTTAAATTAGAGGTTCGGTTATGTCAATAGGAAGTAATTAACTAGTTGGATTACCCAAGAATTAGCAAGTCAAGTCGTTTTGCTAGCATGCAGCATTCATCGTCAAATTCCAACATGCATTATTTGAAAAGAAAAACGAAGAAAAGAAAAAGAGAGAAACCCCACAGGTCCCGCCTCTTAGTTAGCCCTACCTCAAGGGGAAAAAGAATCTTTTACTTTCTATTTCTCTACTCTCTTATAATTAAAAAAAAAAAAAACTTTTACATCCTACCTCTTCAGTCAAAAATCCTAAAAAAGGAGAAAAACCTCTGCCTCTCATTATCTATGGCACATAGTGGGGCCCCACTATATTGTGTCACGAAATTCCTCCGTCTTCACCTTTACAAAGATCAAGATGTTGTTCTTTTGATCTACCAATGGTAATTTACTTAAGAACTCAATTTCGCTTTTATTTGGAAGGAATCTTATTCAAATAACTCCTAGAAATTTCCCATCCTCTCTTTAGTGTTCTAGCGCATCAAAATTTTCTAATAACATTCAGTAGGGAAGTGATGGGGTAGGGAACTCTATTAAGGAGGAGAAGAACTGGCGTTTGTTGTACAAGGTAATCAATTTATGGGCATTTTTCAATCTAGTTAATTTGAATTTATAAACTTAAGCCATGGAAGTGTTCCTCTACGTAACTTCTCTCATATTTTTTTTTTTGGTTGAAATAATTCCATTTACCCCCTTAAGTTAATCAATACTTGACATACCTACATCTTCGAATTCAACAACAAACTCAAGTCAAGTTTCTAAAATAATTAGGAATAACTAGGAGGAATTTTGGAATGAATTTGGGATATATTATAAGCCTAAATGTCTAGTTTTCCCTCAATTTAAATTCTTTAATTTGGACATGTGTCAAATCAGATACAGATAATATACTAAAACTATGCGAAATTGACCTGAGCTTGACACCCTGAGCTTTTTGGAAATTTTGCCCTGACATGAGCTTGAATGGACCATAGACCTAGAAATAGAGTTTTTGAAACACATCCAAGGTCTTATATTGGGGTCTTTTAAAAAAAATCAAAGTTGTGTGTGATCTAATATGAAATTTTGACGTTACACTTAAAATTTGGTTCTCATCATCCTGTGACCTGAAGATGAAATATTAAACAGAAGAATAAAATTTGACATGCCCATTTATAAAGACAGAGTTTAATGGCCTAGGAAGTGTAAGGGAGCCTAATGGTACCCAGAAGGGATCTAGGGGGAAATGTCTAACTAGATAGTGTAATTTTTTGATATCCCTATCTAGGATGAGCTCGAGAAAACGACATTCATATAAGGAAGGTAACATATATATCGAAAATTTTGATAATTATGTTTGTAGCTATGAATAGGGTTTCTTGATTTGATCCATGATTTTGTTTTTGAATTGTCATCCTAATCTCTACACTATTTTTTGTTTCAATCGCTACAATTCTTGTTGGAGTTAGATTTCAACAATTTAATTTGGCAAATCTTATGTCAAAGAGTTTATCTACTGTTCCTGAATTATTTACTAACTATTCTAAACTAATTCTTAAAGGATGTTTCTAAAAATACAAAGCCTTTGAAAGTTTGTTATGTGTGAATCGCATGACTGTATTATGTACCTGAGCTGCTGACTACGACATATAAAGTTTGGGAAGAAAGTAGTTTCAATTGAGTGCATTCCTAGAAAATTGTTCACTTTAATCTACTTCTATGTTTCGCAAACTGCGAAGGTTAAAAAAATGGTTCATTCCTTGAACTAAAATATTTTACTTTTCATTTGGATTTTGATGCGGCTAAGAACTCCCATACTAACCATGCCAGGGTTTACCCCATATTATCTAGTTTTTAGGTTCTCCTATCAGCCTATTCAAGTTGCATGCTCTCTCTCATGTACAATCACCGTTGCCAATGTTGAAAAGATGACCTTAACTTTTCTCTATCTTGCGAATGCCTAATTTCTTATTTTGTATGTATGCCATCAAACAATTGAACTAAAAATCATATTCCTAAATAAATTTTTCCCTATTTTATTTGAAGCCATTCCTTAGTGTCCTGTTTAGTTAAATCATCCTTTTTTTTTTTTTTTCCTTTGGATCAATGGAAATCCATAAAGAGGTTCTACATTGAAACTGTTGGACTGTAAAATAATATTCTTTCTCCTCTGAGAAAGGGAAAGACCTAATTTATTTCAAGTATTAGTGTATTCAACATTATGCCTAAGGTTTTTGGAAGAATGTTCAGTAGATAGTGTTGAGTAAAACAAGAGAGAAGCAAGAAGATCAAGCACAGAACACTGTAAATAGAAAAAACAAAGTTGCTAATGATTTATTATTGGAAGTAATCTAATTCTGGATGACCTAAAAAACTCTGATAAGTGCTTATATTTATAGGCTACGAAAAAAACATACATAGCAGAAAATCTAGGAAGTTGATACACTGCTAGCAAAAAATCTGCAACTTCACCTAGCCTCATGCCTAACGAAAAGGTAACAACTTAACGACCCTAAAATTTAGGAAATAGAATATCAGAATATGATAAAAGAATATCAAAAAACTACTAAATCATAATTTGAATTACTTTCCAACATACCCCCTTGATTCAAAATTGCAAGCACTAAGCTGTGTTCTAAAGAACTCATGCTTTGTTTGCGGAAGTGACTTTATGAAAATATCCACAATTGGCTTGGTTGTATCACAACCTTCTAGAACAGTTCCTCCAGTAGAAACAAGACTTCTAATATAATGATATCTAATATCAATGCGCTTGGTTCTACTGTGAAAATCTAGATTCTTTTCCATAGCAATTGTTGTTCTATTGTCACATCAAATCTTTGTTGCACCATCCTGCTTCTACTTTAAGTTGCTGACAAACTGATGAAGTTGCAACAGTGTACTCGGCCTCTGAGCTTGATAGAGCCACCACTACTTGCTTGTTTGAATTCCATGAAATTGCTCTAGAGCCAAGTTTGAACATATAACCTAATGTGCTCTTTCTATCATTGATACGTCCTACGTAGATATTAACTGTAAAGCCACATAATCTGAGACTCGACACTTTTAACTACCAAATTTATTGCTCTACTGTACCTACAACATATACCAAAGTTCTCTTTGTAGCTCCAAGATGAAGCTTGCTTAGATTGTGCATGAACCTAGACATAACCCCAATGGAGAAAGCAATGTCTAGCCTTGCGTGAGCCACATAGTTTAAACCACCAACAAGACTTCTAACATATGTAGCATTTGCTATTTTAGCACCATCATCTCAAGACAACTTTTCATTGGCATTCATAGGTGTGGCAGCAAATTCAGAATTCCCCATATTAATTCTTTTCAAAAGATCCATTGCATATTGTCGTTGGGAAAGAAAAATCACATCTGCCCCTTATTCCACCTAAAGACTAAGAAAATAATGCAATTGACCCAGATCTGACATCTCAAACCTTTTCTTCATATAGGCTTTAAATTTCACAGTAATTGACTCATTTGAGCCCATGTAAATCATATCATCAACTTAAAGGCATACTACCAAAAAAGCATTCTCACCATTTTTTTTCCTTACATAAAGAGTGGGCTCATTATTGCTTCTTTCAAAACCATTCTCCTGAAAACAAGAACTGATTTTAAAATATCATGCTCCCATTGCTTGTTTAAGCCATGGAATGCCTTCTTCAACCTATAAACTTTATCTTCTTTGCCTTTAATTTCAAAGCCTTCAGGCTATAAGACATACATCTCCACTTCCAAATCACCATTTAGAAAAGTAGATTTTACATCAGATTGATATACTAGCCAATTTAGATGAGCTACCAAGGCTAAAGGAGTTCTTACAGTTTCAAAGAAAGAAATAGGAGCAAAAGTTTCTTCATAATCAATACTTTGTTGTTGTGAATAACCCTTTACGACAAGCCTTGCCACATGTTTTTAGATGCTCCTATCTGTATGATATTTGTTCTGAACACCCATTTGAGGGCAATTGTATTTTTTCCTTCTGGTAAGTCTACCAAATTCCAACTTTGATTTTTCTAGATGGCTAACAGTTCCTCTTTCACAGCTTTGCACCGCTTTTGCTCCTTCTTAGCTTCTACAAACAAAATAGGATCAATAATAAGCCAACTAAAGATGCAAGATGTATTATAATCATTATATTGGGGATTTGGCTTCCTGTTCCTTGTTGATTGTCTGAGTAGAGGAGTAGCTAAAGGCTCCTCAAAAGCTTCCGACAAAGAGTTTCTGTTTGGTGATGTGTGAGTGAGCTCCCAGGTGAGCTTGCAGCAGCTGATTCATATTTGTCCATTGAAGGCACTTCTACAGGAATCCATTATTGTACTTGTTTTCTGTCCCAGTCTCAGCTTCTAGCTTCATCAAAAACCACATCTCTGCTAATGGTTATCTGGCCACCAAAAGAATTATATAGTTTGTATGCTTTGATTAAGAGGAGTAACCGATAAAAATATATTTCTCAGACTTCTCATCAAATTTCCAAGAATAAGTTTCTACCAAAGCGTAACTTATACAACCAAAAACTCTTAAGGGGATCACTATCGGCCTTCTACTTGTCCAAGCCTCACACGGTGTTTCATTACGAGTAGACCTTATAGGAGATAGATTCAGGAGGTATACCGCTGTTGCTACAACTTCAGTATAAAAATAGGTAGGAAGACTTTTTTCTTGCACTATGATTCTAGCCATCTCCACTACATTCTGATTCTTCCTTTTAGGTGCATCGTTCTATTCTGGTGTATAAGGTGCTATAAGCTCCCCGCAAATTCCATGCTCTTCACAAAAATCTTTCAAACTCAGTTGAGACAAATTCTCCTCCTCTACCTATTTATAATCTCTTTATCAAAAGACCACTTTGCCTTTCTGCTCGAGCTTTGAATTTCTTGAACATGTCAAAAGCTTCAGACATGTTTTCAAAAAAAAAAAACCCAGCTCATATGACTGTAATCATAATCAACAACAAATATCGACTCCAACGAAGAGATTTAGTGTTCACTTGCCCCCATAAATATGTGTGCACTAATTCAAGGCATTCAGAAGCCCTCTAAGCCTTTCCTACAATAAAAGGTTTTTCACTTTGCTTCCCATAAACACATCCCTCACAAAGACCGAGACTATAAAGTTTCGGTAGTCCAAAAACTATAACCATTTTAGCCGTTAATATTCAGATGCCCATAACGTAAGTGCCATAACCTAGTCTTATTATCACAACCATCAACCATAGCATACCTCTCAATCTTAGAGAATTTTCTAGGAGAAACATTTATTTTTTGCCATTGGAATTTTAGCAATGACATGGCCAGAGGTTTTATCTCTAATTACACAATGTCATCATCAAACAAAATGGAATATCCACTAGCCATTAACTGCCCAATATCAAGAAGTTTATAAGATAGACTAGGCACAAGCATTACATCTTTCGAAATCTTAGTGTTACCTTTGCTGGTTATAATGCTCGTTGTACCTCTGCCTTTGACTTGAATCTTCTTATTATCCCCTAGTGTCACCTCTAATATTTTGGACTCATCAAGTTCCATGAATGAATATCTTCTTCCACACATATTATTAGAACACCCACGGTCCAAAGACCAAATGTCATTGGGCTTCACTATTTCAGAATAATCAACCATAAAGAGCTTACTGTCTTCCTCTGTGTTCTCAACAAAACTAGCTTTCTTGGTCTCATCCTAGGTACAAGCATTACATCTTTCGAAATCTTAGTGTTACCTTTGCTGGTTATAATGCTCATTGTACCTCTGCCTTTGACTTGAATCTTCTTGTTATCCCCTAGTGTCACATTTGATATTTTGGACTCATCAAGTTCCATGAATGAATATCTTCTTCCACACATATTATTAGAACACCCACGGTCCAAAGACCCAATGTCATTAGGCTTCACTGTTTCAGAATAATCAACCATAAAGAGCATACTGTCTTCCTCTATGTTCCCAACAAAACTAGCTTTCTTGGTCTCATCCTTTTACTTTTGCCAGCAATATGCTTCTTTGTGGCCTAGTTTTCTGTAATCATGATAATGAAATGAGACTTTCTTTTACCTTTCCTCATGTGAGCCTCGTTTACCGCGACCTCTTCCTTTGCTTGTTGCACGGAATCCACATCTGCCATGGTCACAACCAAAATTTTTGAATATCTCTACATTCACTTGAAAGGATTTTTCCTCAGCCTTTTCGTATAACTTGCTAAGTCTCGCTTCATGGGCTTGCAAAGAACTCATTACTCAATCAATATTATATCTAGAGAGATCCTTTAATTCTTCTATTGCAACAACAACATAATCAAATTCTTTTGTTAGACTTCTTAGCACTATGTTAACAACGGTTTTACTATTGACACTTTCACCATATGTCTTCATATGCGTAACAATCCCAAGCACTCTAGAGAGAAATTCTTGTAGTGGTTCTTTCTCTTTCATGAACCAAATTTCAAATTCACGATGAAGTGTCTAGAGCTTTACAATAATTACCATCTTGTCGCCTAAAAACTCTTGCTTCAAAATCTTTCATGCCTGATTGGACATTGTAGCTGCTACAATTCTCGAAAAAATTTCATCATCTAGTGCTAATTGGATGAGAAAAGAGCCTTCTCATCTTTCTTACAAGTCCCCAGCAGCTGTTGGTTAGGTTGACCCGATGGCGAATCCGGTTCAGTGTACCCATCCTCCACCAAATCCTATAGCCCCTGCGATTTGAACATTGTCTTCATCTTTAGACTCCAAAGATGATTTTTTCCCTTAAAATATGGGAATTTGGGGCTGCACGGAAGAGTTGGTGTTGTTGTTGGGCATGGTTTCCTGCCAACTGTGTTTAGCTCACAAAGACTAGCTTCTCTTTCTCCAGCACACACAAACTGTGTTTCACTCAATCTCCCAAAGGACCAAAGATGGCTCTGATACCAAATTTGTTGAGTACAATGGGAAAGAGACAAGAAAAGCAAGCACAGAACACTCCAAATAGAAAAATAAAGCTACTAATGATTTATTTCTAGAAGTATTTTGATTATGGATGATAAGAAACTCTTATAGGGGCCTATTTTTATAGGCTAACAAAGAAAAACTAACATAGTAGAAAATTCCCGAAGTTGATCCACTACTAGCAAAAAATCTGCAACTTCTTCTAAGCTTATACCTAAAGAAAAGGTAACAACTTAATAGTCCTAAAATTCGGAAAACAGAATATCAAAATATGAGAAAAGAATCTTAGAAAATTCTGAGTCAGAATTTGAATCACTTTCCAATAGATAGCCCTATTTTTGTTTTAGGTGTGAGGTTTGCTCATAAGGAAGCGTTATTACTGACCCTAGTGGAATTTGATTAGATTAGTCACTAAGTTAATTCTGCCAAATTATGCATGCCCTAACATTATTAACTAGTTTAGCTTAATTCGAGATTTAAAATGGTAAATTAACATAGTACATGTTACAAACCCTATTTGTATTCCTGAGGCTTATGCCCTTAGTGAGGCATGATGGTGACCCCTCTAGGGACCACTCTTGACTCATATTTGGGTTCTAAATTGTTAAAAAAAAAATAGAAAACATTGGAACCGAAATTCGGGGTGTCACTGTTTTGGAGTTAGAGCTCTAGGGTCACTGCATAGGAGCAAGCACTACCCATGAACCAACCCTATGAGTACCATCTGGATACAATAAGAATCAATAATCTCACAATGATGGCTATTTGTTAGTGAGAGCATAGAACGCGGCGGAAACATTATGGGTAGCACTATCTACCTGTTCTAATCTATATGTTGTTGAACTCTACTTTGTGCATGTGTGCTACCTAGATGTTTTACTAGCTTAATGGATTAGTGACTTCCTTATACTTTTCGTTTTCACATGGAGGCTAAAGATAGCTTTACTGAACCCACCACATGACTCTAGCAAGTTATACACTAATTTTATAAAACAACCCCTAAACTTGCCTTTTTCTCTAAGACATCTATGCTTACTACCTTGTACAGACTCTGCATCCCTTTTGAAGTTCCTTTCCCAAAATGAGAACCTGCAACATCAGTGTGTGATTTTTCACCACATTGAATAGAATGTGGATTACCTAATGATAGCGCACTTCTTTCATGCAGGAGACTCCGATAATGAAATGCCCTTAGTACTAGCCATTGTTGAACTGGGATTCGATGGGGAACCAAAAGAGAATTCGAAAGAGGATGAAGAACCAATGTTATTAGCACACTAGAACTTGAGAAAAATAATCTTGAATGGCTCAAATGCTGACTCTACTATTGACTCCACTCCCTGAATGGAGGAGGAAGAAGACAAGGAACCAACGAAGGTGGCGACAGAGAGGAGCTAGGGAAAGGAGAAATTGAGGTCAGATTTATTTATACAACCCCTCTTGCCTAAGAATTTAGTCTTGGATTATTATGATGAAAAAAGTGACAGTTAACACGATAATAATGGGGGGATCCCCGTTGACCCAAATCCCCCACCGATGAATGAGACAATTGCGGTAGATTTTTTTAGGATGTTTAAGTATATTATTACGATAAAAGTATCCGGTAGGATTACTATGTGGTAGAAGTGGCTGTAAGGTTCATAATAACTACTTCAGTGATACGTTCTGAACACATTTGCAATATTCATGATACTGTGATCTATTTTTATTATTTCTATGAGCTTAATAGTTATGTTTAGTAAAATTTTGGAAAGATACCATACTTAACTACTATTGTTCTTGGGATCCTGAATACCCTGTTTAGTAATACCTGAGCATTGACGAAAAGCAAGGCTGTAAAAGCACATCAACTGAAGGCTAGTAAGCATGGAAGCCGAACGGCTAGGATGGAATTAAGGACTTATAATTATGCATCTAAGTACAATGGTTGCCTAGCTTTGCTCGAAGCTTGTGTCTACTAAGAGTTTGAAATGGAACAGTTTGGAGGTCTATAGCTATAACACAGAGAGGAGATAGTAGTGAGAAATTTTCACCATCTATCTAGAAAACATTTGATGACACTATACAAGGAGAAAGGGGTACTGGGCTTGAGAGAAGCCTAATACAACCAAGCTAAAAAGCCTAAGGAGAGAAACCCAAAACTGGCACATGCAACCAATCGTAATGATCGTGTTTTCATAATTAGGCAATAAGTTGAGTTTTATTGATTTGATTGCTTATAGAGCTACACTTTCTTTCGTACACTCTACCACAGCTGGAATACTAAATTTAGCACTTCATCACACATATTATTATCGCAAGTTACTTTCCTACTCAGGATATGGTTGGATGTAGAACTAAGTTTGAAGCTGTTGTTGAAATGTTTTGGGGTGAGTAGGGTGGAAAATTTGTTGTCCTCTAAGATGGTGTAGAAGTCATGTCACTAGTTATTCTTGGCCTCGCGTCCAAAGTAGGGAAAGAGATAAATATCACTAAGTATGATTAATAAAACTAATTACTCACTAATCCTAATATAAATATGATTAATTAAACTAAACCAAAATAAACCATAGTTAACAAAGTCAACACAAAACATGATATTAATTAACAATAACTAGCAAAGCATCTAGTTACCTAAGAAAACATTAAATTTACTTACTAAAAGAAGAGAAAAAAAAGGAGTACCTCAAAAGTTTAAAAATCCAATAATGGAGGTTTGCCTCCATTGATGGAGCAAGTGGATGATGATTGGAAGTGAATTCTTCACTTATTATCTCTAATCTAACTTAATTACTCCTAATGTAACTCGTTGAGAGCCAAAAAAACTTAAACTTGTAAAAATGGGTTTCCAAACCTAAGATAGAGGATAGAGAAAGAGCTTGAAATCTGTACTCTTGAAGAAAAAGAATTAGAGATTAAGAGTAGATAAGAGAATAGAAGGGTGATTAGGAAACGGAGGTACTAATTTCAACCCACAACAAATGGAAGCATATAAATTTGGATATTAAACTAATAAATCAAACGCAACAAAGGAAGAACTTAAATGGAAATGAAGAGTAAGCAGAGAGAAAAAAAAGCTAATTCCATCAAAACTTCATTACTCTCGAAATGTGGGTACAAAATGAAACTAAATCTACAGTATTCTCTCCCAAACCCTGGGCTAAACCCTATTTTTGAAACCTAAAAATTAGATGATTACACAAATGGGGGAACGTGACTTTAAGTAGGTCTCGACGCAGCAAGTTTGGTACAGCCATACCATGTGGCACTGGCAGACCATGCCAAGATTCTAGAATTCTGCAGAGAAAGAGAGCAGAAATAGGATTTGGTATGGTCATGACACCTAGCACTAGCAGCCCTCGCTAAATTTCTACATTGTTCATCTTCCTTGTTTCTCCCATAATTTTCATGTTTCTTGACCTAGTTTTGCTTCATGGTTATCCTCGGTTATCCTCCAAGGTTTTCTGAGTCAATGCGTTTAACTTTTGGAATGCTTTGCATCAATTATCTGTTATTTGAGTAATTCGCTTTGTAACCTACAAAACCCATAAAACACTAGTAAATATCCTAATTTGCCAATTATTTGAGCTAAATATAAGTAGAATGAGGCATAAAATTCATATGTATCACACCTGAACAAGGGTCCCATTATATTAGCAAACCATGAGTTTTCTGCGATCTCGTTCCCCTTGAAACAGTATATTGGGTATGGATTGGCTTTGTAAATACCGAACTTATAAGGATTTCTACAAGTAGAAAGTGAATTTCGAAAGCTTAACAGAGAAGAAGGAAACATATAGGGGACCATCCCCTAACAAATTTGGGAGCCCCCGTAGGTGTAGAATGACTAACAATGGATGGAAGGTGTATATATTTGCATTGGGAACAGGTTGATTGAAAGAGTGTCAAAACAAATTGGTGATGGAGCGGACCAGAAAACATGGTCGACATTGTATCCTTCAAACTTACTACTTTTGCTTGCTTTGGGAATCCAATAAGTTTTAACCACATACTCTTTACCCATATAACCCCTCCTACTTTAATCATTTAGATCACAGTTCCTGAATGAACAAATATTTACTTCCTCTCCTTTTGTGATTATCCATTCCTTTAAACCGAGAGTTATACCTTTAATTGACTCTCTACTATGCCAGTTGTATCATCCGTATTCGAGCTGTCTTGCACACCAATTTAGGCCAACTCCTTTTCCTAAAATTTCCAATATCTTTATGCCAACAACATTTGATTGCATCGATGTTATATTTGTCCAACTCATGATAACCATCTTATCCATTTGCATAAGGCTGGTTAGCCCTATCCTTTTTATTTCTATTATTAAATGAGTATTTTTAGGAAAAACATGAAGGAATCATAGAAGAGAGTCTAATATAACCAAGGACCGCGTCTTATTAACCCTTAAGATGTTGAGCTAGTGTTGGAAATCATTCCCAAAGGTAAGTGTGCTTGCTAGAACCACCGCTTGGAATCATGGTGATCATTTTTATATCATTCTTGGGGCCCCTTATGTAGCTCCTTGATATGAGGAAAACATTGTGGTTAGGATTAAATATTAGGTGGCTTAACCACATTATGGTGGTAAGTCTCGTGCATGATCCGGATTACTATTGTAAGGTTGAATTTTTAGCATGTTAGTCCACAAGGTAAAATGATAGGATCATAACCATCATGGATATATGGGAAGCATATAGGCGAAGATTACTGCCTGGGGTAATCATAAAAAGATCGACTCTTAGTACATGTGGAAGGAGGCCACGATATTTATGTAATAGCAGACATGACAAATGGGTCATTAGGTTCAGGTGTGGGCCGAGTTAAATTTAGATTGGGTCATGTTTCGGGCCAAGCTATATTTTGGGTTGATTCGATTTGGGTCAGGAATCAACCGATTTTTTATCCAGTAACCTTATCATGTAAAAATAATCAACTTTATCGGAAATTCCGGGTCGGGTTTGATTCCGGTCAATTCGAGTTTCGGATACATTTTTGAATGAGCCTATTTCAAATGTCGGGTCCAGTATGCATCTAGGCCATTCGATTCGGGTTTTACATCTTGGGTGAGTTTTGTCAGGTCTATGTAATAGGTGAAAGTTACTTTCTTACTATGTGAGATTACTTTTTCAAATCTTGACATCTCTTTATTTGATTAGAACAGGATTAGATAGCTACCAATTAATAAGGGACCCAGCTTTAAACTAGACGGTAAGAACTCTTTATGCTAGAG
Source organism: Carnegiea gigantea (assembly GCA_029747015.1). Taxonomy (NCBI): domain Eukaryota; kingdom Viridiplantae; phylum Streptophyta; class Magnoliopsida; order Caryophyllales; family Cactaceae; genus Carnegiea; species Carnegiea gigantea. The sequence goes on from JAKOGI010000619.1 coordinate 299,291, forward strand.
AGCGGATCAATTTATTGACATTTTGATATATATAAAGAAATATGCACATTTTCGAAAGGCATAGACAGTAAATGTACCTTGTTTCTTAAAGTATGTTCTCTCCCTTAGGATTTGATTGGTGAATGGATCGTTGACAGCAACCTCATCTTCTGATTCAAACAAACTCCAATATTGTAAATAATTTACTAAATTTTTATACTGTTAATTCTAAATATGTAAACGACACACTTGTATATGTTTATCAAATATATATATATATATATATATATATATATACACATACATATATACATATACACATACATAAATGTGTGTGTGTGTATATATATATGTATATGTATATATGTAAATATATATATATATATATATATATATATGTATTATCCACCCACTAATATTGACATTAATATTAATATATGTTAATATTAATATTAACATTAATAACATTGTTGTTATTGTTATTGTTATTGTTACTATTATTAAATTTATTATTATTATTTTCCTATTCAAGTAATTTTTTTCTCGTTGTAAACATCGACTATCTACTCTATGCTCTTGATCACTTATTGATTGTGAAATTGTTAAGTCAAATAGGTAAAATTTGCATAATTTGCCTCATTTACAAAGAATTAACTATTATACCAAATCGTAGGCCAGAGGATTTTTCACACTAAGCTTTAAGAGGGTTTTATATGTTATTTTGTTTAGTTGCAAGGATCCTCTTTTCATCACTCATTTTGTAAAATCGCAATTAGCGTCTTATTTCTATTAATATTACCTTTTTTTTACATCTTTCTTGATTTGATTCATCATGACAATATTCAAATAATCAAATTCTCTTCTACATAATACCTAATCAAAAATTAAAGAAAGAAAAACATGCTTCCATACTACTCACCCATCCCTATACTTTTCATCCATCACCCGGAGCCCTAATTCTATTCTATCTCAATCAACCAAAATTAATATCCCAATTCATGCTTAAACACTTATCTAACACCATCAATTTAATAAAATTAATCAAAAATATGAGAAAGGGACGAAAGAGTCTTGGGTTTTGCCTTGAATCATTAGATGAAAGAAAGAAGGGAGAGAGGATCAAAAGGATGCGGCAGTCGCATTGGCTGCCATGGAAATCATGCCGATGGTAGTTGGTGGTCCAAGAGTAGGGCGCTGCCTCGGGATGGCAATGAGGCGGGGAATCCTCGTCTCCTTCGAGGGCCACCTCGCATTAAGGAAAAATCCCCGTCCTCAATGGAAATGAGGAGAGGGATGCGGGCAAGATTCAATTCCTGAGTGGGGATGGGGGTGGGGATGGGACGAAATTTTACACCGTCCCCACTTACCCACACGGAAAAAAATTCTTGTCCTCATTTACAATTAGAATTACATATAAACCCTTGATTTTAGAACATAATATTAATGTTAAATGGGCAAGTTTACTTGAAAACAACTCTAGCTATATAATCTTTCTTTTCCTTCTAGATAAATAGGTAAATTTACTTTTAGTTTATTGAATTCTTGTAGAGCTTAAATATTTTGTAACTTCTAATGATAATAAGTTAATTTTTGATATGCTTAGTTTGCCAGTAAAAAATCCCATTGGGGCTCGGTCGAGATTGAATCCTTGTTGGGGACGGAGACATGGATGAATTTTTTCCCTGCAACCGAAAACGAGACTGGGACAGGAGGCGGGGAGCTGAGCGGGGATGGAGATAGGAAGTATGACCCCATTCCCAACCCCCCTGACATCCCTAGCCCTAGCTTGGGAAATTTGGGAACAATTACACATTTGTTGTTTTCCCCCTTTATTTTTCAAGATTTTTTGGCTAATGGTTTTTCACCATTTTAAATTTTTATTTTCTTTTTTTAAGGATTTTATTCTTTTGTTATAATTAGCCAATTAGCTAAATTCAATGACATGGCAGCTTATTTGCCTAATTTTTTTTTTTTTGCTGTTGGTTTTTTTACCTTTTAAAATTTTTATTTACTTTTGAAGATAATATTCTTTCTTTTTAATCAACTAATTAATTCAGTGATGTGATAGCTTATGTATCTATATTTGCTCATGGTTTTTTAAAATTACTTTAACTTAAAGAGTAAAACTAAAATAGGCATTTGACAAACTAAACTTTGTTATTTATATACATATTTCCCGTCAAAATTCTTATGATTAAGTTGTTCTCTACCTTAGTATTAAATAATTAAATGGGCAAAGTTTAAAATTCTTAACTCGAGGCTATTAACGCCAGTTGAGCTCTGCAAGACATGTAAGTTCCCAATATTGAGTTAAAGTGCACCAATTTTTTTATTAGACTTTATTAAGTTAAAGAAATTAACATATATTAGGTTTTGGTCAGTATAATATACGAGCAATAGTGACGTACAACAATGATGTCCAATTAGGCTCATTGGTTGATACCTTACCTCATATTCCTTTCAAGAAATACGATGATGACGCCCAACTAGAAAGTCGGCTACATTATTTAGGTTAAATGTTGGAAATAAAATGAATTATGATTTCTAAAGTGTCGCAATGATCTACTTGTGTTCCGATTATATGATTCGAATATAGGTCAATTGGTAAGAATCAGATTGATTCAAAATCTAGTAAAGGACAATTCTACTCATCTAGCTCAGGTTAGGTATGAATTTAGTTTGGGTTTTCTCAAGTATGGGTCTTCCAGGTCAAGTCACATTTTGGGTTTGGTTCAACCTTTGATTGGGTCAACTTTGAATGTAGGCTAAAATCTATTGATCTTTTTTGTGAGTCAGTTTGAATACAAGTCGGGATCATTTGGTTCGATTTTTAGATCCTAAATTATTGTTGATAAGTCTAGACATGAGTAAAGACATATGCCCCACAGTTCATAATGTTTAAATCCAACATTCTTAAATTTTAACAATCATACAGAAAAAGTCTTTATTAGGTGGCTCCTTTAGACCAAATTTGAATCGAATAGTCAGATCGAAAAAGGAAAGATACAAATAGAAAAACATCTTCTAATGTGACAAAGATTAAGGGACGAACTTGAAAGGGTACGGATGAGGCATTTCAGACGTCAATATGTCATAAGCCGATCCGGCCATCCCCGAAGTTTGCAGTGGGTGATTAATTAACTTGATTGACAAAATTCTGGATAAGAGATAGTCAGCCTTAGGGAAATGTCTCAAGGCTCTCTAATTAAGGCAATTAGTTTTGACGATGTGCCAAATTTGAAATCCCGAAGGAGGATAAAGACAAACCCTAAAAAGCATCCAATTAGTTCGTTAGAATTAGGTGTAAAGTAACCAGAGTAGGTTATCAAACACATATATCAGGGAGAAAAGAACATGAACGATATCCTATGTTTGATTTATTACAAGACTTTGATAATTTAAGTAACTAAAAACAAACAATATTTTCATTTCCAGGTAACTAGCTAAAGTTCAAACTGAGATGATAAATTTGTTGCCATAAAAACTTTGTCTTGGTCTGAAAATTAAATTATTGTGTATTGGACTAAAAAAAGAAATTTTATAATTAGAAGAATGTTAGCATTAATAAATTGTGTCGAATCATTTGTTTGTCTACAATTTTTTACAATTATAAAATTGTACATGTAATATGTTTTAGTGATAGGGTTTATTCGACTAGGCTGTTATTTGCACCTATTGGTGTAGTAAGACTAATATTCAGGTTTCACAATTACTAATCAATCCCTATTGAAAATTTGTGATTTCAAAGGCGGTGATATATGTTTTATAGTAAGGCACTTCATATATATCTTACCTTAATATAAGTCAAAATGCTATATGATTTAAGATCATTAATCTTCAATAGTCACAATTCATTATCAATTGTGATGTTTTAGACTTTTAGTATCAATCGGCTAGGACACCAAGTACAAAAAACACTCTGTCTACAAAAATGCATGATATGTGTAGTTTGTAATGGTAAAAAAGTATGGATGAAAAGAGAATTTTATACAATTTGTTAGTAGTAATATTCTTTCATTATTCAATTGTACTATTTTTTTTAATTTGCATATGATAATATAAATTTTAATCTAGGATAATATGCTCATAAAACTAAATTTCTTATGATAAGATGCTTATCATTTTACAAATTTAAATCATATAATGTATTATTTTTAAATAAGACATTTAAAAAATATCTTATCACTAGTTACGTAATGTGCGTCTAATAGAAGTAAGAGGAGAAAGAATTTGAGCAGGAAGTCTAAAAAAGGAGCAAGGCCCTCTCTCTCTTTCTCTCCCACTTATTCGCCGTGCCATTGAGAGAAAATTATGATGGCTACTGTCATTTTGCATGCAAAGGGGTGTGTCCACCAGTTTCCACTCCTGTTTTCAGAGCGAAGGGCTGCAGGAGGTAGGAACAGAACCAGCTCCACGTGACCCCTCATTACGCTGTTCCACTATCTTTCGTGTGTATTATATTGCGCAATTGATTCTATTTTGTTTGGTATTTTCTTGAAAACAATGACATTGGATCTGTTCGGCAGTAGCATTCTAACTAGTGTTTAGTGTTTCATTTTGATCAAAGTACTATTTACTTTAAGCTTTATTGTTCGGTAAGTTAGCGTTTAACACCGATGCATAGCGCTTCTGGCAACATTTTACAAACGTTACTAGTATTAATGTTTCACAGCAATATGTAGCGTTCTGGATTTCACTTTCAGTTAGGTCCCTTGCATGAATACCATTTTTTTAAATATTATAATAATAATAATAATAATAATAATAATAATAATAATAATAATAAAAAAAAGTTGCTTTTTTGCCCCATATGATTTAGCCGCCCCTGGCTATGCCGTTGATGGGTTTCAGAAGAATGCTCCCATCTTCACAAGTTTGTAGTTCTACTGCTATCCACCACATTTCATATGATTTGTTTAATTAACTAATTCCATTTGTTTGAAATCTTCTACGGTTTACTATAAAAGCCTCCAATAAATTATTGTTTTTCTTTAAAGGGCGATGGCAATCCTCAAACATGTTGGAAAGTTAATGTAATTTTACATTTAATATTTTAATAATAAATGAATATTACCAGTGTGGAAAATCCACAATAACAAAAATGATAACAATCGTGTCGTTTTTTGACATTCTATATCTATCAATTAAATCAACAGGTGGTTTTACGGAACACAATTTCATTCGTTTGTCCACTGATGAAACAACTATCTGTTAACAGTTAAAACAAGATAGCTCTCCGCTACTGAAATATCTATCAACTATTCAAAAATTTATGAGCTACTTAAACAACTAACTTTCCTGAACAGAGCCATTATAATATCATAATCTTAATAATAAAATATGGCACCATTAACTTTAAAAGAATACGTACATGTATATCTCATCATATAACAATATCAACTTCTTTTATTTTTATTTTGAGAAGTGGGGCAACCTAATAATTCATAGTGGGTGATAATATATCTCTTACTATAAGATACTTTCTAAGTATCTTATTTTATTATAAGTTAATATATTATATTATTTAAGATAATTCAATTTTCTATAGTTGTAATTAATTATGAATTGTGAAGTTTCAGTACTTGTTGGCTATGTCAAACGAGTAAAAGTGTCACCATAACTAGACCAACCATATCTGCGAAAATAATTATATGCATAACATAATAGTAGTCAAAATTCATGGATGAAAAGATGAATTTGCAAAATCGATAAGTTGTACCTTATCTCTGTTTAATCATGCCATTTTTTTTTTCAATACATGATGATATAACATTTAAACTAAACAAGATGGCTGAGAGCAAACCCAATGCAACTCCCGCGGGCCCTGACACGTGACGTGGTGGGCGGGCGGCCAGCTCGTGGGCCTGCAGCCATGGGCCCGTGCGTTAAGGCCTGGCGAGAGGCTCACCATCACGAGCGGCCCTCAGCCCAATTTTTCTTTTTCTTTTTGTTTTTCTGTTTGTTTTTGTTTTTATTTTTCTTGTGTTTGTAAATTTTGGCTTTTTAAAATTTTTATTGGTTGCTTTTTTGTTACAATTTTTATTTGTTTAATTTTTTTGAGTTTTTAAAAGTCAGTTATAATTTTTTTTCAAAAAAAATACTTTAACTATTTTTTATTTCTTTATTAATTTATTGGGTTTTTGAAAAGAAGTTGTATTTTTTTAAAAAAATTATTGTATTAGTTGTATTATCAAATTATTATGTGCACATTATTTTTTCTAAAATTAATAAACCCAAATAACTAACCAAAACAAAAATAATAAACCAATTAATTATGATAAGGTGTAGAGTCCATTGATATTATTTTATTGGGTAAGCCAAAGTGGTGAGTCTTGCATTAGAGAGAGTGAGGATTGTAAGATAAAAAGTTAGAGAGAAGGTTAATGTGGCAATGGTGGGCCCCACCTGTGAGCCAAAAAATTGGCTCACGGCTGGGAATGCTCTAATAAGTGCCTTGTAACAAGATATTTATTATTTTGTTTTATAGTATTTGTCAACACCCCCACGTGGACTGCAGACAGTTACCTAGAACAGCTTCAAGGATCGTCGACTAGCCCCACAAATCAGCACAAGTCTTTTTGGGATACTTTGTCCTCACTCACACGCTACCTATAAAACTTCCAGGAGGTCACCTATCCAATTACTCTCTATAGTAAGCATGCGTAGCTACAAAGTTTTTAAGACTGGATTCCCTAAAAAGGAAGGTGCACCTTTGGTAATATAAGTAGTTGTTTCAAATCCTTTAACCATTAATTCTAACTGTATTCAGGGTGTTACAATAAACCCCACTTCAAGAGCACAACGTCCTCGTTGTGTCTCGCTAACCAACTAACTCACAAATCCTCTTAATCGATGGTCCACTGCTAGCATCTTTGCCCCACTAAATGGCTGTCCAGGACTCCATGAACGTGAAAACAAATTTCATTCGGCCTAAAAAATTTAAATTTAATCAAAACATAATTAGATTTACAAACTAAACAACTACTAATAGCAGATTCAACAGAATGAAGCCAAAAGAAATAAACCTAGGTCAAGATAAGGGAAGAGAAAAGGGAAGAAGATACCATGAAGAGATTGAAATGGTAGTGAAAATTAAAAGCAGACTGAATTGAATAATCAAATCCTCAAACTTGGATTAAATTTAAAATACATGAATTAAAATTTTGAGAGGAAATTGACTAAACTAGATCTACCCTAAACCTAGACTAAGCTATTCTAAGATGAACATTATGGTGCCCAAAGCCTCCTTTTATCATAGAGATAATCATCCTTCACTTTCCAAATTCTAGTAGCAGAAAATTTCTTATTCTCCACTCTTGATTAATATTAGGAAAGTCTCCATAACAAGAAAATTACTTGGAGTTCACTTAATTTTCGATTTTCAATGAGTTACAAATTTCCAAGATTTGCTCCAATTAGCTTGCACGCCAAGCTAATGACCATATAATGCACCCAAGGGGAGAAATGTCCAAGATCGAGATCATTCAAGGTTCCAGGAAGTCCAAGCAACAATCAAAGAGGTAAAGAAACTCATTGAGAACTATGTCCAATCCCACCTCGGGCCTGAACAACAAAGGTAATGACTTTGTGACCTCGGTTACCTAACTTTGGGGTGACTTAAGTTTGAACTCTTGCAAAGGATTTTAAGCTTAAGTTAGCTTTTTAATAAAGTAAATTTCAAGTCATTAGGACTTCATTTGCCCCTTCTAATCCACCTCTAAACACAAACTATCAATTCTGCCCAACTAGTCCAATCTGCAACCCGGTTTTGGGAACCTCTTTTCCTTTATCATGGTTTGACTTAGGAACTTAAAATTTACTTTTTGAGTTCCCTTTTGAGTGAACTAAGAGGGCACATCAAGATTCAAGGTTAGGACCAAGGGGAATCATCAAAAAGGGGAGAAATGCCAGAACAGGTACTGAAGGGTCCAGCAGCAGACCTCTCCTCCTTCTTTCAAGAGTATCTCTACAACAGCTAGGAGTCTAAGGATGAATGATACCTTTCCGGCAAATAGACATTTAGGGCTTTCTTGTGGCTTTTGAATCACCCCTTTTGGGTATGTATTTTGGAATATATGATTGTTTGAAGTTCAGCCAGCAATTCTGAAAAGTAACTATCAGTTGTTTACTTTTTGCTTTTTGCCTTTTGTACTAATTTACTTTTTGGTTTCTCCTTTCCCTTGGACATGCAAAGTGGATTTTCACTTCATTTTTACTGATTCTAAGAGCCCCTTTATATGTGGGAAAGCCATAGATTGGAACTTAGTTATTGATTAATTGAAAGGTTGAGTTCAAACTCCCCCTTGTGTTTTCTCTCTCTTGCTTATCTCTAGCTTTGCTACCTAGAGTGGTGATCAGGAGTCCTTGAAGTCCATTTGAGTGATGATATCTTATCTCACTTGGATTTTTACAAGAGCACTAAGTAAGCTTAGTGGTGACGTCTTATCCAAGTGAACTTAGCTTATCTCGTTCATGCTTATAGCTTGCTAACCATGACTTGTTTCTTTTTTACTTGACTTTACTACTTAAGATCTCTTCTTAGTTTCAACCTTTGGGACCTAGAAGTTCATCAAGTGGTATCAGAGCTTAGACTACCATCTTAGCCGAAGCTTCCAACCCCAAACACAACCTTTTGACCCAAACTCATTACCACCCCATAAAGAACCCGACTACTTTCATTTCTATGATGTCCGCAAGCACATCTTTGGAAGAGAAGTTTGAACAACTCCTTAATCGTAATGTTGAGCAGGATGCTCAACTAGAGTATTTGAGGAAGCAATTAGAGCAAGCAATGAAGAACAACTGAAAGGAGATCCACAGCTCCCATTCAGTTAGTGAAGCCGAACCCTCGAGAGGTGATACCGAGACTCACACCCATGTTTCTAGTGAAGAGGAGGAGGAAAGGAGGCTAAGGAGAAGTAGAAGGTACAACCATCATGCTATGGACTTCAAAGTTGAGATCCCAGAGTTTGAAGCGCAATTAGACCTTGATGACTTCTTGGAGTGGCTCAACACGATTGAAAGGGTGTTCGAGTACAAGGACATTCCCGATGACAAGAAGGTCAAGCTTGTGGCCTTAAAACTCAGTAAGTACGCATCCATTTGGTGGAGTAACATTTTGTCTAAGAGAATTAGGAAGGGGAAGGGAAAGGTTAGAACTTGGAAGAAGATGAAGGAAAAACTTAAAGCCAAGTTTCTCCTACCCCATTACTTACAAGACAATTGCACCAAACTACATAACCTTAGGAAAGAATCAAAGAGTGTGGAGGAGTATACCTATGAGTTTGAAAGACTCATCATGACTTTTGACTTAAGAGAGAGTGATCACCATACCATAGTAAGGTGTTTAGGAGAGTTGAATGAGTCCGTAAGGAATGTTGTGGAATTATAACACTATGCTACCTTTGATGAAGTGTGTTCCTTAGTCCATGAAGTTGAACTCCAAAAGAAAGTCAAACTCAAAAAAGAACCCCCTAAAACCCCTAACCCGTGGCTACCTTTTCAACAAGGGGAGTTATGCTCCACCTCCTAAACTACAAAATCCACCCTCGGGACCCTCACACCATAAGCCAAATGACCCAAAACCACCCTTTAACCCATATGAGAAGAGGAGATGTTATAAGTGCTACGGTTTTGGACATATTGCCTCGAAGTGTTCTAACTGAAAGGTTATTACATTGGCCAAGTACCAACCCTTAGAGGAGGCCGAGAGTAGGGAAGAAGGGAATGACAAGGAGGCTCAGCACGATTTTGGATATATTGCCTCGAAGTGTTCTAACGGAAAGGTTATTACATTGGCTGAGTACTAACCCTTAGAGGAGGCCGAGAGTAGGGAGGAAGGGAGTGACGAGGAGGTTCACTTGATGGAAGGAGTGGATGAGCATGTGGAACAAGCGGATGAAGGTGAGTTACTTGTTCTTAGGAGGGCCTTGAGTGGTCACAAAGTTGCCAACCATGAAGAACAAAGGGAAAACATCTTTCACACAAGGTGCACCATCCATGGCCGATTGTGTTCCCTTGTTGTGGAGGGGGGAGTTATAAACATGGCTTCTACTACCTTGGTGGAGAAGCCCACTCTCAAGGCTGAGGCACACCCACAACCTTATTCCATTCAATGGCTTAACCAAGGTAAAGGATTACAAGTTTCACATCGTTGCTTGGTTTCCTTGTCCATTAGTAAGAGCTATTGTGACGAGTTATGGTGTGATATCATCCCAATGAATGCTTGTCACATACTTTTGGGACGACCTTGACTATATAACTGAAAGGTCATGCATGAGGGCTTCCAAAACACCTACACCCTCCACAAAGATGGCCGCAAGATCACCTTAGCCACCCTAGCCCCACAATAAATTGCCAAACCTAAATCCAAGGAGACTCTCAAAGGTGGGAAAGTATACCTCTCTTTCCTTACCCTCCTTAAAGTTCGAGTACCATGAGTTCAAGCCCCTTAAGGAGATGATCCCTTTTACCCCCTTACAAAGTGGCCAACCCAAGGCCCCTCTCACCCTCTTGCCATACAACTCCTTCAAACTTTCTCCCATATCTTTCCCAATGAGATTCTCTCCGGATTACCCCCAAAAAGAACCATTAAACACCACATTGATCTTATCCCCGAAGCCACCCTTCCCAACAAACCCACCTATAGAATGAATCCCAAAGACACCTTAGAGATTCAAAGAGAAGTGGAAGAGCTCATTTCCAAGGGCCTATTCTGAGAGAGCTTGAGGCCTTGGTGCCGTTCCGGCTCTTCTTGTCCCCAAGAAGGATAGGACCATGAGGATGTATATGGATAGCCGAGCCATCAATAAAATCACAATCAAATACCGGTATCCGATACCAAGGTTGGAGGATATGTTAGATGAGCTCCATGGATCTAAGTACTTCTCAAAGATTGACCTACGAAGTTGGTACTACCAAATTCGGATTCAGGAAGGTGATGAATGGAAAACGACATTCAAGACTAAAGTGGGACTCTATGAATGGTTGGTTATGTCGCTCGGCCTTTCCAACGCACCAAGCACCTTCATGAGGCTTATGAACCAAGTGTTCAAGGCCTTTCTTAGCAAGTTAGTTGTTGTGTATTTCGATGACATCTTGGTTTCTAGCAGAACCGAGGAGGAGCACTATGAGCATTTGAAGCAATTCATGGAGATCTTTGAACAAGGAGAGATCTATGGCAACCTCACGAAGTGCACTTTCTTTTCACTTGAAGTGGTATTCCTTGGCTACCTTGTTTCGGCCCAAGGGATACAAATTGATCAAAGTAAGGTTGAGGCCATCCAATCTTGGCCAATTCCTTCCTCCATGCATGATACTCGAAGCTTTCACGGGTTAGCTTACTTTTATAAAAGGTTCATCTGCAATTTTAGCACAATAGCCGCCCCTATGACCGAGGTTCTCAAGGGAACTAAGTTTGTTTGGGCAAGTCAAGCTAAAAGGTCATTTGAGGAATTCAAAGAGAAGCTTACTCATGCATCGGTCCCAGCCCTCTCACGCTTTGACAAGGTCTTTGAGGTAGAGTGTGATGCCTCCAAACTGGGGATAGGTGCGGTCTTGATTCAAGAAGGCAATCCACTTACCTACTTTAGTAAGAAGCTTAGTGAGGCAAGAAGAAGGTATTCAACATATGATAAGGAGTTCTTTGCTATCATCCGTGCCCTTGAACATTGGACTCACTATTTGATAGCCAATCAGTTCATTTCGCACTCGGATCATGAGGCCTTAAAATACAACCAAGGGCAACACAAGTTGAACTCACGGCATGCTAAGTGGGTTGCGTTTTTACAATCCTTTCACTTTGTGATCAAGAACAAGTTCGAGAAACACTTCACTCGCCCCTTCAAATCCACCTCCAAACACAAACTATCAATTCTGCCCAACCAGTCCAATTTGCAACCCGGTTTTGGGAACCTCTTTTCTTTTATCATGGTTTGACTTAGGAACTTAAAATTTTACTTTTTGAGTTCCCTTTTGAGTGGACTAAGAGGGCAACATCAAGATTTAAGGTTAAGATCAAGGGAAATTATCTAAAAGGGGAGAAACAACAGAACAGGTACTGACGAGTCCAGCAGCAGACCTCTCCTCCTTCTTCACGAATATCTCTACAATGGCTAGGAGTCCAAGGATGAATGATACCTTTCCTGAAGAAAGACATTTAGCGCTTTCTCTTAGCTTTTGAATCACCCATTTTGGGTATGTATTTTGGAAGAGATGATTGTTTGAAGTTGAGCCAGCAGTTCTGAAAAGTAACCATAAGCTTTTTGCTTTTTGCTTTTGCTTTTTGTACTAGGTTTGCTTTTTGGTTTCCCCTTTCCCTTAGACGTGTAAAGTGGATTTTCACTTCATATTTACTAATTCTGAGAGCCCCTTCATATGTGGAAAAGCCTTAGATTGGAACTTAGTTGGTGATTAATTGAAAGGTTGAGTTCAAACTCCCTCTTGTGTTATCTCTCTTGCTTATCTCTAGCTTTGCTACCTAGAGTGGTGATCAAGAGTCCTTAAAGTCCACTTAAGTGGTGATATCTTATCTCACTTGGATTTTTAGGTGAGTAATAAGTAAGCTTGGTGGTGATATCTTATCCAAGTGAGCTTAGCTTATCTTGTTCATGCTCACAGCTTGCAACTATGACTTGTTTCTTTCTTGCTTGACTTCACTACTTGAGATCTCTTCTTAGTTTCAACCTTTTGGACCTAGAAGTGCAGCACCATAATATTTGAAGAAATCATTAATCCATGCACAAACACACAAAAACCAAATAAAACTCAAAAATAGTCTCGAATATGATCAAAAGTTAAGTTATTAGAAGTATCTAAATGGTCATTTTTGATGTCCAAAAATATATAACCATAACTTGATTTTGCTCATTTTGGAGTACGCAAAAGAAGAGAAAATCCACCTAAGACCTTAGCTTACTTTTATAGGAATCAAGGTTGCAATTACGACGTGCAACAAGTTAGTTAAACCCCTAGGTTACTCCTATTAGCAGCCTATGGTCTTGTGAGAATTTACAGAAGGTATACCCACAAATTTTAAAAAAGAAAGAGGAAAAGAAAAAGAAAATAAAAAATCATTTTGAATTTTACAAAACATATATTAAAGGCTTTATATGCTCGGTCAACATCTTATGTTTACAGCTTAAACATCGAATGATACACAAACACGATCTATATATCAAGACTCTCAGTCCCCAATGATGGCATCCAAAAACCAATTTGTAACCTTACAAACCATCACAACAGTGAATCCTTTCTAGTGCGCTGCATGCAAGTGGGCCATCGCCTAGAAATTAGGCTCACTAGAGTCTGACTCAAGGCCACTTATTGATGCAAATTGCTTTATTGACTCATTGACCTAGGAAACAAGCTTTCTCAGTAGTAATATTGCCTTACAGGTCAAACCCAGTGGTGCATGCCTCAAGGAAATACCTATCACTGTCTACTCTAAGACTCTTTTTTACTCTTCTTTCTTTTTCATTTTTTTGGTTTTTTTTTTTCATTCTTTTCTTCTTTTATTTTTCTTTTTTTAAACTAAAACAAAAAAAGGAATAATAAAAATGACCAGTTCGAGAATAAACTATAGAAGCCTAAGACAATGGTGATATATGTATAAGGATTAGGCTCAAAATCATAATGGAGTGAAGAGATTAGAATTGGGACATAGAATGATATGGCTTGGTTTAAGTTCTATCATGAATAATATATTTATATATAGCCTAATAACTAAACCAGAAGGGTTCAATATTAATCAAATATGGTACAACTCTCCAAAACCACACAAAATAGAACATCTTCTTAGTTTTTTTAAAAAAATTTTCCTCTCTTTTTCTTTTTCAAAAATTTAAAGGATAACATTCCCCATCCCCTAACACTAAAATCACATAATGTCCTCATTATGGGAAAGGGAGCATCAAGAGTACAAAACAAAAGAAATAAAAAAGAAAAAGGAAAAGGAAGACACTACTCAATATACATGATATACAAGAGGGTAGGCATTATGTTACCAAGTTGATGCCGACTGTAACTGAACTATGCCTCTTCACCCATCAAAAGTCGCTAAGTGGCTCATGGACATCAAACACTCTAGAGTCTCCTCTGTAACGTGAGTCTCTAATGTAGATGCTACAAAAGCTCTTAGGAGCTTGTCAGATACTTGCAAATGCACCTCACAAACATGCAGGTAAAGAACACTTTTATCATAATAGTAATAACACCCAATGTCCTCTTTTGTTTATCAAATTCCTTAGAGAAAAATCACCAGATTGATGATGTGAGGTAGACAAAACAACTCTCCTAGTCATGTCCTCTAGGTATAAATAGTATAGGTCAATCAAGGGGTTATATCTTCAGCTTACCTAGGGACCCAACTAATTCATCCACATTCACCTTAAGTTTCTCTATGACAATATCCATATAGCTCAAATCATCATTGAAATAAGTTATCACATAATGATCTATGGTCGAACAAGGTAGCACTTATAAGAGGGAAGGGTGGTGAGCAAGTAAGAGAAGATTGAGACTAACGGTGGCGAGCAAGTTAGAGAAGATTGAGACTAACTTAATAGAGTTGAGAGATACATGATCATCAATCCCACAACTAGTGAGTGCCACCTCAATCATGCCATCCTTATAAGATTTATCTAATGTAGCCTCATTTAATATGTGTTCTTCATCAGAATTGCACACATACCATTCATCAAACTGATTAAATGTTGAGCTTCATATTTACATGGACTATTTACGAGTTTTAGGAGTTATTTTAGAGGATTAATATGCCTAATTGTAAGATTTATGTCCCTATTTCTACTATTGTGCTTGGGTTTCACTTATTTTAAGAGTGTTTGTAGATTTCAACTTTGTTAACCCAAGGTATATGTGTAGAAAGATGATGTTGAGACCCTTATGTGTAACGCCTTGACTTTTTCGGGCCGTTGATAGTTACAAAAAACATTTTTTAAGGATGACCTATCCTCTGAAATCGCCACATACCTTTATAGTGTGCTTCGTCTTTCGTCACATGTTGTTTAGGAAACATCCGAATGAGTCACCCCTCCTAAGATTTTCACACAACAAGCACGCAAAACTATGGAGCTATCAGGAGTAGGGTTCCCCAAAAGGGATGTGCACCTTTGGTGATATAGGTAGTCACTTCAAATCCTTCAAGCTACCTTCAGGGTGTTGCATTGACCCCCACCTGAAGAGCACAACATCCTTATCGCGCCTCACAAATCGGCTAACTTATAAGTTTTTTTGACTTGTGGTCTACTCTCATTATCTTTTCCCTACTAGGTGACTGCCAAAGCTCTCCCACCCACTAGTGTAACTCATGCTTGTGAGTCAGTGCTGAGACCATCTGTAACACCCTAACTCCTTCTCAGGTCGAGAATAATTATCATGAATGGCTTTAAGGATCATCGACTGACCCCACAAGTCAACATAGGTCTTCTAGCATACTTCGTTCTCGCTTACACGTTGGGAGACTTCCCAGGAGGTCACCCATCCTAAGATTTATCCACAGCAAACATGCTTAACCATGAAGTTCTAAAAAGTGGGCTCTCCCGAAGGTAAGTTACACCATTTGTGATATATGTGGTCCCTTCAAATTCGTTAAGCCACACTCGGGCTGTTATATTCTGAATCAAAGAAGGTGGCAAAAGTAGCACAATAACACCCAAGGCGGACATACTGTGGTTAGTTCACAGTCTAGGATGTTTCAGGTTGAAGTAGCAGAAAGAATAATTGAAGACATGAATACTATAAGGCAAAATGGTCTAGCCGTAGTAGTGGCCATGGTCCGTAGTGGAACCCATGGTCTATTTGTGGTCACTGTTCCTCCCTGTGTCATCCTATTTTCTATATGGCTAAACATTTTTCAAGTGCTTTTGACGTAACCATATTTAAATTCTGCAATAAAAGCCCCATTTTGTAGCCTTCCTAGCATCCTATCATCATCTACCATCAAAATTCATCCATTTCCATCCACCATAGTATAATGCCCCCAATTCATAGTAACTAAGTGCTTAATAAATTATCAAATATTCATTATCAACTCAAGGCTTATAAATTAGGGAAGCGTCACTATCGTTTTTAAAATGAAAACAAGACATACCACTTAGAAGGAAGCTAAGTGTAGATTAGTTGGGAAAATCATTAAGGTCTACTCCTCTTTTATATGAAAATCATATAATGGTTAACAACATCGTAGCTCTCTTAGTGCAAAGAAAATGTGATGACCAAAACTAGTCTTAATAATGTAAAAGTAATTAAAAGGGTGTAAAAAACATAAGGTAGTGAATTTAGAAGTTTTCTTTTCAATTACTATTGACAACTTTGTAAACGTAATCAAAAGAATGGAATTTTCTTGGTTAAAATACAAGTAAAACCCATTGGATTATAAGGATTGGTTCGAGAGTGACCATGAGCCAATTGACCAAGGGCATACCGATAGACATAGAGTCAAGATGGATAATTAGACCATGTGTTACTTCTTCTAACTAGCATTGTCACTCCTTCAATCGATCGATTTTTGTGCAAGATAGGTTATAACTTGTCATAAGCTTCACGCCTAAAAATTTCTAAATCATAAAACAATAGAAAAATGAGCCAAATGCCTAGTACGTTCTCCCCTTACAATAAAAATAAAATCTAATAAGTTAGTAAGCGCGCGCACACCTCAAATGAATTTCATAAATCATAAACAATGAAACTAAACATAAAATCATTTAAAGCAATTCAATGTTATCAGCTAAACTTAGGACCTGAATAATGAATCATATCTCAAAAGAACTCATGAATTTAGAGATATCCACCCAACTCCTAGGTTCTGATGAACCACTTCGTAGTCAGCATTGAATAGTGAACAATGAAATGCACTATAAGTAGGTCATGTTGTCTGGGCATCCCCGGATCAACAAACTTAAGGACATTGTATTACATGATTTTAATAACATTGAATGTTCGTGGAGCGGCCAACACAATGATAGAAACTTTTAAGCATGATTTATAATGCATTATAACTTTTACTTGCATTAGAAAGCTACAAGCAAAAATGTATGTTGGTAGCAAATTATTGCCACTTAGATTTTAGTTTTTTATCATTCCTTATCCATAACGTCGACTATACTTTTGTATTCTGTATGATGGTGAGCAAATTATTGCCACTTAGATTTTAGTTTTTTATCATTCCTTATCCATAACGTCGACTATACCTTTGTATTCATAAGATATTCAACTTAGTAAGTCACTAGACTTTATTAGCTACATCAAGAGGTGTTTTTGGTAAACTTTACATTGTTTTCTCATTTTAGATTTGCACACTTTGTTAGCTAACTTAGGACATTCAATTTAAAATTAAATTTGGACAAGTTATAATTCTCTTGTAATTTGATGAGATCCCGTTTCTCTTTTTCTCCATATTGCTTACTTGCATTTTATTTACACCACCTTTGGATTTATCTCTTATAAATTCAAAGGATTCACCATCAGGCCAATACCTTAACTAGTGAAGTCAAAACTCTCTTAAGGTGAGTTAGGCAATCGAAATAAAGTAGCCGTCAGTAAATTGAACTAGCACATCTTCTGAAAGAACCCACACTCACAAGCTACCCATTCTTTGACCTAGTTTGAAGCATAATTTTCAAAGTGAGTCTCTTTAACATTAACAACAGTCTAAAATCAATTATTTGCCCAAGGTTCCAACCATTAGTGATTCAACTAAGCACATTACTAACACATAGCCCCAACTTCATCAAATCAAGGAGTAACCTCACTACTGAAATCCCTCTTTTTTTTTGCTTTCTCATTTACATCCAAGTAGCTATCTCATTATAATTAGTTCAATTCATGCACTCAAACCTTCTAGTCACTCAGTTTCTTTTATACTTCCAATTTGATAACATAGTCGACTTCACTGCCATCTTAAGCTATTAATTAAAGTAACCTAAACATAATATGACAAAAGCACGAACTGTTGTCTGCATCTCTGCATTTATCATTTCAAATAAGCCAATTGTGATAACATATGTTTGCTTAAATCTCTCTCTTATACGTCGTCTACACCCTTATATACTTTTACAACACAACAACCGAAAAATTCACATATAATCTCACATTCAAATTCAACAAAAGCACTTAAATATATATTCAATTCAATTACTTCAAAGCTCAATACATTATTCACTCAACTGAAATGTAATTTCATAAATTTAAATCCACTTGGAAAAATGGGTAAGATGGGTTACTAATAGGAGATATATTAGGGATATAAATATAAATTTATTTTATACACAATCATTATAAATACCATGCATAGGCTCCCAGGTTGGGTGAGACATTTGACTACCAAATCACACATGTTATCACACCCTTTCTAAGCAAGAGGTCTCAAGTTTGACTTTCAATAGACCCCATATTGATTTATTGCGCAAGGTAGGGGGTTTCGCAGCATCCATACTTTAAGCCCAAAGCACGTTCGTATAAGTAAGTGTGTTAGAGTATAGAGCTATTCTTGGGTCTTCAACCATTAGGTTAAGCATTTGTGTCTCTCCATAGTGTTGGTTGGCTTCTTCTCTCATAAGTCAAGTCGCCGGTCGTTTGGCTTCCTCTGCCTTCCCGCCACCACCACCACTACCACTGCCTCTGTCAGTCCTAATGGGTTCATTCTCGTCTGCAGATTTTTTTATCCCGATAATGTCTGGTGGCTACTCACACTAGCCTCTAGTGTGCCCGTTGTACCAAGCGCACCTTACAGCTTGTATTCTATTTTGACTCCCCTCACTTCAGCGTTTCACTATGCGCTCAATCAGCTAGTTCACGGCCTTGACCCTGTGCTTTTGTAGACCACACTGATGGTTTGTGACTCCTCTTACTGAATACATGGTCGCTGAATGTGACAATCTGCGTCACAGTTGTACCCACTAATGTGGATGAATATTTATCATGGCACTTTTGTGCATTTGCGAGTGGATAAGGTATGGGATAGGTAATAGTATACTTGGGGGGGGACACATTAAGATGTTATAAAAAAAGGGTTGAAAGGGCGATAATGCTGATGGAAGGCCATCATAGGGATACTTACAAACCAGGGTAACATTAATTGTATTCCATGGTAGATATAGTTTAGTAATTAAGTAAACCGATGGCTATAAAGGTGGCAATAGTGTGAGCCACTTGTGAGGAGTAAATGATGCACTGATGTTTAAACTAAAAAATTATTGTTATCATAATCCATGCAGGACAAATACAAAGGTATTATAGAGGTTGACAAGAGTAGGTATTGTGATGATAATGTAAAATGAATGTGGACAGTGTCATTGTGGAAGCCAAGGGAAGGGGAGGGAGTTAGCTATGTATGTGTTATGGGGGGAGTGTTGGAGGGAGGTGGAGATAGGAAAGTAACCTGGGAGGGAGGGTTAAGGAAATGTATGCTAGTGAATGAGGGAATGGGGGTAAAAGAGGCATAAAGAATGGTGATAGAGAGCATAGGTGGTGATTTTTCGAAGCACAAAATATGCTACAGCGTAAAGCATGACAGACAAATGTTGATGCAAGTTGAGGCGAATATGGATGTGAGGATGATTTCCAATAGAAATGA
Organism: Carnegiea gigantea; assembly: GCA_029747015.1. Classification (NCBI taxonomy): domain Eukaryota; kingdom Viridiplantae; phylum Streptophyta; class Magnoliopsida; order Caryophyllales; family Cactaceae; genus Carnegiea; species Carnegiea gigantea. Next base: position 318,861 of record JAKOGI010000619.1, read on the forward strand.
AGAACATGCTATTTATAAGGCCAATAATGATGGTTTGAAGAGGACCTGCCATAATTTTCAAGTTGATTTTGATGCAAATTGACATCAGTGATGAAGTTCAAGTAGAAGACTTACTGGATAGTTCGTATGTGGCGGGCATAAGTCGGACGTGATTCCAGGGTAAAAACCTAATGGCTTTATTATATTTTTGGTATTTTGAAACACTTGTAACCCTATATCATAGGGGTGTACTAATTGTTTATCATTGTGATATTTGTTGTTGTAGCTGCTGAGGGTGATTAATATGTCACTCTAGAGCCATAAAGTTTTGCCGTTGTACAGCTCGTATATAATGAGGTCACATTCTTGAAAGTTCATTGGTTCCAAATAATATTATTGTTTACCTAACTGCAGTGTTATTTTACCGTGGTATGCAATGGCTATGCTTGGTGTACGTACTGGCTATCTTGGAGGACATGACAAGTTTATGGAGATGTTCTCCCTGGACGAGGATCTGTTATTATCCCAGTGCTGATCTTCATGCCTACTTCGATGGTGACATTGTGGATGTTGAATATTTAGGACATGGTTTGAAAGGGCCATACAGAAGAATCCATGTACTTGCTAGTGGCAAAGTATGATGGTTTGGTCTATATTTTAGTAATTACACATGCTTTTAACCAATTTGTGCATTGTGCTTAGTAATTGTACACCATTATGGTATCCCTTTTTGGAGTTTATGAAATTGACATTTATGTTGCACTACAACCCAATATAAAAATTTTGTATGCTGTTGGACTAAAGGAGAAGAGGCCATTCTTTGTAGATGCAGTGGTTGCATTCATAATCGTTGTTCACCCACTACTTGTGTAATGTTTGCCATCGTAAACAATGAATGATAAGTAGGTATATGGAGCTAATTTGAAAGATTGGATGGGCAATGTGTGCATATGTGCACCTTTTTATATAGGTATGATTGATGAATGATCCTATATGAGTAGTTTAAGTGGCATATAGGATCGAGTACGCTCAGTAAATATTTTATTAGTACAGATAAGTTGTTTATTTCATTAGTTATTATTATGTGCATGCACATGTAGTAGTAAATAACATGGGGGCCTTTGTGACAACCTGTCTAATATTGTTAATTCCAAAATGATCTCCTATTATGCAACACCTTTTTGAAGGATGTGCACGTATGTGTTATTACTCCAACCATAGAATTCATGTGATAATATGAATTGAGATATTGTAAATGTCATAAGTGGGGTGATTGATGATGCAGGGATGAGTTCTAGGTTGAGCATCTTGAGCATGTCATCTTTCGTACCAAGCTATTGAACTCGTGACAGTGACCTATCATCAGTCAACCCTAAACATCGACATTGTTGTTGTTAGGTCCTTTTAGAACTTAACTCTCTTATTTTGTGCCAGAACATGTACCAATGAGGGAAGCATGCAGCTGAGTTTAACAACCGTGGGTAGGTGACAGTGCGACACTATCAAAGTTGTCCCATGATCATGAGAAGAAGTCCAAAAAAAAACTGTAATATGAAGTTGTCAATGGGGATGAAAGTTGGACCCTCCATCTAGCCAATATTAGGCAAAATGGCCGATGCAGCAGTCGCTTCCTCATTAATGAAGGAGATGGATGCTATCTGTGTTGGAATATAATACATAAGGGAACGATAAATTTGGTTGCATCGAATTATGGCTATCTTTGGAACATAATACATTAATACCATGTTCGAATGCAAAGATGAGTGAATATAGTGTACTTTCATGATAGAGATTTAATAAAATGTGTATGGCCTTCGTCGCTTATTGGGGAAACACATTGCCATATTTGTTGCAGTTGAATCTAACTACCAACTGCATAATTGCAACTTATTTATATAGTTATATTAAGTGCGACCTTTGTTAGAGCCAACCATTGAACACATACTTAAGTACTGATGGTCTGGAGTGGTTGGCAGTGAATTTTTTAACTTCGTACAAATAAACTTTATTAAATTAGACTTATTGCAATGCCTCTTTTAGTATACAGTAATAGCAATTAGGTCCTTCCATGTCATTATATTCATATTCAACATTTCATTCACATGATTTCTACTTGCACCAACCTCTGAAATAACGTGTACTCACAATACATTGTGCGCCTTTGAGGAGGTAGGAGATGTGTATGGTCTTCGTTAGGTTCGTGCTCATGTTTATCTCCAACGAGGTGAACATCTCTCGTTATTAACTTAACATGGTCCTTACATGCAATGGAATAAACATGGCCTTTGAGGAGGTAGTCGTTGAATTGAGTTTCACCGGCATAATCTATTTTAGAAAAGTAAGTGGACTTCATTACCATTTGTACCCTATTATCCATTTATTTAGAAGGATTAACAGTGTTAAGGAATTTATCATGTTTTGCCGCTAGCAAGTGCATGCTTTCTTCTATCTGCCCCTTCCAAACCATGTGCTATATATTCAATCTCCACAATGTCATCATGGAAGTAGGCATGAAGATCAACATTGGGATAATGACAGATCCTTGTCCAGGGAGCACATCTCCACACACTTGTTATGTCCTCCAAGACAGCCAGTACATACACAAGGTATAACCATTATGTACCACTGTAAACATGACACTACAGTTAGGTAAACAATAATGTTGATTGCAGCCACTGGACCTGCAAGAATGTGACCTCATCGAATACAAGCTTTATAACAACAAAACATTATGGCTATAGAGTGACATATTAATCACCCTCAGTGGCTACAACAACAAATATTACAATGATACACAATTAGTGCACCCTATCATATTAGGGTTACAGGTGTTTGAAAATACCAAAAATATAATAAAGCCATTAGGTTTTTACCCTGGAATCACGTCCGACTTGTGCCCACCACATACGAACTATCCAGCGAGTCTTCAACTTGAATTACATCACTGACGTCAATTTGCATCAAAATCAACTTAAAGATTACAGCAGCTCCTCTTTAAACCATCATTGTTGGCCATACAAATAGCCATGTTCTTCATTTCCATTGGAAATCATCCTCACATCCATATTTGCCTCAACTGGCATTAACATTTATCTGTCATGATTCAAGCTGTAGCATACTTTGTGCTCCGAAAAATCACCACCTATACTCTCTGTCACCATTCTTTGAACCTCTTTTATCCCCATTCCTTCCTTCACTAGCATACATTTCCTTAACCCTCCCTTATAGGTTACTCTCCTATCTCCACCTTCCTCCAACACTCCCCCCATAACACGTACACAACTAATTCCCTCCCCCTCCCCTGGCTCCTATAATGACACCGTCTACATTCATGTTACATTATCGCCACAACACCCACTCCCATCAACCTCTCTAATACATTTGTATTTGTCCTGTATGGATTATGATAGCAACAATTTATCAGCTTAAACATTAGTGCATCATTTACTTCTCACAAGTGGCTCATGCTGTTCCCACCTTTATAGCCATCAGTTTACCTAATTACTAAACTATGCCTACCATTGAATATTAATGTTACCCTAGTTTGTAAGTACCCTATGATCGTCTCCCATCAGCATTATCATCATTTCTCCCCCCTTTTTATAACATCTTAATTTGTCCCCTCCAAGTATACTATTGCCTACCTCATATCTTATCCACTCGCACTTGCATTGCCATATAAAATTTTATATACATCGTCATGCCATTATTTGTTTTTTTTAAAAGAATAACTCCTTCCATCACACTTTTATGGCACACTATCGTTACTATATTTCCGTACATCTTAGATCACAACAATGACACCTCTACTACCATGGTAAACAATAAACAAAATCATGCCATACATATACAACTGGTCAAGTACCATCCATAACAATAACAAGGAGAGCAAGAAGCGCATTCTACTGACTTATAACTAACATTTACCACCATATGTGACATACCTATTGTTTACCCAACTACTTATAGCGGTCTACTATCTACGAACTTTCCAGTCCTTCCAATTCATGTAAATCGATCACCCTTATCATAGTCTGTCTACCTTCATCATAAACATTACAGAAGTACAAAAATGATTGATGGAGTTGCTAAAGTTGAAGGTGGACCACCATGCTCCTTGCCTCATCCCATTCTTCTCAACCATTTGTAGATCCATGTTGAAAATCACCCAATTCACCCTGAAATTACTTCCCTTTCGGATAAACAGTCAAGAGGTTGAGAGATGCGATGGAGTAACAGTTGTACGAAGAGGGGGTAGAGAGGTGATGGCTTTGCTGAGGTTGAATGGAGAGAAACAGAGCAAATATGAAAGCCCTAAATGTTTCCGGTGGCTTCTTTCTTACACATCCTTCTCTCTCATCTAGTAATTTCCCTGAGGGTAGTTTGGTAATTCATCTCTCTATTAAAATTTGACCCACTTATTTTTCCGTCTAAAAGCAACACTCATTTGTTGTAAAAAATCACTTGGTTGCATCACAGTTAATGAATGGCCTGCTTGTGATTTTCCCATCAAGAAATGACTAAAATTTCATCCATGTTCCTTGATTTTAGAAAACCATAGAACATCCATTGGGTATTGGCACCTGTTAGCTTTTTGGTATAAACAAATATTCAAACAGTAGTAGTGGAATTTAAAATTGTCCTTAAAATATTTTCAACCTTTCTTACAATTGATTTTTTATTTTCGTTCCATTTCTAGCAAGAATTTCAACATTTTCAAAATTTATCATTTCCATCATTTGTCAATGAGTGTTTTTTTTTTTTTTTTTTAAATGGTCAGTTGGCAATGTAATGTAATATAACTAATACAAAACAGCCCGCATACACTAGCTCAATCGTGTCATGAGCTTCCCTAAGTAGCATTTTAGCTGAATGTTCATGTATGATGTATTACCCTTTTTTTAGGTAGTTCTGTCAAAGCTTCCTTCCCTGACTTTATTTAATTGTGGAGGGCATGACACCTTCTAGGTTGTCCCATCTCTGTGCAACTAATATATTTCTCGCGGTTTCGAATTCGCAATAAACTCGCGATAATTAACCTTCATATTCTACTTCATCTAGCTGATCACCCATGAAATAACTTAAACCTTCCCAATTATAGTAAATCTTGTGTGAGACCATTTCACATAAGCCATAGCATGAGATGAATGTTTTTCTGCTAACTATTAATAATTAATTGGGGTAATTAATAGTTCATCTAGAGGTGATTGCTATTATGATTAAACCTAAATTAACCATTAGTCAACCCTGACTTTAACAGTCACTCCAAAAGTATTATTAGTCACCGCAAAATCTCAAAAAAGTCACCCATAAAAAAGTTTGTCTCACAATAAACCTTATGTAAGACGGTCTTACCAAAGAAGAACTATTCCCCTAGACAAACAATCTGTTAATCCCTATAGCGCGTCCCACTATTCAGAAAGGCCATACGAAATCTAAAATTGTCTTTAGAACGTTTCTGGCTCAATCATATTCTAGAAGTGCTTCAATCACTATGATATTGATCATCCTTGTCACCAACTGACAATGAGTTTCTTAGTCTTTGTTAATGTATTCTTCCTATTGTCAGTGTAGAGTTTTCCATTAAATTATTCTTTACTAGCTATAATTATTGGTCACACGCTGCTCTTGGTTGACGAACCTTATCGTTTGACATTCCTTGACGGCAATTTATTAGTGTTGATCAATGTCCCAAATGCCATGGCAGCAACAGGGTTTCTTGTGTCCTTCCTCATGGTGCGGTTGATATGAACATATTCAGTATTCTGCTATAGAATTCTTAAAAAATTGCAAATCAACTTCTTCCTACATGCACAATGGGTTTCCTGTGCTTTCTACTCTCACCTGGCCATGGTTTGCGTTATTCTTTCCTAAGGGTCCACAAGTAAGATTACAGGCTTATTTGAGAGAAATTGTATGTTTATTTGCGTGTCCTTTAAAGTGCATGTTCGATAGACATGATTTAAATATACAACTAAACCTCTTACTAGTTGAGTACTTAGGTATAGTCAATAGCGTGATACATAAGACAAGCCTTCATTGCTTCGCATCTTCGAAAATTCGTTGGGGTGTCTCACTAACATGTCTTTGACAAGTTAGTACCTTCCATTGTAATACAAACTAAAAGCGACCATAGTTTCTTTGGGATTTAACCCTTGACAGTCAACTTATTCCACCACTATTGCTCATGCAACATAACCTGCATTGTTCTCACTTATTTCTTAGTCGTCAATCAATGAGACCACCTCTGACCCTAAAACTTTAGTTTTTGAGTAGTTGCTTGTTCTGTGTATTTATTCTATTATTTAGAATGACTTAATCAATTTTTATCATAGGCGTTATAATTACTATGAGTTAATAGTTATAGTAACGCCTATCCTCGCGTAGGATAACTGACAACCGTATGCTTGTGGCAGTACAATACTTTTTTTTAAGGATCATATAGCACCTTTTCTAGTGTTAGATAATAGCTAGCCAAACATTGTTGTCTTAGTTTTATAGCAAACAATGCTATACACATTAGCTGCGTGATAACCATTAAAACAATGCTATGATCAAATTTTTGACAGAAAGGCAGGTCATTAACAACTTAATGCTTCTCAGTAGCCAACTTTCTTGATATAAGAACTTTGTTGGCTTGTTATTGATTGTTACACAAATAGAACCAATTGAGGAGAGAGAATGTCACACAACCTTGACCTATGCAGCTCTAATCCTTTGTCGGCAGCTCGATATCCTACAGCAAACACCATGATCAGGAAGTACTTGTGACTACGCCAAGACTTGGTAGGTTGGTTTGGTCAGTGATGGTGGGTTCAGTGACCTTTCTTGGAAGTAATGGCAAAAACTAGCCTCCTCTATTCCCATTCCTTGTCCCACATAAGAGGATGAGAAGCCCCTTGTGAGTTTTTATTATTCCCTAATTCTTCAACTTGTTGAATTCCTTTGGGCTTAGTTTTAGTAGGTATGTGGCCTGAGGGTAAACACCACATACATGCGTGTGTGTGCTCGCGGCAGTGGGCCACGGGTGTTATGTACTGATATTTTGGAGAGAATTTCTTCTAATATTTTCATCCGTTGGCTACATAACTACCAACGTTCACTTGCAGATTTCTCTCCTATTCTTTCTCCTTAACGGCTAGTGGCGTTGGTGTTTAGCAATAAGAGTGGTGACCCTTTTTTTAGCCAGGAATTCACTCTGCAGCCCAGATAGTCCCTCTTTTTCTCACCTCCAATAGCTCTACTTTATAGTATAAATAGCCTGCTCCCCTGCTACTTTAAAAAACACAAAGCATCTCCTCACCTCTCCTTTGCTTCTCTACTTTCTACTGTTCTCTTCTCTGTTTCTGGGCAATTGTAGTCTTGTTTATTCCAAGCTTCTGGCCACGAGTACACGCGTTCAGCAAGCTAGCTGTGTAAACCTTGGTCAGCAAATGGTTATTTTCGATTTGCACTGAGGTTGAGCCGAAATCGCTTTCAAGGCAGTGGTACTCCCACGGCACAACTCTGGTTCCCATTCCCTTGCCATTGACTTAGACATATTTTTCTTACAATTTGAAAGCAACTTTTTTCTGTCATATACAAATCAATGGCTCTTGCTACTAGCAAGGCTCTCTCAGGTCTCTCAAAACTTGAACCTCTGGGCGGAACCAACTACAAACGTTGGTCCCAAAAGCTTCTAATTTTCTTTGAACAGTTAGAAGTAGATTATGTGTTGTTCTCTGACCTTCCTAAGGATAACAATGCATTTGAAACCTATATTGCTTTCCTTAATGGAACAGCCAAAGATAAAAGTAAGACTGCTGATGAGGCTACCTTAAAAAAATTTGAGAAAGACAATAAAACTATCAGGGGGCATCTATTGAATCATAAGACTAACCCCATGTTCAATTTGTTTGTCACCTTCAAATCTGCCAAGATCATTTAGGAAAAATTGGAGGTTTAGTATAGAGCTGACGGCGCTAGAAAGAAGAAATATGTGGTTGGTGAATGGCTGTATTTTTAGATTACTAATGACAAGTCAATCATGGAACATGTTCATGTTTATTAGAACATGTGTGCTGAAGTTCTGAGTGAGAACATGAAGATGTGCAAGATTCTATAGGCTAATGTGCTGATCGAGAAATTTTCACCATCCTAGAGTGACCATAGGAACAAGCTGAAACACAAGAAGAAAGATCTCACTCTATTGGAACTGATCAGCCACATGAGAATAGAAGAAGCTAATCGCCTAAAAGATGACATGGACTCTCTTTCTTTAATTATTCTAAAGCTAACCTAATTGAAACTGTTGTGCCTACAAATAGAGACAGATTTAAAGGCAAAGTTAAGAAGGACCAGAAGTCAAACTGTGCTAAGCATTAGAACAAGTTCAGTAATACGATCCAGAAACCAAAGGGGCTATGCTATATCCGTGGCAAGCTGAGGTACAAAGCATACCATTGTCAAATTCATAAGGGGCAGTCACAACCAAACCGAAAGCTTGTAGCCTAGGCCAACCTTGCCGAAGACATAAAAAATCATTTGTGCAGTGGTTGAAGAGGCAAATTTGGTGGCAAAGAATGCTTAATGGATCTATGATACTGGAGCTTCAAGGCACTTCTACGCTAATAAAGAGCTTATGTAGGACTTTAAAGATGTGACAGATGGTTAATGCGTCTACATGGGAAACTCTACGACTACTAGAGTTATAGATATAGGGAAGATTCTTCTCAAATTTACTTCTAGCGAATTACTGTCTTTAAGTAATGTGCTGCATGTGTCTTCCCTTCGTAGAAACTTAGTTACTGGTATACTTCTCAATAGAGATGGATGGAAAACTATTATTGATGATGACAAAGTTGTTGTCTCTTATAATGGGGTCTTTGTTGGCAAGGGATCCCTGAATAGAAATTTATTTGTACTTAATCATGCTTCTAAGACCATGAATGGAAATACTTCTAGTTCTGCTTATATTGTTGAGTCTGTTGATCTGTGCCATGGTAGGCTAGGTCATGTTAATTTTGCTTCCATTAAACGACTCAAGAAAATACGCTTAATTCCCACTGTGAATGTTGAGAGTTTCACTAAATGTTCTGTGTGCATAGAAGCAAAATACGCCAAAAAGCCTTTTTAGTCGGTTACTAGTAGAGAAACAGCATTGCTAGAACTAGTACATTCAAACTTAGCTGACTTCAAAAACACAGCTAGTAAAGGAGGGAAAAGGTAATACATCACCTTTGTCGATGACTGCTCTAGGTATACCAAATTTTATCTCCTTACGTCCAAAAACGAGGGTGAGGAAATGTTTTTGAAATACAAAGAAGTGAAAAACCAACTGGGCTAAAAGATTAACCGATAGGGATGGACAACATGAGACTAACTCTTTGATAACCTTCTGTGAGAAAAATAGTATAATACATGAGGTTAGTGCACTCTGCACTCTAAAACAAAATGGGATAGCTGAACGCAAAAATAGAACTCTTAAGGAAATGATGAAGTCCGTGCTTTTGAGTTCGGAACTTCTTGGCAATATGTGAGGGAAAACTGTTTTATCTGCTTGCTATATTCTTAATAAAGTACGCACAAGAAGTTAGACCAAACTTCTTATAAACTATTAAAAGGCTACGCTCCTACTTTGAGTTTTTTAAGGTGTAGGGTTGTTTGGCTAAAATTCTCATGCCTGATTTCAAATGAGAAAACATAGATCCTAAAATCTTCAATTCTATGTTTACCGATTACACCCAAAATACTGCTACATATGGATTCATGTCATTAAATGACTTCTCTATTAGTGAGTCCAGGGATGCAGAACTTTTTGATCATATATTTCCTTTGAAAAAGAGTGATCTACTACTGTGCATGAAACTATACCTGTGCATGACAATGTGCCTTTGTTGGCTTCCAGTTCTGGTGTTAGAATATCAAGTGATGAACCTAGGAGGAGTAAGAGATCTAGAGCTGAGACTGGTTTGGGTCCTGACTTCCTCATTAATTTTTTGATTGAAGACTTTGGTGTTTACTGATTACACCCAAAATAGTGCTGCATATGGATTCATGTCATTGAATGACTTCTCTATTAGTGAGTCCAGGGATGCAGAATTTTTTGATCATGTATTTCCTTTGAAAAAGAGTGATTCTACTACTGTGCATGAAACCATACATGTGCATGACAATGTGCCTTTGTCTGCTTCCAGTTCTTTTGTTAGAATATTTACTAATGAACCTAGGAGGAGTAAGTGATCTAGAGCTGAGACTAGTTTGGGTCCTGACTTCCTCATTAATTTTTTGATAGAAGACTTTGATGTTAATTTCTTATCTGATGAACTAGTATCTTCTTTCTTCATTGAAGAAGATCTAAAAACCTATGAAGAGATTATGAGATCTATAGATGTTAGTTTCTGTAAAGAAGCTATTAAAAGTTAATTAGATTCCATAGTATCTAATCAAACGTGGGAGTTGGTTAAACTACCTAAAGCTTGTAAACCAAGTAGTAGTAAACGGATCTTCAAAAAAAAGTTAAGGCCTGATGATTTTATTGATAAATATAAAGCTAGATAGGTGATAAGGGGAATTAACCAGAAAAAGAGGCTTGACTACTTCGACACATATTCTTTTGTCACTAAGATAGCCACCATTAGAACTCTAGTCGCCTTAGTTGCCATCCATGGTCTTGTAGTAAATTAGATGGATGTGAAAACATCATTTCTTAATGGTGACCTAGAAGAAGAGATTTATATGACTCAACATGAAGGTTGTGTAGCTCCTGGACAGGAGAATGAAGTATACAAGGTTAGAAAATCTCTTTACAGCATTAAGCAAGCTCCTAAACAGTCGTATGAAAAATTTCACAGCATAATAGTACAAAATGGCTTTGTTGTGAACACCTCTAATTCCTGTGCATATTCAAAGGTAATAGGCTCAGATTTTGTTATAATATGTCTATAAATGTGGATGACACGCTGATATTTGGTACTAATGTGCATGTTGTTAATGAGACTAAGAAATTGTTGCCTTCTCATTTTGAAATCAAGGACATAAGTGGAGCTGATGTAATCCAAGGGATTAAGATTAGAAGGACTAATGATGCTTTGCTTTGTTTCAGTCTAATTAAATTGAGAAAGTATTAAGGAAATTTAACTGTTTTGATGTGCTTCCAGTGAGAAGTCCTTATGACCCTAGCATACATCTTAAAGAGAATAAAGGGTCTAGTATCTCCCACACTGAGCATGCTAAAATCATAGGGAGCGTGATGTTCCTTATGAACTATACTCGACCTGACATTGCTTATGTTGTTAGTCAACTGAGTTGTTACACTCATAACCCTAATAGAGAGAATTAGGATGCATTATTTTGATTGCTTAAGTACTTCAGAGGTACTATGGACTAGTGTTTGCATTTTAGTAAATTTGCTACTATGTTAGAAGGATTTTTGTGATGTAGACTGGGTTTTTGATAATGATGAAGTTAGCTCAACTAGTGGTTATGTGTTTACCTTAGGTGGATAAGCTGTTTCATGGAAGCTGTTGAGTATACTTAGTTTTGATGATAACAAATCCAAGTGTAAAACTTTGTCCAAGTAATGTTGCTCCAAACACGATCTCCAAACAGGCCTAACTGGTGTTTGTGATCTTTATTGTATTAACTGGTTTGCTACATGTGAGAACAAGACTTCAAAACAGGTTTTACTTGGTGATTCTATATTAAGTCAAGAACACCCTCTCGACAGTTGATTGTAAGGCATGTTCCTGAACTCTAGCAATGCAAAGAACAACCCCAGCAAACAAGGTGGCCTTGGTGTTCACAGCAGCTCTACAAATCTTGGACAAGCTGACTGGTTCAAAACAAGAAGTCTTGGATATATAGGTTTTATTTATTTAGACTCTTGTTAATATGCCAATCTTGAAAGTATCATTTTTAGCACTTCTTGAAAACGGTTTTCGAAAAGTTGCTTTGGGACACCATTACCAAACAACCCTGCAAACAGGGTGCCTAGGGTGTTCTCAAAAACTGCAGCAGCTACATCAGTCTTATCTGGAAATTTACTTCGGTTGGCTGCCAGTTCTAAAAAGGTTCGTTTTGAATTTGAAAAAAAATTGCAAAACCGTTTTTGCTAAAGATTTCTCCTGAAAAGATTCTTATCCCTTATTTTTAGGTCTTGATTGAATTTGGGATAAATCAAGATTTTATCCTTTTTAAGACTAGACTACTCGGCCAAGATATTTTAAGAAAATCTTCTCTTCTCTCTTAGCCGTTGGAAATCTTTGATGAATCTTCTAAGCGACTAAAAATAGAGGATTTTTTCCTATCTTTTGAAATAATAGCCGTTGGGTTGTACGTTTAAATATTGAAATTCTCTCTCCCATTTGATAATCCGGTTTTTATAAAGAAGTACGAGATTCTTAGAGCTGAATTTCAAAGAGAAAAACTGTGAGAAGATTGTGCTTAACTGAGCTTTCAATTTCTTGGCATAATAGGACTTCATTGTACCTTACATCTGCTTAAGTCAGAAGCACCCCAGTAAGGTGTTTTGTACCCCTGTTCTCAGAACAGAAAGTGAGTGAGTGTGTCCTCAGTCGTGTGGACTTTGGACGTGTCCTATCTGGTGAGATTGGACGTGGTGTAACCTGTCTTAGGGAAGAAGGTTACGTGGGTTACAAGTTGTAACAAGGAGTGTTGCTTTTGTAACGTTTTCAGCTCGTTAGTGAAGTGGTTAAATCCTACACGAGGTAGGTCGTGGTTTTTCACGCCTTAGTTGGGCTAGAGGTGTTTTCCACGTAAAAATTGTGTGTGCTTTATTTCCGCATTTATTACTTTGAATTTCGCTACTGAATCAATTGAGAACAACCGCTACAAACAAGGCGTAAGGTTGTTTGTGATTTACAAACAATCTCTGCAATCAAGTGCTACGGTTGTTTGTCAGTTATTAGGCGAAAATCGAACCACCACAATTCACCCCCCTCTTGTGGTTGTGTACTCTTGGAATTCAACAAGTGGTATCAGAGCAGGTTCTCTCAAAAGGGCTAACACCTTGAGAGATTCTGAAGACGAGTACACCACAAGGAATCCTTGAAGGGCAATCCATTACTCGTCCACCCTATTTCAACGGCCAATATTATAGTTGGTGGAAGAATAGGATGGAGAACTATATTCAGGCAGAAGATTATGAATTATGGATGCTCATCAAGAACGGGCCCCTTGTTCCCACCAAGGTGCTTGAAGATGGTAAGAAGGTTCCTAAGGAACCCATAGAGTTTGATGGTGAAGACTATAAGAAAATGGAAAAGAATGCCAAGGCCAAGAAGCTATTATATTTTGGCCTAGGTCCAGATGAATATACACGTATCTCGGAGTGTGAGTCAGCTCAAGAGATATGGAATGCCCTCCAAGTAGCTCATGAAGGAACAAGTCAAGTCAAACAATCACGTATTGAGCTACTTATGAGGCAATATGAGTTGTTTGATATGGGTGATCGTGAGAACGTGATGGATATGTACACACGTTTCACCCACATAACAAACGAGCTAAAATCCCTGGGAAAATCCTTCACCACAGAAGAGCTGGTGAGGAAGATTCTAAGGATTTTGCCTCGGTCTTGGGAAGCGAAGGTGACAGCCATCCAAGAAGCTAAAGACATGAACAAGATCACCCTCGACGAGTTGATTGGCAATCTTCAAACCTATGAACTCAGAAAGAACTCACAACAAAAAGAGGAGCAGAAGAAGGATCGTGGGCTTGCCTTGAAAGCACAAGAGGATGATGACTCTGACCTTGAGGATGAAGAGATGGCCTTAATGACAAGAAAGTTTAAGAAATTCTTCAAAAAGGTCAAAGAAAACAGCAAAAGAAAAGACTTCAGTAAGTCCAGAAATACCCCCCGAGAACAGTTCACAGGGTGTTTCAAGTGTGGCAAACCGGATCACATTGTGAAGAACTGTCCACTACTTCGAGAAGAGCAAGAGCAAGAACACCCCAGGAAACAAGGTAGAAAACAAGCTGCAAGCAGTTCTGGGAGACGATTCTCGAAGGCTATGCTTGCTGCCTGGGGAGATTCCTCTGAGGATAAAGGTGAGTCTGAAACTGATGAAGGTGCTGTAGCTCTCATGGCACAAAGTGACACGGATTCAGATGATGAATCAACAAACAGTCTTACTGATCTCAAGAACAAGGTACGTGGTCTCAATAAAGCAACTCTCGAAGAACTTTTGTATACCTTGATGGATACTTGTGCTGAATTGAAACGAGATGTCCGAGACCTAGAACTAGAAAATGAGATCCTTAAAAATGAAAAACTGGGCTTACATGAAAATATTAATACGCTCAAAGAAAACCTCTTTATAAAAGAAGGAGATCATTCTCGAATGGAGGAAAAACTCTTTGAGGTGGAAGGAATGGTTGAGTCCTTGCTCAGGGAGAACAAGGGTTTGCATGCTAATATAGAAAAACTGGAAACCGAGCTTATCACAACCAAGCGCTGGAACAAGTCCTCACAAGCCCTTGATTGGTTAAACACTCACTACAGTCGAAACAAAAAGGGACTTGGATATAAGCCTAAACGAACAGTTTACCCAATTCATAGAAAGTATGTGGGATTACCTGAAAACATTGTTTGCTTTCATTGTGGTAAAACTGGTCACTATCGATATTCATGTCCTTTGAGAAGGTATGTCATTGAAAAAAATGAAAGGTATGTGAAACACATCTGGATTAGAAAAGATGAGCTTTACTTGTCTAAAAGAATGGGACCCAAGTGGATCTGGGTTCCCAAAACTAACCTGTGATTTGTTTTACAGGCTGAAGTGAGAGAGAACAACCCCACAAATAGCCCAGCAAACAGGGTAAGAAACACCCTGTCAAACAGATCAGAAAACAACCTTGAAAACAGGCAGCTGTGGTATGTTGATAGTGGGTGTTCGCGGCATATGACTGGAGAAAAATCAAACTTTCTCTCACTTACAGCTTCAACCAGTGGGAGCGTGGCTTTTGGCAACGGCAAGTCTGGGACAATTGTCGGTGTAGGTAGCATTGGTAAAACTCTCTCCCACTCAATTGATAATGTGCACTTTGTTGATGGTTTAATGCATAATTTACTAAGTGTGTCCCAACTGTGTGACAAGAACAACCTAGTGGTGTTCTCACGAACACATTGCTTGGTTGTTAATGCCAACACAGGAGATGTTGTGTTAAAGGGGAAGCGACACAAAAATGTTTACAAAGTATGTATTTTCACTCTTCCCTAAAACAACCTGACTTGTTTGAGTGCTGTGAATGATGACATAATGCTCTGGCACAAGAGACTAGGTCATACAAGCCTTACTCTTTTAAACAAACTTGTTTCAAAAGACCTGGTTATTAGACTACCTTCCATCAAATTTAATAATGACAAGGTATGTGAAGCTTGTGCAAAAGACAAACAAGTCAGATCTTCTTTTAAATCGAAAAAATGTGTAAGCACTACCCGACCTCTAGAATTATTACACATTCATTTGTGTGGTCCCATGAGGATAACTAGCAGAGGTGGGAAAAAGTATGTGCTTGTTGTAGTGGATGATTACTTTCGATTTACTTGGACCTTGTTTTTGGCATCCAAAGATGAAACCTTTGAGAATTTTATTGCCTTTCTCAAAAAGGTTGAAAAGAGAGTAGGACACTCCTTAATTAGCTTGAGATCTGATCATGGAACTGAGTTTGAAAATGCAAGTTTTATCAACTATTGTAATGAACATGGTGTTGATCATAACTTCTCAGCTCCAAGAACACCCCAACAAAATGGGGTGGTTGAGCGCAAAAATCGCACCCTGGAAGACATGACCAGAACAATGCTTATTGCTAGTGGTCTTCCTAGGTATTTCTGGGCAGAAGCATTGAACACCTCATGTTACATTATAAATAGATGCATGATCAGACCCATTTTGAACAAAACTCCTTATGAACTTTTCAAGGGCAGAAAACCCAATATTACGCACCTAAGAACATTTGGTTGTAGGTGTTTTATGCATAATAATGGGAATGATGCCTTAGGAAAGTTTGACCCTAGGAGTGATTAGGCAATATTTCTTGGCTATTCTTCTCACAGCAAGGCATATAAAGTCTTTAACAAAAGGACCTTGTGTGTTGAGGAAAGTGTGCATGTGCTTTTTAATGAATCTAACTTATTGAGTGAGAATGATGCACAGGAAGATGAACTTGAATTAGGTCTTGTTCGAAAAGAAGTGTTGCTCCAAGATAAACGAGGTAAGAACACCATGGAGAAAACAACTCCTGAGGGTGTTTCTCAGAACAGCAGGCAAGGTGAACACCAAACAGGGGGTAACACCGTTGAACCCTGTTCGGAACCATGTTCTTCAGGAATAGGCTCACAAACAGGTGCAGAAACAGGTTCAGGAGGTGTTCTTGAGCCTGATCCTACACACATTTCAGTTAGAACAGAGCATGTGTCTGTGGATCCACTTAATCCAAGACCATGGAAGCACCATAGTTCGCACCCCCTTGATCAAATTCTGTCTGATATTAACAGTGGAGTGCAAACTAGGTCTAAGCTTAAGAATTTCTGTGCTTTCTATGCTTTTCTCTCTAATATTGAGCTAAAGAGTGTGAATGAAGCTCTTGCAGATTCAGATTGGGTCACGGCAATGCAAGAAGAGCTCCATCAATTTGAAAGAAACAAAGTATGACACCTTGTACCTAAACCTGCAGAGAGAACAATCATTGGAACCAAGTGGGTGTTTTGAAACAAACTGGATGAGTCAGGAACAGTCACTAGGAACAAGGCACGACTGGTTGTTCAAGGGTATAATCAAGAAGAAGGGATCGATTATGAAGAAACCTTTGCCCCAGTTGCTAGAATTGAGGCTATTCGAATCTTAATAGCCGTTGCAGCTCATATGGAAATCAAGCTATATCAAATGGACGTGAAAAGTGCATTCCTCAATGGATACCTTAAAGAAGAGGTGTATGTCAAACAACCCCCTGGTTTTGAAAACAGTGAATTTCCTAACCATGTTTTCAAACTTGACAAAGCTCTTTATGGCCTAAAACAAGCTCCTAGAGCTTGGTACGAACGGTTGTCAAGTTTTTTAATTGAAAATAATTTTAGAAGAGGCAAGGTAGACAATACCTTGTTTCTAAAATCTAAGGGGGAACATTTATTGATTGTCCAAATATATGTTGATGACATTATATTTGGTGCAACTCATCATGATTTATGCAATGAATTTTCAAATATGATGAGGAGTGAGTTTGAGATGAGCATGATGGGTGAGCTTAACTTTTTCTTAGGCTTACAAATCAAGCAAACTCCAAACGGCACCATGATCCATCAACAAAAGTATATCAAGGAGCTACTTAAGCGTTTTGGGATGGAGTTGGCCAAACCCGTAGACACTCCTATTTCTCCTTCAACCAAGTTGGTTATGGATGATGGGAGTCCCTCAGTTGAGGAGAAACTCTATAGGGGCATGATTGGGTCACTCTTATACCTAACCGCTAGTAGACCTGATATTGTTTTTAGTGTTGGTTTATGTGCCCGTTTTCAGTCCAATTCTAAGGAAACTCACCTTAAGGCTGTTAAATGGATACTAAGGTATTTGAAACATACACCCAATTTAGCTTTATGGTATCCTAAAGGTTACAATTTTGATCTTGTTGGATATGCTGATGCTGACTATGCTGGATTCCTAGTTGATAGAAAGAGTACCTCAGCATAAGGGGATGTACTGGAGCCGCCTTAATACCATTAAGTCCAATCAAGATCAGACGCAAAGAACAGGCATAACGAAGAGAACAGGTACGCCCCTTGGTTGCTTGATGTGTTTTCTTTCCTTCCCAAGGCACAAGCTTTTAATGCTCACACCCGTTGCAAACCGAGAAATCTTCTAAAGATTTTGGGTGCTCTCTCTCTCTCTCTTTATATGCCCTGTTCTCAGTTCTGCCGTTCATCTCGCACACAAGCAAAACCTGAAAACCCTGCAAAAACCTTAAACCCTAATCTCTCTCTTCTAGCAACAATGGCTCCCAACAACTCCTCTCAATCAAATGACCTCGTTCTTGCGTCCTCAATCCCTGCTCACCCTCGCCCAATCCTGTACAAGCCTTTTAAATTCCTGAAAAGCTTGTCCCTACACTCAGTGGGAACGGGGATGGTTGATATTCCCTTCAAATGTGGAAGGGAATTGGTGTTTCTTGTAGGGACAATTGCTTGTCCCATTAACGTCGAGTCAGAGGGTACACTATCGGGGTCTCAAGACCAAATCTTGGAAACCCCTGAAGGGTTTAATTTTGAGCTCTGTTCTTCTGGGTTGTTTCCTGAAACAGCGCCAGAAACAGGGGCTGCCTCTATCGAAGGTGTGTTTGTGGAGGATCTGGATGTCGATTTCCAAGGGAAGTCGAATGAGACATCAGAGGAGAGTTTAGAGAAGGATTCTTTCCCTGAAGCTGAAACCCCCACTCCGGTCGCTCAAACTGGAGAGAAAAGGAAAAGGGTGAAAATAGTGGCCAGGCGTAGCCGAACGCCACAAACAAGACCACAACCAAGGTCTCAGCCCTCTCAAACTCCCTCTTCTCCACAATCCTCCAAGCCTTCTCGCAAATCTGCGAGACTAGCTTTTGAATCTTCTCCCCGTATCTCCAAACCCTCTGCTCCTGTCATCGAGGAGATTTCCTCCTCTTCTACCGAAGGGTTCTCGAGTTCTGACTCTGAGAACACCTCCTTCAAACAGGGGACACCGGTGTTCTTCGAGTCCTCTGAAGAACAAGCCCCTCCAAAATCAACCACTAAACCTGCTGTGAAGCCCTCTCCTGCAAAAACACCCCTCAAGCGAAAGCCCAGAACAGCCCCCCTACCAGAAGCTACCACCTCTGTTCCTGCCCCCAAACGCCCAAAGCAGTTTACTCCCTCTCCTATGTCTGACAAACATGCGCAGTTGCTTAAGCACAATGTCGTCAGGGGGAAGGTAGTGAATGTAAGCTTTTTCGAGGAACAGGGTCTGGGGGTGTTCCTGACCAAGTTGCACGCCCAAGGCTGGCTCGACTTGTTTGCAAACACCTAGTTGGGGTGTTCTGTGCCTGAGTTGGCTGAGTTTTATGCCAATTGCAGTGTCACCGAAGGGGTGGTGACTAGTTTTGTGAATGGGCAATGCATTCAGGCTGATGCGCCCACACTTGGAAAAATTTTGGGAGTACCCTCACAAGGCTTTGACGTGTATGTGAGGAAAGACAAAACAGCCCTAGAAACAGCCAGGCTCCTAGAGGTGTCCCAATGCCTTAGTTAAAAATAGGGCCTGAGAACACCCCTCTCTGTTAAGAAGGGTGAAATGACCTCCCTGCACCAACTATTGTTTATGTTCACTATCAAGAACATAATTCCGCGAGGTCAAGGGCGAAACTCAGCTGATGCCCTCGATCAATGCCTGGTGGACTTACTGGATCGGGAGGAACCAATCAACCTCCCTGCAATCATGATTCGCCACATAGGGCGAATTGCGAACACCACCCGGGCCCATGATCTTGGATATGGGTTTCTGCTGACAAGGGTGTTTGAGCACCTTGGGATAGTGCTCACACGGCGAGTGGAGGCCCAAGTCGTTGATGAGATTGGGATTGACACTCTGCTTGGGTGTGGCTGTGAGGTTGGCGAAGGGTCAGTCTCCAAACAGGGTCGTCGACCACCTCGACCACCTGTTTCTGGGCAACCTTCCATCAAACTTGAGACTGTTTTTGAGGACAATGCTCGCCTCAAGGATGAGCTCTCAGCTGTCAAGGCTGCTCTTGCTGAGGAGCAAGCCCTCTCCGCCAAACGCCATGAGGAATTCTTTGCCGTTCTCTCCACTCTTGCCCCCAGCATTCCTCCTCTACAAACGAGACCACCCCTTGCAACCTGATTCTCTAGGCTGTTTTCTTGTCTCTTCCCATCTTCGTTTTTGGCATTGTACTGTTTTTAATACAATATCTCCTTAATGATGCTTCTTGCACCTTATGCTCTATATTTCTTTTCTTGCATTCACACTGTTGTTTATGCTTTTTAATGATACCAAAAGGGGGAATTTGTTGATATGAATAAAACCATATGACGTGCTCTATGACCTAGCACCTAGAGGATCCCTATCAGCATTAAACGTTGTTAAGCTTTTTAATTTTATCAATATGGTCACTTGGTTTGTCATCATCAAAAAGGGGGAATTTGTTGAGTATATTTAGTTTTGATGATCACAAATCCAAGTGTAAAACTTTGTCCAAGTAATGTTGCTCCAAACACGATCTCCAAACAGGCCTAACTGGTGTTTGTGATCTTTATTGTATTAACTGGTTTGCTACATGTGAGAACAAGTCTTCAAAACAGGTTTTACTTGGTGATTCTATATTAAGTCAAGAACACCTTCTCGACAGTTGATTGTAAGGCATGTTCCTGAACTCTAGCAATGTAAATAACAACCCCAGCAAACAAGGTGGCCTTGGTGTTCACAGCAGCTCTACAAATTTTGGACAAGCTGACTGGCTCAAAATAAGAAGTCTTGGATATATAGGTTTTATTTATTTAGACTCTTGTTAATATGCCAATCTTGAAAGTATCATTTTTAGCACTTTTTGAAAACGGTTTTCGAAAAGTTGCTTTGGGACACCATTACCAAACAACCCTGCAAATAGGGTGCCTAGGGTGTTCTCAAAAACTGCAGCAGCTACATCAGTCTTATCAGGAAATTTACTTCGGTTGGCTGCCAGATCTAAAAAGGTTCATTTTGAATTTGAAAAAAAATTGCAAAACCATTTTTGCTAAAGAGTTCTCTTGAAAAGATTCTTATCCCTTATTTTTAGGTCTTGATTGAATTTGGGATAAATTAAGATTTTATCCTTTTTAAGACTAGACTACTCGGCCAAGATATTTTAAGAAAATCTTCTCTTCTCTCTTAGCCGTTGGAAATCTTTGATAAATCTTCTAAGCGACTAAAAATAGAGGATTTTTTCCTATCTTTTGAAATAATAGCCGTTGGGTTGTGCGTTTAAATATTGAAATTCTCTCTCCCATTTGATAATCCGGTTTTTACAAAGAAGTAAGAGATTCTTAGAGCTGAATTTCAAAGAGAAAACCGTGAGAAGATTGTGCTTAACTGAGCTTTCAATTTCTTGGCATAATAGGACTTCATTGTACCTTACATCTGCTTAAGTCAGAAGCACCCCATTAAGGTGTTTTGTACCCCTGTTCTGAGAACAAAAAGTGAGTGAGTGTGTCCTCAGTCGTGTGGACTTTGGACGTGTCCTATCTGGTGAGATTGGACGTGGTGTAACCTGTCTTAGGGAAGAAGGTTACGTGGGTTACAAGTTGTAATAAGGAGTGTTGCTTTTGTAACGTTTTCAGCTCGTTAGTGAAGTGGTTAAATCCTACACGAGGTAGGTCGTGGTTTTTCACACCTCAGTTGGGCTAGAGGTGTTTTCCACGTAAAAATTGTGTGTGCTTTATTTCCGCATTTATTACTTTGAATTTCGCTACTGAATCAATTGAGAACAACTGCTACAAACAAGGCGTAAGGTTGTTTGTGATTTACAAACAATCTCTGCAATCAAGTGCTACGGTTGTTTGTCAGTTATTAAGCGAAAATCGACCACCACAATTCACCCCCTCTTGTGGTTGTGTACTCTTGGAATTCAATAGAAGCCTACCAAGTGGACGTGTACAACTTGCTTTAACATAGAAGTTGAATTCATTGCCTTTGAATTGGCAGGTCAAGAAGTAGAATGGCTAAAAAATCTACTAGTAGGTGGGCGAGCCAGCCTACGAGTATTTCCCTTCACTGTGACTCGCAGGCAACAATCGAAGTTGCACATAACAGCGTGCACAACGGAAAGAAAAGACACATTCACATTAGACATAATGTTGTGAAACAGATGCTAAACCATGGTGTCATCTCCTTGGAATATGTGAGATTCGAGAGAAATTTAGCAAATCCACTGGCCAAGGCCTTAACCAAGTGAACAGTTCTCGAGACGTCGAGGGGGATGGGACTAAAGCCTTGCTATGGATTGAGATAATATAGTGGATACCCACATGTGGTCAAACGAAGCCATATCGATCTCAATATGCACTGCATCTCCATCCCTATAGCATACAGTAGTGCTTCTAAGAGGTTGAGCTCTTATGGTCTTAATGGATCCATAGCCTGCTGGAGTGGTGCTATTGAGACGCACTTGATGGGTTCACCAATTGATATGTGTGAGGTTGAACAAACTCTTGCTCTTAATAATTCTATAACCATGATTATAGTGGTCCATGTTGAGATGGACTTAATGGAATTATCTACGTAAGTGTAAAGGTGTGGCCACCTTTTATGAGAGACTTTAGGCTATCTCTTTAGAGCACTTATGAGACCTGAGGTGTGTGCATGACCTTAAAAGTTGCAAGTGAGTTATCACAGAATAACAATGACCATAAGGGTGATATGTGTTTTAGGAGTCTTAACTAAAATCTATCAAGTTCAAGACTTATCCACTCGATAAATTCGGTTGTTGCCTACTTTACTATGTATCAATTCAATCAAAAGACATTGATACTTAATTATCTAACTTCTCATTTGCCCAGATCGATTGTTCGCTAGTCTGTATGCCATCAGTGGGGCATTGTTGGAACTAATGGCAAAAACTAGTCCCTCTATTCCATTCCTTATCCCACATAGGAGGATGAGAAGCCCCTTGTGGGGTTTTTATTATTCCCTCCTTCTTAGACTTGTTGAATTCCTTTGGGTTTAGGGTTGTGGGGTGAGGGTAAAAATCACACACGTGCGCGCGCCGCTTGCCGGGCCGTTCCAGGCCAAGGGGGCCCTCAGCTGTGGGCTGTGGGCTTTATCTGCTAATTTTTTGGAGAGAATTTCTTTTAATATTTTCGTCTATTGGCTGCATAACTACCAAACTTGTAAATTTCTCTCCCATTTTTTCTCCTTGACGGCTAGTGGCCCTGGTGTATAGCAGCAAGAGTGGTAGCCCTATTTTTTACCCATGAATTCACTATGCGCCACGGATGCTCCCTTTTTTTTCACCTGCAGTAGCTCCACTCTAAAGTATAAATAGCATATTCCCCTACTGCTTCAAATCACACACAGCATCTCCTCTCCTCTTGTCCACTTTCTACTGTTCTCTTCTCTATTTTGGGCAATTGTAGTCTTGCATATTTCAAGCTCCTGTCCACCCGTGCATGCGTTCAACAAGCTAGCTAGTAAACATTAGGGAGCGAGCGGTTGTTGTCAATTTGCACCGAGGTCAAGCTGAAATAGCTTTCAAGACAATGGTACTCCCATGGCATAGCTCTGGTTCCCATTCCCTTGCCATTAATTTAGACCTATTTTTTTTACAACCTTTTGTTCTGGGTTCAGAGACTCACAAAGGACGGGGAGGTTTTTCTGAATGGCTTGGTTGGTTGCTTAGGGGAATAAGACTTGCGAATGGATGAGTTGAAGGATGGGTTCTATTGAGGAAGGAGTTATTTACTAGTCAAGGGTCTTTCATAGACAAAATTGTCATTTAGACAGATAATCTGAACAAGGAGGTGAGATTGATTTAGATAAATACTCGTTAATTTTAAGGCTCAATTAACAGCCAATAGTTGATATTGATCGGGTTTCATAGCTTAGTTAAGGTGTAGACTAGCTTTGAGGCATTGAGATCATAAGATTTAGACTTTCACATGACGATAAGGGAAGGAACACTATAGTCAACGATCAATTTAGTGGTCATGACTTGCATAGGCTGTTGATTGGATATACTGATAAAATGGGAGAGAGACTGGCTTACTGCCAATTCTCTGAGACTTAGATGATCAAGGCTAGAAGCTTGCAGGTGAGGTTAGGCCAATGTTATAGCTTCGGTGTTGGCCCTGTTTGGCTAGTTAAATCACCATAAAGCGGGTGAATAGTGTGATTATCAAAGTTACAAAATAATCAAAATAAAAATGATGCAAAATAAATGTAGACAAAATATGCTATTTATACAGGTTCAGCTACGCCTAGTCCTCTACACACGGTACCCCTTGCCGATGGAATTTTGAACCTTTTTCTTTTATTAGGTCGGTCGATTACATAAGATTTACTAATCATACAGCCTATGAGTTCATCCTCCAACTCTAGGTGTTCTAATGTATGCGTAGTTCCTCAACCATACTTGTGTAGTCAACCCTCCGACTAATCAACCCAACCCATAAGGAGTAAATAAATACAATAGATATGCCAAAATAAGCTCTATGTATCAAGTTCTCTCAATATCTTCTTCTTGATTTGTAAGTGTAGCTCTCTTTCTTCTATCATCTTCAGCTGCAAATGCATCCCAATTTACAGGAAATAATGTTAGAGAGGTTGGAGGATTATTAGGAAGGTGACCGTTGCATCAAAAAAGGAAGGCTGATCTTTAATATCATTTCAATGCCTTGAAGCCATATTTCAAGCCCTGGAAATCTGCACCTTTGGTTAATGTTTTCCAACGGCTACTTGCCTTATTTTGAGTTGAAGATCTTGCCAAGAGGATTATCTATAAGCTGATTTTTAGTAGCGCAATCCTTCAAAATATAAGCTAAAAAGATGTTATCATAATTAGGCAAATTTTGACATTTATAAGGATATTGACAGATAAAGAATCATGATATTAAGTTTTAGTTTTCAAATTGGAACATAGAGATGACATATTCGAATTTGAATACTAAACTATCTCTAAGATAAAATCAATCATGTCAACATCTACTTATAATCATAACACATTTAATAATAGAAACACTAAGGTATGTCCAAATATAATATGATAAATATACCAATAGACCAACTAATTTTTGTCTTTTATCAAAATATATTAATAAAATATATTGAAAGTTTAAGGTACCTAATGTTTGGGCTCCAAACTCTAGGCTTAGTTGTGATCAAGGTCATGGGCTAAATCATAATGTGGTCGATTAATATCAAACCCTTAAATGAATAAGACAAGTAATATAGTTATATTTTAAATTAGGCAGAGGAACTTTGAGTTAAGATAAATACATAGAATTTATTAGGGTGTGTTTAGTAGGGTAAAAATCATTTTTCTGGAAAATAATTTTTTTCATTTTACAGTGTTTGCTAAAACAAGGAGGAGAAATTCATTTTCAGGGGAAAATTATTTTTCTTAGAATGAAGGAAAATGTTTTCACTTTGAATAAAGTGTAAATTGATTTTATGTTTCTTGTGCTCGCACATGGTCCCACACTCTTTCTCTATTTCGTGTCTTCTGGACATATGGTTCGAAGATTAAGGAAAGTCATTTTTAGCTTTTTGGTTCATTTTTTGTTAATCAAACTCACTATCCAGGAAGTTCATTTCCCCTTTTACCAAACAACTGAAAATATAAACTGAAAATCATTTTATATGAAAAATCATTTTACATGGAAAATTATTTTCTAGGAAAATGATTTTCAACCCTACCATGCACGCCATTAGTAGATTCAATCACTTTGCATTCGAACAAATTATTAGTTTATTAAGAAAGCCAAGCTGAAGATTATACAAGAGAAAATTTTCTAGTAGAAATGGAGCCCCAGTTATCCAAATAGAAAGAGGTTTGTCCTTTTCTTATAATTATTCCACTTTTGCAATGCAAACTCGATGACACTGGTTGACGTACTAATTATACTGATTCAGTAGGTACCATGTAATTGGGAAAAAAAGGCACAATTAACTCAGCGTGGCTGCTCATTCATTTTGTTTGAGGCATTTAATCCGTAGATCATGTCACTAAGGTCCTGTTCAGTAAAATTAGCTATTCAAGTAACAGATAGCGACTCAGGCAGCAGACCACTATTTAGGTAATGGATAGCATTTCTAATTTAACCGTTAGCGGATAGTTGTTTGGACGAGCAGTTGAAATAAATGTGTTCGATAAATTTAGCTGTTGGGTTAGCTTATTAATATAAATTGACATAAAAGGATCTAGATAATTTCCAAAGCTAAAATTTCCAAAGGATATTTTCTGGCAAAAAAATATGAAACGCTACTTTTGAGCGCAAAATGTTAATGCAATTAGCTTTTCAGAAACGTTGCTTAAAACGCTAATGTGATGTTTGGTTGAATGTAATGTAATGTCGATACAATGCAATCAACTTTATAATGCAATCATGATTACTTAGTTTGCGGTAATTATAATTACAAGATAGTTCTTTTATTGCTATGCTCTCATACAACCAAACAAAGTAATAAAAACATAATTACAAACTTGTTTACATTATAAGGTTGATTACATCTAACCAAAGATTACATAAATGCTACTTAAAATACTAATCAAAATACTATATTATCGAACACGCCCTAAGTATCTAACGCCTGAAACTTTTGAAGTAAAATATGTGAGAATTGCCCACGAATTTATGGATGATTATATATGAAACGTTTGAAGCAAAATACGTGAGAATTGCCCACAAATTTTTATGGACCATTATATGAGAATTTTCCACAAGTTTGCACAAATGTATCTTATTCAAGTCATAATACTGTATCTGACATGGTTAGTCTAATACGAAATCTATAACATTAAGACATTGGAAAAAATCTTATTATATAATTGTATGAGCATTTGTGATAAAATAAATAACGTTTAGAATTAAAAGATGGGAGACATGTATCCATTTATAGTTTAACAAAATAGACGTAGTGAAGTGCTTGTTTAAAGGAAAAATAAGGGCAATAATCAACTGTAAAATGAAGATGCTATTTCATACCTTTGGTCAATTCATACATCCATAAAATTGTACATTAGTAAATGAAAAAGTAAAAACCTAATTATGTAATATGTGAATTTTAATTATTTAAAAATAAAAACATAAAAATAAAATAAAATAGCAGAAAACACGGTTAATCAAGCCTACAATGACAAATGCCATCCAAACAAAGTATCTATTCAAGTTTTAATTTGAACACAAAATCAAGGGGACAAAAATAATATTTTTACGTAATGGCTTATTACACATTGGAAGAGAAGGGGAGTGGGCAAGAATAGTTCCACTATCAAAATTGATCCCAAACAGACTCCCAAACTTACATGACTTTTAGTTAAGTATTCGAATGTAGAACCTATATTTCCAAAATATGACTTGAAGAGTTGAACATCCAGATATTTTTGGCTTTGGATTTATAGGTTATTGTTTTTTTCATCCAAAAATACCTTATTTATGGTGTCACCTTGAAAAATGAAATATACAAAGGTACATACATTTTGATATTGAAATAAACTTATCTAGTTAAACAATACAAAGAATTTATATCATGTAAGATAATTAAAGCACATTTTTTTACAATTTCATGCAAGGAACCTATATTATGTGCAACAATGAAACAACTTTTATCACAATTTATGTCGGCAAATTTATATAATTTAACTACAAAGTGATATTTTTAAATAAAAATATTATTTAATTGCATAATACATCATATTTTGTCTTTTTAAGCAATTAATTAGAAACCTAATAAAATACAAAACAAATAAATAATACATATTATTTATTAATTTATATTGGAAAATTCATAGAGTTTTAGAACTTATTTTGTTCAAGAGAAATCTTATTTAATTTTACAACACATTTCATCTTGTATTTTCAACAATTAAGTAGAAAGCAAGCGTATTTGCAGCAATTAATTAGAAAGTTGAAAGAGGTACCACAATCTATTCTACGTATAACAAGATGTTGAACTACTTCGACAAGCCTGCACGTGAGGTATCCAGCGTCTGATGTTCTATCAACTAGAATTGATTGCTGGGAGAGATATGTGAATTGGTACTAGCACCTTTTTTTTTTATTAATATATGTTGGAAAATTGTTAGACTTTAACAACAACTTAATTTTTTTGAGAAAAATATAATTTAATTTCATAATGCATCACATCTTGTATTTCTAAACAATTAAGTAGAAAGTTAAAAAAATTCAAAAATCAAATCAATAATAACATGATAAATGTCCACAAAACAACAAATGTATTCGCTTTTTGTATAGTATATTAGACATTAAACATGAGTGTGAGAATTTTTAGTTAGAGCAATTTTTCCAAGTCCTGAGGAGAGAAAATATATGAAAAGAAAAAGGGAATAGTGGAGATGGCTTTAATTAAAGAGAAAGAAAGAGAGAAGCAACCCCGCCCCCGGCTATCAGCAGTGATTGAAACCGGAGTCTTCGCCGATAATTAGCTTAATTAAAGCAGGCCTAGATTTGATTGAGGATGCAGCTAGCTGGCCTTGACAAAAGCAGCGAGGAGGGAGAGAGGAGGGAAGGCTTGGTTTATCTCAAGAGGAGGTTGTTATGTCCAATCCTCAGCAACTTTGAAAATCAACGCGGTGTAGTTACATTGACAATTAGTTACGTTGACAATGAAAAAGCCAAAGTAAAATGAATCAATGTAGACAAGCAACCACCCCCTCCCAAAAAAAGAAAAAAAGAAAATTATTTTGCAAAAAAAAAAAAAAAGAAATAATACCTCAAAATCATATCATTGATCAATTACAAGGGATAGGACAACACAACTTCACATATAATCAACTTGACATCAATTATACTAAAAATTGTCACTCAATACATGAGAATATATCCAGTGAATGATTACAACTATTAAATAAAAATAAAGAGTATAAAGTTTATAGATGGGTTGATTGGGTTGAAGCACATTTGGTGCTTTCTTAAAGGAAGAAACGCTTCCACTGCACTGGTTAATAAATATATAAATGTGATCCTCTTCTAAGGTACGACAGTCCGTCAAACTCCTTTGATGTAATAAGAGGAGTCCTGAACTAACTATTTAACCCAATGCTGAAAATAATAATGTCATATGAGAAATTACTTGTGTAAAAATCTGTTTAGTATGAGAGGGAAAATCCACTTGGAAAACAATTTCTAAAAGATTAAAGATTTCCACCAAAGGAATACAGGCAGTAGCCACACTACTAAACTCTTCAGAAAGTAGAAGGGTATATAATTTTGATGATTAAACAATAGTAGTTCGAAAAGTGGAAGACAACTCAGAAAGAAAGTTAATCAAGGAGTTTAGATGCTTCGATAAAAATATGAGATGATGTAAATCAGTATGCTCTCAACTTGGCTATTCATGTCTTTCACATGCTGCATAAGAAACACAACTCAGGAAGAATATGAGGAAAAAGTTAAGATTACCACCCACTGCCAACCCACAAACATAGGGAGAAAAAGCTGTATTTAGGGGATCATATATCATAGCAACAACTCACTAACTGCATATACCACGAAATAATGGGCATTTAGTAATCAACTTTTCTACCTCCATAATAATGTAGTTAAAGATGTTATTTACTTAGGGAGAAAAAATAGGAATTAGTTTAACTTAATAATCCACCAATCAACAACAATAACAACGGCAACAACAACTTTTATTGTTGATTCCATTTGCGCAGGTTTGGAGATATTCAGATGTAAGCAGTCTTACGTTTGTAAGTATCACTACCCACAAAGAAGCCGGTTCCAAATCAACAAATAGTAAATAGCACTTCAATAACAATTAAAAATATTTTTTGATTTTCTAATCACATAAAAATCCAACAATCCCCGACATGAAATCAAAATACCTTATTTTGCAACGATTTTTTGTAATAACATTGAGCACAACATACCATGCAATGGGCATGTGGTATCTTTTGTGTTTGAACCAACACTTTGTGTTATTGAGCTTCGACTTCATGGAATAAAGTAATCTTTTTATTCAACTACAATCCCTTTGGCCAAATCTCTACTCACCACGTACATGGCATTGATTCTTTTTCATCAAGGTTCACCATTGGTAGCGTGCTCTAATGATCACGCACAATATCTTGTTTCGTGAGTATCCATTAGGGAGTAGCCCAAATATCCCATAGTGGTGAACCCACCACCACGCTTACTACATGAACCTCCAAGTGTATCCTATGACTACCACCTCATAACATCACGCCTTAGGTTCACTAAGTGTTACCTTTCACCTATACTTCTTTTGAAAGAGGGCATAAGGTTAGACTAGGAAAAGTAACTCAACCTTAAAAATTTCTGCAACCTTCAAAGAGCACTTGTCATAGGAATGGGACCCAAAACTTCTGCTAAAATATAGTATCCTCTTTCGTTCACCCATCAGTTTTGTTGTTACCTATTGAACATCCATTCACGGGATCACTACGGTGACTATTTGATGGGCTTCATTCCTATTCCCCTCAGCATTTCAAATATTTGTTAACACCTAGTAAATCCATAACATTATTTTCTGACCTGAGAAAGTTGACAAAAACCACACCAAAGGAAATCAATTGTCTTGTAGACTTTTCCTCCACTCTGAAGTCCCTTCTTTTCTCATTGAAATTTTTACATTTAACCTTCATTATAGTAGCTTGGCAATCACAATGGATCAAAATAGAAAGAATGGGCTTAGGCATCAATGGAATCCGACAAGAAATTTTTAAGCGACTTAACCTCGACACATGTTACATCTAAAGCAACAGATTCAAGTTGTATAGTAGAGCGAGCTGCAATTTTTTGCTTAGTAAACTTCCATGATATGGCGCCACCCTCTAATGTAAACACCAACCCACTAATAGATTTTATTTGATGTGAATCAGGGATTCAGTTTGCATCATTGAATCCTCCTAAAACAGCAGGATAACCACAACAATGTAGTCCATACCATGGTCTCCTTTGGATATTGAAATATCGTTTTTACAGCATGCCAATTATCTATATTGGGATTGTCGATATATCTAGATAGTTTGCCTACTACATAGGGCATATCAAATCTGGTATAACTTGTCAAATGCAACAATGACCCAATGCTTTGTGAGTACTTAAAGGCAGGAAATACTTTCCCCCATATTTTTCCTTAATTTCATAGAATGGTAAAATGGAGCCGACAAAGGTTTGACATCTCCACAATGAACTTTTCACATCCTCATAATGAAACTTTTTCAACAACTCCTCAAATAATGGCGCTCCGTTAATGCAATGCTTCATTTCTTATCAACTTAATATCTGAAATAACATCAAGTCACTCCGTCAACGCAATGCCTCATTTCTTATCAACTTAATATCTAAAACAACATCAAGCAGACTAAAGTCCTCCATCTCACAATGCTCAAATAAAAATGACTTAATATTCTTAAATTACATCAAGATCACCACAAAATAACGATATAGCATCCACATATATGCACAAAATTATGCAAAAAACATTAACTTGCTTCATATAAGAACATTTATTATCAGCATTAATGGCAAAACCATTGGAAAGTGTCACTTGATCAAATTTCTAATGCCATTGTTTGGGAGCTTGTTTTAATCCATTGTTAAGCTTGTCGAGAGCTACAAATTTAACCACTACTTCGGTTATTAAATACTTTTTATAGCATAGGAAAGTAGGGATCGATCCACGAGGAAAGATTGTTTTAAAAAGGCTAGCTTAATCCTAAATGATCTTATTAATCTAATTTATTAAATCTAATCTTAATAATTCTAAAATAATTAAAATCTAATGAATAAAAATCTGGAAAAACACCCAATGATGCTCCTAAATATTTTGGATTATATTCTGGAAAGAAAACAGCCAAATAGTAGCTGAAATTCTAATTAAAAATCAAAACAGCAAATAATAATCCGAAGATAAATATTAAAAATGTCAAACAGTAACCTAAAATATTATCATTCAAGTATATAAGCTTATGACTCCTCAATTGTATCCAAATAATTTCAGAAAAATCAAATCAGAAAATTACCACAGAATATCAATGCAGAGTATTAAATCCGAAATTAGAAATAAAATAATCTGCATAAATATAAATACAAAAATAAGCAATAAAATTACCCTACTTCTATGACACAATTTTCTGGACTTAACAATACCTAATAATCATGAATTAACAATTAAAATCGAAATTTTCAGAATTAATAACCTAAAAACCTGCACATATCCAATTCACAAAATAATTCAGAAAAATTATCAAATAACTTCCAAAAATTACGGAATTAAATATGGACAGACTAGGACACTAAATAAACTCTAGGAACTGATAAAGATTGAAAAAGAACAAAAATAGCTATTTTTAGTCTAATTTCTAACAAACCAGTAATTAAATATTAAAACTGAATATAAATCAATCTAAAATTATAACCACTCTAAAAATAGAAATCTAAACTATCTAAAATTACCTAGACACTCCTAAAATACTATACTTTGGGGAGGGTGAAGCTAATAAAAATAGAACAAACCAAGCAAATTAACTTTAAGCAACAAATAATGATAAAAAATTGTCAAATTTATGAAGGATACTTTGTATAATCTCAATCCACCATGCAAATTAATATTTATCATTAACACACAAGTTAATTTCATTCATGAGTTAAACTGTAAAAGACATCTACCAGCGGTTCTTCCCCGTTTTTCCTTATATTCTAGTTTAATTAAGTCCATCCTTAATATAAACCCTACTAGTTTTGATAATCCTCACAGCAGCGCAAAAATTTAATCAAACTAGAGCATTAATAATTAGAAAAATATCATTTAACACTTTGTAACCAATTTACCAGCAAATCGATTTAACAAAGATCTAAAGCTATTACCTAATTAAAAGAGATGGGTTTGAGCCATCCATGATTAATTAAGGTGATACCTAAGCATAAAAGACTATAACTTTAATGTATTATAGTCTTCTAAACTATCAATCGAAATTGTACTAAACTAAGTAGCATGCATTCTAATTTATTTAACACAAATATCGTAAACGATAAACGTTAATCGCTATAGAATCATGAATATGAATCAACTAGGCAATAAAGCATAAAACTTATTTCAAAATAGTAAATTTAGCATGGCTTCAAGAAGATTATACTAAGTAAAAAGGAATTACTCAGTCATATTAAAAATCATATCACAAAATTCACCCAAATAATTTATGTTTGACAATAAACTAAACACAAAAGAAAGAAGAAAAAAATATATAAAAATCAAAATAGGAAGAAGAAAGAGCCGTGAGTGATGGTGAGGAGGATTGATGAAGGACGTGATGATGGAGCGTGGGTTGATGGAGAAGGGATGCCGTGATATTATGGAGAAGGGGTGAGAGTTTGATGAGATAGTGATCGTGGGTTCTAGGTGATGAAGGACGTGGTGGAGGTGCGCAGAGTGTGAATGATGGGGCGTGGGGGTTGGTGGTGATTAATGGAAGATGATGATGATGAGATTTATGGTGAGGAGAGGCCTGTGATTTGAAGATGATGGAGATGATGATATATCATAGGGAAGAAAAAAGGGGTGTGATTAGGGTTAGTTAGTTAGGGTTTCTTTCATCTCTTCCTTAGATTTTTTCTCCTTCAAGACTTCTAGCCTTTTCCCAACTCTTGAAACCCTAGCCCAAACTAAATAATTATAAAAATAATTTTTTCCATAATTATTATTCTTGGATCGTCTTTATAGCTAAGCGTGTAAAACCCGCGCTTTGACGACTTGTCTTCTCCTTTTTATTTTATTAATGCCTAACCTGGAAAATATAAACAATAAAGTAAAATAGACGCAAAATGTGTAAAATATAATCAAAATAATTGTTAAAACAATGCATAATTTTTTAGCTTAATAAATTCCCCCACACTTGGACTTTGGACGTCCTCGTGCAAAGAAATCTTAGACTCGATTTAAACTTACCCTCTTTCTTTCTTATAAAGTCATACATACTATGATATTCATACTAGGCCTTAGCTGGCTTTAAAAATTGTTCTATTGAAAATTAATTAGTTTTTCCTCCAATAAGTGAATAACTGCTAGACATCCAACTACTATCAGAGAGTTTATTCATCAGACTCACAACATTTCCATAATGAAGTAACAAGATCAATAATTATCTAGCTCTATTAAACATGCGTACACCGATCAAGAGATCTAAAACATTTGCAATAGAAAAGTTGAAGTATGGTATGGCTATGAGACAATTAAACTAGAAAGAATAACTCATTGATATTGATTCTAAAGTTGCCTTGTACTTTTTGCTTCTTCTTCTTCTTCTTCTTCTTCTTCTTTCTTCAAACTCCACTTTCGCACATATTCGAGGCCCATATAGGGTTTTAGAAATTAAACACTTCCTGTCTCACTCTCACCCGAATAGAGGTGCTGGAGCAATATTTCATTCTCATCATTACTTTTATTTATTTTATTGACTCACTAGTATGGGAAGTAAGCTTTTCAGTGGCAGTATTGCCTCAAAGGGTAGCACCCAGTAGCGCATGTCTTAAAGGGGTACTTGTCATTCCCGACTTGGACTCTCTCTCTCTCTCTCTCTCTCTTTTTTTTTGGGAGTTATTCTACTAATTCAATAGTCTAGGAAATAGGTCAGGTCATTTTATTGCCTCTAAACGGCTATATAACATGATAAAATAAGATGAATAATTATGACAGTTACTAATTAAAGAGATATATGAGGATCAACTCATACTTCTCTGAAAGACAGCTAGCATGCTTAGAAGTCTTCACTGATGGAAGAATAAACTACAAAATAGTTAAGGAAAAAAAAAATTTTAAACAAGCAAGCCTAGAATAAACTCATATCATGCATTATTTATAAGAAAAAAAAAATTTCCTCGATTTTCTTTGTTTTTTTTTTTTTTAAGAATAAAAACTGCAAGAATTCAATACAGGGTGCACCTCCCCACACTTAATTCATGCGTTGTCCCTAATGCATGCAAAAAGATAGAAATAGTGAAAATAAAAGCAAAATTAAATGAGTACTTTCCTAAAAACGTTGGGTTGCCTCCCAACCAACGCCTTCGTTTATAGTCGTTGGCTCGACTTCATGAAGCTCCTAGATCCTTTAGTTGGATCTCTTCCAATAAATCATTATTAATCTGGTAGGGCACTTTTTGAAACTCAACATGAGCAAGACTCTTAGTAAGTACAGTCAAAAATTCATCTTCATTGGACAAGTCATGAATATTTTGGGGGAACTCATCAATAACATCAAGTGCATACATATAATTCACATCAGTAGGGAATCTCATGACATTAAAAATGTTAAATTTAATCACTTCACCATCAAATTCCATGGTTAATGTTCCTTCATGCACATCAATTTTAGTCCTAACTGTTTTTAAAAATGGCCTGCCAAGTAAGATGGGAATATCATGACATGCATCACCCATGTTCATCACATAAAAATCAGCAGGAAACACAAGTTCATTCACTTGGACTAAGACATCCTCTAACACTCCATCTGGGTAAATACTGCTCCTATCAGCTAACTGAAGCACTGCACCAGTTTTCTTTAACTTTCCTAAGTTCAGTTTGTCATAAACAAACCAAGGCATAACATTAATGGAAGCACCCAAATCAAGCATACCCTTATCAAAGTAGAGATGTCCTATTTTACAAGGAACAGAGAACACACCTGGGTCTTTGCACTTAGGGGGAAGTTTTCGTTGAAAAACAGCAGACAAATTTTCCCCCACACTTACCTTTTCATTCCTTATTAACTTCCTTTTGGTAGTACATAATTCTTTCAAGAATTTAGCATGACGAGACAACGGTTTAATGGCATCAAGGAGAGGTGTGTTGATCTCTACCTTCTTTAATATCTCTAAAATATCTTGGTTAGCCTCATTCACCTTAGAAGTAGGGCTTCGAAATCTAGTAGAAAAGGGTGGAATTGGTTTATAAGGTTCTCTTTAGAGAACACACCTGGTAAGGCTGAGATGGTAACCTATTTTGCATTTGAGCCTACAAGTTGGTAACTATGATATCAGTTGCTATCTGTCTCTCTTGAGCCTGCTTAAGAGTTGTCTCCAAAATCTGGAACCTATCATCCATCTTCTTAAGGACTTGTTCAAGTAGGAAGTTGGTCTTGTCTTGACTAGAAGGTTGACGAGATGTTTGGTCAAAATCAGACGGATTGATTTGAGGGCCACACCTAAGATTAGGGTAGGGTGGTCTCTCCATCTTTCATTATAAGTGTTAGAATAGGGATTATACCTCCTTTGACCTTGATTAGAATAGACAGCATTAACATTACCCTCTTGAAATGTTGGACATACATCAGTGGGATGCCCCTCTAGACAACAAATGCCACATATGACTGCTTTTTGTACTCTCCAATGACAATCTTATTCAACATGGCAATAATGTAAGATAAGTGTCTCTCTATAGATGAACTAGAACCAATCTCATTAACCCTTTTAATTTGTGACTCTCTAGCACCAAACTGCTGAGTATTTTGGGCCATTAAATTGAATAAGTTTCTAGCCTCTACAGGAGTTTTATTAACTAGAGCCCTTCCACCAGCAGCATCAACCATATTACGATCCATAGGAAGCAAACCCTCGTAAAAATACTGAATCAACAACTATTCAGTTATTTGATGTTGGGGCCAACTAGCACACAATTTATTAAATCTTTTCCAGTACTCACAAAAAGTTTCCCCATTTATTTGTTTGATTCCACATATATCCTTCCTAATAGATCCAATTCGGGATGCTGGAAAAAATTTCTCTAAAAATAATTTATGCAATGCAGTCCATGTAGAAAAAGATCCAGTAGGCATGTAATACAACCAATCCTTAGCATTACCAAGTAAAGAAAAGGGAAAGTCCCTCAATCTAATTTGGTCCTTAAAAATTCCCTCAGGCACCATAGCAGAGTATGAAATAAGAAATTCACTAATATGACAATATGGGTCCTCTCCAACTAATCCATGAAACTTAGGTAATAGATTGATGAATCCAGAGTTCAATTTTAGAGGTTTGTCTAATGTAGTATAAGTAATGGACATGGGTTGGGTTTCTAGGTTAGGGGCAGTAAGTTCCCGAAGAGTGGACATTCTTACCTCTTTAATCTTAAGACTTACTGATTTAGAACAACCTTTTTTTTGTTTTTATCTACTAATGTTTGCTCATAAATTTCCTTACCACTCCTTAATCTCGGGCAATCTGCAAAAATTAAAATAAAAACAATAAAAGTAGTAAAATTAGATAGAACTAACTAGCAATTTTATTTTCTTTCCCTAGCAACGACGCCAAAATTTGTTAAGCTTGTCGAGAGCTACAAATTTAACCACTACTTCGGTTATTAAATACTTTTTATAGCATAGGGAAGTATGGATCAATCCATGAGGAAAGATTGTTTTAAAAAGGCTAGCTTAATCCTAAATGATCTTATTAATCAAATTTATTAAATCTAATCTTAATAATTCTAAAATAATTAAAATCTAATGAATAAAAATCTGGAAAAACACCCAATGATGCTCCTAAATATTTTGGATCATATTCCGGAAAGAAAACAGTAAAAAGCTTTCCTAAATAATCTAAAAAAATAAAAATAGAATAGTAGCTGAAATTCCAATTAAAAATCAAAACAGTAAATAATAATCGAAGATAAATATTAAAAATGTAAAACAATAACCAACAATATTATCATTCAGGTATATAAGCTTATGACTCCTCAATTGTATCCAGATAATTTCAGAAAAATCAAATTAGAAAATTACCATAGAATATCAATGCAGAATATTAAATCTGAAATTAGAAATAAAATAATCTGCATAAATATAAATATGAAGATAAGCAATAAAATTACCCTACTTCTAGGACACAATTTTCTGGACTTAACAATACCTAATAATCGTGAATTAACAGTTAAAATCGAAATTTTCAGAATTAATAATCTAAAAACCTACACATATCCAATTCACAAAATAATTCGGACAAATTATCAAATAACTTCCAAAAATTACGAAATTAAATATGGGCAGACTAGGACACTAAGTAAACTTTAGGAAGTGATAAAAATCGAAAAAGAACAAAAATAATTATTTTTAGTCTAATTTCTAACAAACTGGTAATTAAATACTAAAACTGGATATAAATCAATCTAAAATTATAACCACTCTAAAAATCAAAACCTAAACTATCTAAAATTACCTAGACACTCCTAAAAGACTACACTTTTGGGGGGGGTGATTGAAATTATATTGAAGCTAATAAAAATAGAACAAACCAATCAAATTAACTCTAAGCAACAAATAATGATCAAAAATTGTCAAATTTGTGAAGGATACTTAGTATAATCTCAATCCACCATGCAAATTAATATTTATCATTAACACACAAGTTAATTTCATTCATGAGTTAAACTGTAGAAGACATCCACCAGCGGTTCTTCCACGTTTTTCCTTAGATTCTAGTTTAATTAGGTCCAGTCCAAATATGAACCCTACCAGTTTTGATGACCAGCGCAAGAATTTAATCAAACTACAGCATTAAGAATTAGAAAAACATCATTTAATACTTTGTAATCAATTTACCAGTAAATCGATTTAACAAAGATCTAAAACGATTACCTAATTAAAAGAGATGGGTTTGAGCCATCTATAATTAATTAGGGTGATACCTAAGCATAAAAGGCTATAACTTTTACGTATTATAGTCTGCTAAACTATCAATCGAAATTGTATTAAACTAACTAGTATGCATTCTAATTAATTTAACACGAATATCATAAACAATAAACGCTAATCACTATAGGATCATGAATATGAATCAACTAGGCAATAAAGCATAAAACTTATTTCAAAATAGTAAATTTAGCATGGCTTCAAGAAGATTATACTAAGTAAAAAGGAATTACTCAGTTATATTAAAAATAAAATCACAAAATTCACCCAAATATTTCATGTTTGACAATAAACTAAACACAAAAGAAAGAAGAAAAAAATATATAAAAATCAAAATAGGAAGAAGAAAAAGCCGTGAGTGATGGTGAGGAGGATTGATGAAGGACGTGATGATGAAGCGTGGGTTGATGGAAAAGGGATGCCGTGATATTATGGAGAAGGGGTGAGAGTTTGATGAGATAGTGATCGTGGGTTCTAGGTGATGAAGGACGTGGTGGAGGTGCGCGGAGTGCGAATGATGGGGCGTGGGGGTTGGTGGTGATTGATGGAAGATGATGACGATGAGATTTATGGTGAGGAGAGGCCTCTGATTTGAAGATGATGGAGATGATGATATATCATAGGGAAGAAAGGAGGGGTGTGATTAGGGTTAATAAGTTAGGGTTTCTTTCATCTCTTCCTTAGATTTCTTCTCCTTCAAGACTTCTAGCCTTTTCCCAACTCTTGAAACCCTAGCCCAAACTAAATAATTATGGAAATAGTTTTTTCCACAATTATTATTTTTGGACCGTCTTTATAGTCAAGCGTGTAAAACTCGCGCCTTGA
Source organism: Carnegiea gigantea (assembly GCA_029747015.1). Taxonomy (NCBI): domain Eukaryota; kingdom Viridiplantae; phylum Streptophyta; class Magnoliopsida; order Caryophyllales; family Cactaceae; genus Carnegiea; species Carnegiea gigantea. The sequence goes on from JAKOGI010000619.1 coordinate 358,032, forward strand.
CGACTTGTCTTTGCCTTTTTATTTTATTAATGCCTAACCTGGTAAATATAAAAAATAAAGTAAAATAGACGCAATAATGTGTAAAATATAATCAAAATAATTGTTAAAACAATGCATGATTTTTTGGCTTAACATCCATATAATGATTTCACGAGCTTAAATACATTTTTCTCTTGTCTTGCTATAGCAGAGCCCTTAGGTAGTTTCATACAAATTTCCTTCTCCACATATCCATTCAATAAGGCTATCTTAACATCCATGTAATAAATATGTAAGTTATGTATAGAAACCAATAGCAATCAATGCTCTAATAGAATAATCTTAGAAACTAGAAAATATTTGTCAGAGAAATCCAGCCCTTCTACTTGTGTAAAACCTTACACACACTGCAAAAAAAATGTCGTATAGAGACGGAGGATTCAATGACGAAAAAATATAATTTAGCAATAGATTTTTTAACTCGGCGATGGAAATGAACTGTCGCATTTTTTTTTTATCGTTAAGGAGGCAGCGACAAAATTTGAAAATTCCATCGCCAACAGGGGATGGAACTTGCGAGGGATATGGAGAGGTTGCAGAAACCGAATGTGCGTAAGTGGGCGACGGAACCCACATGTAGCGACAGAAATTCTATCGCTAATGCTGATGGAATGCAGATTCCATCGCCATACCACTCTTGTCTTAAAAGAAAATTCGCCACAGCGGACGATCCATTGTCTATCTGTTACTATTTTTGCCCTTTAAAATAATTTTTTTTTCAAGTATCCCACTTTACAATACATCTCATTTCGTGCAAGAAAAAATGCATCGAGGTGAGTATCCATAACCAAGCCAAACATCACGTGCAAATCAAATTCTTTCAAGTGTCTCATCGCAATTCACATCACAAATTCATACAGTACTTGAAAATATAAGTGTACTTAACAGCTCCATAGGTAACAAAGTAAAATAGAGATGGAAATGCACATATATAGGCAAAGAATGGAGAAGATAAAAGCAAACAACTCAGGAATCAATCATCGAGGTGAGCATCACTATACTTTTCATCCTCATCCTTGTCCTCATTCTCTTCAACATATTGTAGAGGGTTAGTTAAGGGAGGTTGCAAACCCGAACCAGAAGCTTGTTGCATTGGGAAAAAAAAAAAACCGCCATTTGCTGATTCATACTTATCATTTGTTGGCTCATCATTTGAGTGGACTCCTCTAAGCGCTTACATTTCTCCATAAGCATCTGATATATGTCTGCTTGCGAAGTAAGCTCACCCCAAAGTTGGTCACCGTATCCCTTAAATCATTCAACTCCTGTTGGGAGATCACATCACCTATACCTACTGAAAATCATGTATATGAAGTATACATTAGTGACAATGACTTAACTCATCCTAAAGAGACATTGTGCACAATTTTTCCATTAATGATCAAATACGAATAGTGTTTAAATTTACTGTATCGGATCTTTGAGAGGGACTGAAGTAAGAGGACTTCCTAATGTTGACAGCATCATCTCCAACACCGTAAATATAACCCTTTTTGTTCATATAGGCCTTCACCCACAACTCATTTGGATTTGGAAGTGATTGAGATGGATCTTGGGAATTGCCATCTGAGGTCCCTTGAGAGTTTATGACATTCTGAAATTCTTGTTCAAAGGATTTCGACGATATCACAACATTTGCAAAAAATCAAATATATCATAGTTAATAAAAGTGTATAAACCAATAATTAAGATTGACCATTTAGAATACCTTACGTATGTTTGTTTTGATTTCTCATCCATCCAATGTCCATCTTCTTTGCCATGAAGTTGTGAGTGCGGGCAAATGACTCAGCAATTATCGGCTCTGTCCCAAGTTGTTCCCTCTACATGTCAAACAAATTCAAAAAACACATTATCCACCGCAGTCAAAAATAAGTAGAAAAAGTTGTAAGATGTACAGTTGGTTACCAGACGCCTCCTGTGCTCATGTATAGGGATCGATCCAAAAGTGTGGAAAGATGGTCCAAGACTAGCTGTATCATCAAGCTAATTTTTTTAGGTTTTTCGGAAAATTTCTTGTATGATTCGTTTGCCCAATGTTGTTGGAGTCCTTTCCATTACTCATCACCGAGCCATGTAGGTTGCTTGTTGTACTTCCGTGCTTTGCCAAAGGAGTCCCTCACGTGTATTGCCTCTATTTTTAAAATTTTTCTTGTTTCAATCTTGATAGAGAGGATCCCAGGTGAACCACTTCTACAAATAAGAAAACAGGAAATACATCAAATAATGTCATAATAATAAATCAAGTACATATAAAGTGTTAATATATAGTCACTGTAGTTACATTGAACTCTGCGAACCACAAGTCTTGAACTTGTTTAGGCACTTTACCCTAAGAAGGCCAAGGTGCATTGTATTTTCCTTGGAAGTTAAGAGAATCATATTAATAGCACCTTCCTTTGGGAGAAACCGATTGAGACAGAAAAAATCAATTAACGTGACATTACGCAAAACGCTTGAAGCACGAAACATATAACAATTATCCCTCTTACCTGTTGCCATTTACCACAATATATGTCTTTGGTCAAGTGGTTCTGTGACTAAACTATGCTTCACAATCTTTAATTCCAATGTTTTGTTAGGACTGGTTACAGTTCAGTTTGACAGTTTGGAGAGTAGGGTTGATAGTACTGGCAACAAGGGTATTGGTTGGAAAATTATATGCAAATTGTTGGGAAATGAATGTCTAGTTAGGGATGTATGAGGTGTGAGGAAGGAAAGACCCCATAGAAATAGTTCGAAATTGAGTGAGGATTATTCCTAGAGCACCTAGCGTGTGAGGTATTTGGGAGGAAGTTGAATCAATGTCTATTGCACTGGGATGTGCACTGAAGCTCCTACGCCCTTTTCCTTGACCTCGAGTAGAAGACTTATCTCGAGGGGGGTGGAATCCATGCCTGAAATAGTTGACAACAAATATAAGTACAAATAACGATTATACATATCAACAATTTAGTCACACACCATAATAGTTAGAACATCAAGTTTCAAAATTAAAACGTATGATAAAAGTACATGGTAACCACTGAAATATATAACAATTTCAACTTATACATCCACCAATGATGTAGAGGGGCATTCATAGTCTGCTCAAGCAACAATATTCATGAAAGTTATTGGATTAGTATTAATTTTAATTTATATAATTATAATTATATAAATTTCTCAACTATATATTACATATATTTTAATAGCCAAACATAATATTAATTAATCCACAAAAATATATATAAGTGCATCCATTTAAATATATATATCATTAGAAACATGCGTTATATAAGCTATATAATTGAATATGTAAAGATATACGGTAACGTACTTACATGAAACTTTTCAAATATTCATGTTCCACTAGTTTCACATTAGCACACAACCCACATTATAGCATCAACTTTATGCTGACAATCTCATTGAAATATATAATCTAATATTAACAACTATTTTTTTTTAAAACATGCCAATTTACATAAATTATTCATTTCAATTCCACCTAATTTCGCATTCGACATATAAAATGCAATAATTTTATACATTTACTTATAAACTTTTACAAATATATTTCTATTCTTACAAATTTCATAAAACTAATAATACATTCAAACTTTAGCATCTTATTGCACTAACATATCACATTTTAATTAAAATTATCAAACCTAAACCCTAAATTGCATTGAGGAAGATGTTGAAGCAAATTGGAGCAATAACTTCACGCAAATTTGATGATTCAACCAAAACATAAACTAATTATGAAATTTTAACAATGTAATGCAAAAATCTATGGAAATTAAAACTACAAAAAGTGAGAGAAAACAACCTACCTGAAAGGCGGCGTTTTGGAAGCAAAACGGGACTGGTAGACGGGCGGTGGCAACGGGTAGCAGCGGTTGATGGTGGGCAGGAGGCGGCGGTGATCACGGGGGGGTTGGGGCTCTCAGTCTCTCTCTCTCTCTCTCTCTCTCTCTCTCTCTCTCTTCTCGAAGTTTGCAGCATCGAGTGAGTACAATGAGAACCAGATCTGGTTCTTTTAATCCACCTCAGCGACGGACCAGCGACGGAAATTTCACTGCCAATTTCAAATTTTTTTAAACAAACACTGTTTGATGATGTATTTTCCATCTTTAGGTGTTAAAAAAATTAAAATACACTCTCTAGGGTCAAAAAAAGGCAATGGATTAGCTGTTCCATTGCTAAATATGTCACCCACTCTGATACATTTCAGAAGCAGATTATTCGCCGCTATTTCCGCCGCTATCTTATACGGATTTGAATCCGTCACTAATTTCTGTCATTACTTCTTACTTTTTTAGGAGTGACAATGAGTCTAACTTTATACTTATCAATAGAACTATCGGCTCTTAATTTTCTTTTAAAAGTCTGTTTGGATCTAATTGGTTTGCAACTAGTTGGAAGAAAATCAATCAAAACCAAAGTGCTACACTCATTCTTGAGCAAATAAGTCATAAAGTTAGGACCAAAATCCTTTGCAATTGTTCGTCTTTTGCTCCTTAGTGGAACATCATTATCATTTTCAAAATTCGGATTTGAAACCAAATTAGGGCTAGACTCATCCACTTGCAAAGAAACTTTACTTTTCAACAGAAAAATATTTTCAAAGAAACTAGAATTACGAGATTCCCAAGTAGTATTATTGGAAATTTTAAGAATCTTAGAGTTTACCACCAAAAAACAAAAAACCAATGAGTATTATTGTTAGGGGTATATCTAGTGAACACACCATCGACTATTTTAGAACCCAATTTTCTTTTATGAACAGGCAAAACATAAACTTTAGTCAAACATCCCTACACCTTGAGGTATTCCAAAATTGGGCTTTTTATTTTCCACAACTCATAATGGGTCTTATCAGAACTTTTTTTTTTTAAAATAATGAATTCTATTCAAAATGCAACAAACAGAACATAAAACTTCACCCCACAAATTATTTGCCAAACCTAAACTAGTTAAATGTTGTTTAGAATTCGATTCTTTCTTTCTACAACGCTGTTAGATTGAGGTGCATATCTAGGTGTCATCAGATGTATTACTCCATGATCTTCAGAAAATTAATCCATCTCTATTGAAGCAAATTCATCACATCTATCGGATCGTAGAATTTTAATCTTCCTCTCTATCTAATTTTGCATCTCAGCTTCATATACCTTAAATTTATCGAACATGTCACTCTTACAAGTAAGCAAATAAACTTAGCAATATCTAGAGAAGTCATCAATACATGTGATAATATATCTTTTACCACCGAGAGTCTGAATACTACTGTGCCCACATATCTATGAGTCAATTCAAGCAACTTGGTATTTTGTTTCCACCACCAACTTAAAAGACTTTCTAAGTTGTTTAGGCAGAATACATGCTTGACATTTTTCTTTCACATTGAAAGTGGATTTGGGAATAAGGCCTAGGCCATCATGTGTCTGATTGACTGCAATACATGTGGCAAAGTCTACCATCCCAAGGATTAGAGTGTTCAACGTTTGACACATAATGAACTGTCAGCAACATTACTCACTCTAGGATCAACAACATTCAGCCTAAAGAAGCCATCACTGGTCAAATAACCTTTGTACACAAATGTACCATGTCTAGTAATCACAGCTATGTTGTGTGCAAAAATATCTTTATGATCACGTTGATTCAAAAAGAAGGCACTAACAAGAATTTTTCTTAATATTAGGATCATGAAACACACCATCCAACTCAAGAGATTTATAAGACGACAATTTTAATTTAAGCCTTCCTACTTTAAAAACAAGAGCAATATTTCCATTGCTCATACTTACCATTTTACTTTACCATTTGTTGTAGGAATAAAGACATGCTAATTAGCACATACATGAACATAAGTATCAAAATCAACAATCCAACCATTGTTATCACCAATGGCATATAACATAGCATTAGAAACAACCCTAAATATTTCAAACTCTATGTATCATGGTCAAATTAAAATTGGATGAATCAAAGCAGTAAATAAAGTCTCAAAATTTTTTTTTTTCCAACAATATAAACCCAAGGTCACAACACGTCTTAACAATTAAACAGATAAATCAAGGCTCAACAATTGCTGTAATTTTACACTTGTAACAGGACACTTCAACAATCCAGTGATTAATTGAGGCTAATAAGCAAGCCAATAAAATGCATGCTTTTCTTTTGTCAACAATTAAATCAGCCAAGATGAGACAAGCAAAATGAATCAAACACAGAATGCTTAATCAATCATGAACTAAAACCACACAGTAAATTATAGAATGGAATTTTTCCCGTAATATAGCAATCATGTAATCACGTGTATCAACTAAAGCTCACATACCACTAAAACCATATGATTATCAAACTTGAATCAACAAAACATTTATGCAATAAGACAAGCAACTGTATGATATTGTAGGTCAAACAATATGCAACCTATTTGTACCGTTTTTCCTCTCTTAGATTATTGGAAACATAAATATGAAATAGTATCTCCAAATGATATATATTATTGATCAACTCAAAAACATAAGACAACACAACTCGGAGACAAAGTTATATATAATCAACTTGACATCAATTACAACAGAAATTCTCACTCACTTCATGAGGATATATCAAACGAATGATTACAACGGTTAGATAAAAATAAAGAGTATAAAGTTTAGCGATAGCATGATTGGGTTGAAACATGTTAGATGCTTTCCTAGGAGAGGAAAAGCTCTGGCTGCATTGGCCGATGAATGTATAAATGGTACTCTCCAAAGGTTTGATAAACCGTAGACCTCCTTCAATATAGCAAGAGGAGTTCCGAATCAACCACTTAACCCGATGCTCAAAATAATAATTTGATATAAGAGATTACTTATGTAAAAATCTGTTTAGAAATCAAATAGTATGACAAAAAATTTGCTTGTGGTTTTCCATCGGATGGATACGACTATTGGCCGCAGTACTACATTCTTCAGAAAGTAGAAGTATACATGAATTTGGTGACCATACAATAGTAGTTGAAAAAGTGGAAGACAGGTCAGAAAGAAAGTTAATCAAGAAGTTTTCGGTGCTCCGTTAAAAATATGAGAGGATGTAGATCACTCCACTCTGAACTTAACTCTTCAGATGCTCCCTACACAGCTCGAGAAAATTTTTAAGGAAAAAGTCATGATAAGCGCCCGTTGTTAGCCCATAAACATAGGGAGAAAAAAGCTGGATTTAGGGGATTTATATTGCAGTAACGGGAACTGACTGACTGCATATACCACGAAAGAACAGTTCTTATATCATCCACCCAGTTGTACAATTGCATTTGTACAATTGGGCCTACCCACTACCTAACTAGCACGCCACAATGCATAAAGTGAACAACCCGCCGCCTAAAAAAAAAAAAAGAACAAAACCTCATAACTGCAACTTCAAAACACCACGACCCAAAAACTTCCGCTCACTTTCTCTCTCCCAAAACCCATTCAACTTCATGCTTGAATTAGCGAAATTTTGCTACCTTTGCACACCAATTCTAGCAGGAAATCTTCGGAAAATCACCACTGAAGTTTGAAGCAAACAAATTTGACGTAAGTTTTAGCAGATACGAAATTTGTTCGCATGATCAAAACAAAATGATGAATTCGTTTGGCATTCTAGGTTTTAACAAAATCGCACACTCATTATCATGTTTTTTAAATGTTTACGGATGGAAGCTCAACATTCATCTGCAGCGAAGAAGAGATATGCTAGTGATGCATCAAACACTCCTCAGAAGAGGTATGTTGAGAACCTTAAACGTTCTTTAACCTAATATTAGTAAGAAAACTTACATAACCAGTGAGCAGTATGTGCTTGTTCTTGTTTTTGTCTACAAATTTATAATAAACATGTTTACCTTGATGTTGACTAATACATCCAAGACATTTTTACCTCAACTCTTCTGATTCTATTTTATAGTGAGTTGTACCTTATATTATGGAGAGCCATGGCTTCATTTTAGTGAGCTGTGAATTATGTGCTTGTTCCTGTCAACAGATGAATGCTATAGTGAGTCGTGTCTTATAATGTAGTGAGCTAAGGCTTGTATGTAGGAAGCCATCACAAAAATTTAGTGAGCTGTACATTATGTGCTAGTACCCGTCAACATATGCATGCTCCAGTGAGTTATGCCATATATTTCATTGAGCTATGACTTGAATATAGTGAACCATAACAAAACTGTAGTGAGCTGTGAAAACATATGCATCCTACACTAACATATCTCTTATAATATAGTGAGCTGTACTTTACATCTTAGTGTGCCATACTTAGTGAGCCAAGCCTTTTATATAGTGAGCCATGACAAAAATCTGGTGACCTGTATATTATATGCTAGTGGCTGTCAACATATGCATGCTCCAGTGATTTGTGCCCCTATATTTTAGTGAGCAATGACTTGAATATAGTGAGCCATGACAAAACTGTAGTGAGCTATGAATAATATGCTAGTTCCTGTCGACATATGCATCCTATAGTGACTTCTCTCTTATAATATAGTGAGCTGTACTTTACATCCTAGTATGCCATACCTTAAATTTAGAGAGTGGAACCATATATTAAAGTATGTAATCTAGAACTCCAATCTCTTTTCATATACTGTTTCGCATGTAGAGTGAGTTGTATCTTATATTATAATAAGCCATGATATATTGGTACTGAGCTGTACCTTTTATTCTAGTGTGTTATCATATTTCCAGCAATATTAACATTATATTTAATACTATTTGATAGATCAAAGACAGAAGGGTCAATCACAAGCCCTCAAGACATCATTATGAAGGTTGTCAGAGACATCTCATCTGAGCAAGCGAACATTAGGTAATTACCTCTTGAAATATATGAAAAAACACACACAGTATAGTCTACTGTGCTAACATTATCTTTTCCTTTTTTATTAAAGCCTAAATGATCAAAATAAAACAAATGAAACAAGTCAAGGAATGCAAGATGATATTACTCACAATTCAGGCCAAGGTATGTCTACATTATGTAAGCTTATATGTAATCATCTGAATTCCATGTGAGGTGAGCAGGAGAAATGCTATTCAAAGCACGTCTACATTATATTCTATGTTAATACCTATCAAATAGTGAGCCCTGGCATATGGGTTGGTGAGCTAATGCAAATGTCTAGTGAGTTGACCTGCAAATGTAGTGAGCAGACAACTGTATTTAGTGAGCTGACCTACAATTGTAGTGACCAGACACCTGTGTTTAGTGAGCTAACCTATATTGTTGAGAGCAGACAACTACATTTTGTGAGCTCATATATAATTCTGGTGAGCAGAGAACTTTGCTTAGTGAGCTGACCTATAATTCTGGTGAGCAGACAGTTTATTTTAGTGAGCTGACCTATAATCCTAGTGAGTAGATCGTTTATTTTAGTGGGCTGAAATATATATATTGAGACCCACATTACATTGAACATTACACATTTATTTAGTTATACATCTTATTCGGTTATACAAAATACCATGTACAGCTGCAGAAGAAGCAACCAAGGAAGCTCAACCAAAGCATCAGGAAACCCTATCCATAGCGAGGGAGACAACCTCTGGTAGGAAAACCAGCTCAACAAGTACTACTGCAACTAAAAGAAGGCTGAAACAAGAAGTTAGGAAGAACAGAAATATTTGCAATACTCCACCTACTTCAGAAGATGAACAACCCCAAGCTCCCACAGTAGGGGAGAAAGAAAAAGTGGTGCTGGAAAAACCACAAAGTGTGCATGCTATGGAATAATCACAGCCTACTCAACAGGGGGAGGGAGGACAAGAGCAATAATAAACAGCAAACCCACCTCAACAACGCACTCCAACATCAGGGCAGAGACTAAAGTTTGTGCTGCAAAAAAGGAAACAGGCGTTAAAGAAGACTGATGCACATCGGAATATTGGCAAAATAAAACAACATAAGGGAGAGACAACAATGCACAGCAGAAACTCCCCCAATGTTCCCAAAAACACTGCCCAAGAAAGCTCTGAAAAAACAATTACTGACATTCATCAGCAACCTTCAGAGGAAACAGATGACACTCTGGAGGACACTACTTGCAAAATACCTCCCCTTGGACATGATGATGAATCTGAGTTTGATGATGAAGTCTTAGTGAAGAGAATGAAGAAGATAAAACAAGGAACAAAGTTTAGGCCAAAGAAAATGCAAGTGAGGTCAAAAAAGTGTGTTAAGGCACAACTTGAGAAGAAGGAGGATGTCCAAAAGAGTCCTAAACCTCCTGTAATGAGTGGATAACTCTCAATTATCAAGCATAAAAAAGAACAGAAATCCCTGAAGAAGAAAGAGGATGTCCAAAAAAGTGCTACTGTCCCTGTTGAAGGCCCCAAGTCAATACAATCTATGCCAAAGCCTGCAGAGGGAGACATAAAACATAAAAAGATCTTTTAATCAAAAATATCACCATCAAGGTTTGTTGGCATGATTGATAATTTCAATGAGGCATAAAGAAAAGCAATACAAGATATGGGGTTTAAAGGATTCCTCCACTTACAAGTCACTGAATTGCCAGGGGATTTATACAAATGGCTAGTAGATATATTTCACCCATACTCAGTCACCTTGTACATATCACGAGACAAAAGGATTGAGATTACACTAATAGATGTGCATCTCACATTGGCACTCCCTATTGGTGGAAGGAAAGTTGAGGAGTTTTATGGGGAAAAGCCCAAAGATGCCAAATACAATGAAGTCCTTGATGTATGGAGAAAAGACTGGAATCTGCAAGATGAGACCCCCTCAGCTGAGCCAAATGCCACAATACATACTCAGCCAGACTGATGCAGGGGAAAGTTTTAAGAGAAACTTTGTGCTATACATGGTATCATGCTTCTTCAATGGTTCAAAGAACGTATATTGCGCACCCTATTTTGCCAAGAATGTTGCTCATGTTGAGGAGATAGCAACAATTGATTGGTGTCAGTACACCATTGACAGATTATGGGAATCTATCAAAAAGAGGGCTTCAAACTTCGATGGCCCTATTCTCTTCTTGATGGTAAGTTCTTTATACTCTATCAGAATATCATGTTTTCATTGAGCACAATGTCAAATTTAGTCAGCTGAACCTATATAATTAGTGAACTAAACACATATCATGCTGAGCATGTCATTTACTTTAGTGAGAGCAACATATATTATAGTGAGCAGAAGATGTATTTTAGTAAGTAGACCAAAACTTTTGGTGAGCTTAACATATATCATGGTGAGCATGGCATGTACTTTAGTGAGCGTAACATACATTGTAGTGAGCAAGTGTATTTTAGTGAGCATACAAAAACTTTTGGTGAGCTATGGGAAACTTCACCATATGTGAAAATTGTCTATTACATTGTTCTACAATGACCATTTTAGTGAGCACACATCACGTACCCTATATACATATTGGAATCATTGTTACATAACATTACTCAATGTTAGTGAGCTACAATATATTTTAGTGAGCAGAAGAAAATGTTTAGTGAGCATAGCACTATTTTTAGTGAGCACATAATATAACCTAGTGAGCGAAACAAGCCTTTTAGTGAGCAACAGTTCAGCTTTGCTAACCTGTAAGTTAGCTATTCATATATTACAATTGTTTGCACAGTGATCTCTATTCACAAATTTTGTGAGCCTAATAAGAATTATTCTTAGACAACATTACTTAATGTTAGTAAGCTAGTATACATTTGTGGTGAGCATGGGATATATTTTAGTGAGAATGGATGCATTTTTGGTGAGCTATACAGACTAATTACAAAGAACATTTCTCTTGCAGATGCTATATCTTGACAGGGTTCTCCTGACAAGAAGGACTGTTCAGACGCAATTCCCAACAATCAAGAACTAGACAATAGAAAGGCTAAGGGAAAGAGTCAGAGAAAAGAGAAAAGCCAATCAACTTGCAGCAAAAGAAGGGCCAAAAGGCTTTAGAAAGGGAAGAGTGGAGCCTCCAATACAAATAACAAAGGAAGTGCATGCTGACCCACCTCTACAAAAGGAACCTCGGCCACAAAAAGAAAAACATCAAAAGATCTTATCAGAAAATAATGAACCATCAGAGTTAGAGGTAACAATTATTTCTTTATTTCATTTATATCAATCAAGCAGAATGAAATAATTTAACCAAATATCTATCTAACATCTTACAATACTTGAATGTTATCCACATTGCAGAAAGATATGAAAAAAGTGGCTAAAGTAACAAAGGCTTTAGCAAGTGCTTTCAAGAGGTATAGGACATTTATGGACTACTTGTCAAAAAGGTATCAAAACAATGAAGCACTTAAGAAGATAAGAGATAAGGTTATAAGCATGTTTACTTCCTACTATGAGGCTCAAATCTCAAAATTTCCACCAATGACACAAAGAGAAAAGGGGGATGAAACTACTGAGATACCATCATTTAGTCAGGATGATGAATGATGGAACAGAGTTGCTTTACTTGAGGCCATAATTGTGTTGGAGAATGCTTTTGTAAGGCAACAATAGACCAGCAGTACGAACGGCAAAGCTTCTGTATCAAGGCAATAGGGCAATGACATACCAAGTTTTAAGCTGATTGATGATAGCCAAAGCCTAACTACTGTAACACTAATAGCACCAGTATCACTTTACTCTCCACCTTCCTCCCCCCTGCAAAAGTAGATCAAGCACCACCACCCTCCCTCTTGTAGAGACACATCAGACACCACCACCTCCCCTCCTCCACAGACACATCGGACACCCCTACCTTCCCCTTCTCGACAAACACATCAGATAACACCACCTTTCCCTCCTCTAAAGGCACATCAGACACCACCACCTTCCCACCCATAACACCCATCACAAACCCTTGCGAAACAACCACCACATGAATCATCTCAAACACCACCACTACCACCAATTCCAGAAACACAAACAGAGGGGAAAGAAAGGCAAAAAATAACTGAAGGAGAGCAAAAAGCTCATGGCAGAGAAGATGGAAAAAACAAAAAAGAGAAAAAGAATGGTAAGGATTTTCATTAACCATGCTTTTACTTTCAGTGAGCATACCCTATAACTTACTGAGCAAAAGACATATGTTAGTGAGCTGGTGAGTATAATACATATGTTAGTGAGCATAACCAATAACTTGATGAGCAGAAAACATATGTTAATGAGCAGAAGTTAAAGTTTAGTGAGCATAAAGTATAACTTAGTGAGCAGAACACATATGTTAGTTAGCAGAAGTTATATTGTAGTGAGCATAAAGTATAACTTGGTGAGCAGAACACATATGTTAGTGAGCACAAGTTATATTTTAGTGAGCATAAAGTATAACTTGGTGAGTAGAACACATGTATTACTGAGCAGGGCATATGTGTGACTATAAAGAACATATATGTTAGTGAGCATAACAAGTATTTCAGTGAGCCTAACAACTATTTTAGTGAGAACTTATACATGATATGTATACAGGAGAAGAGCACAGCAAGAAGCCAAGATATCAACTGAGGAGAGAGAAAGGCCTAATGACAGAGCCCCTATGCTCTCCTTTTGTACAGAGAATAACCAAGATTACAGGCGATTTGTCAGCTCAGGAAAGGATCATAGCTAAATATGTATTCCATCCATCATAGGACCTTGATTCAAAGTCAGCACATAACTCTCACACAGGACATACTTAAAAACAGTTAAAATAGAATGAATATAAACTTTTATTTTTCTTACTAAACCAGCGAAGAAATCTTTGATAATGACACACATGTTGCATATCGTTATCACATTTCCACTATGCGTCCTCGAGAATACATTGATGCCCAGGTGATCAATGTTTCGGCTGCTATCCTCAACAACTTGGAGAAAAAGAGAAGTGAAGGATCTCCAAGTAGATTTTTTGCACCAGTTGATGCAATGGTAAGTATACACTTATTTTAAATTTACACAAATACACATAATCAAGAACCTAATTATACTGCTACAAAAATGCAGTCAACCTTAGACCCCTTGATAAATCCAGCAAAATCAGCGGAGGCAAGGTACATTGATTTTGAAATAATTCTTCGAAAAGAATTCTAGAGATGTGACAAATGGATCTCCGGAAAACTATTGCATCTAGTAAGCAATAATCTAATACATTTTAATCGTTTATTAAAACATCACATTATATAATATTAATCATTCTCTAATTTCAAGGTGTTCTTTCCGATATGTCACAAGAAGCACTTCTTCGTCTTCTGCTTTGATTTGAAGGAGGAAAGGCTTGATATCATCGACATGCACATCACTACTCCATACAAAACAACATATGGAGAAATCCATCTATTAGTGGTATGTTCAAATGCTCACTAAATCATTTACTTTATAATACATCAACGCAAAAATCTGGTGAGCTTACAAATTTGATGAGCTAACACATATTATTGCTGAGCTAACACATAATATTGGTGAGCTACCTCATGTATTTGGTGAGCTAATAAGTATGTGTACTAAGCTAACACATAATATTGGTGAGCTAACACATGTAATTGGTGAGCTCATATGTATATGTAGTGAGCTAGCACACATATTTGTTGAGCCAACACACATTCATAGTAAGCAAAGACACATATTTAGTGAGCCATTACCCAATTCCAGTGAGCTGAACAAAGTTATTTATTGTACACAAACAAGATCATTTAGCAGATTTCTTCAAGAGAGTGTTGGCCACCCTAAACACGAAATTTTGAAGAACATGAAACTAGTGCGAATGAGAATGCAATGGAGGACAACAGATAATGTCATAGAATGTGGAATTTTTGCATAAGGCACACGAAGACTTATTTTGGAGAAGGAGATAAATGGGATTTTGGTTTCAAGAAAAACGAAGTAAGTTTACCAAAAATATGTTCTCCATCGAAATATGTTCGAAATAAATGCAGCACCTATTAATGGTTCTTTTTTTTTTTGTGGGTTTTGTTTGCAGGATAAAAATATGCTTGATGTAATGCGAGCACGGTACTGCTATTAAATCATCAACAGTGAAGACAACATATATAAAAATACGGTGAAGAGGCTCGCAAAAGAATTCCATGATAAACAACAAGCAGAACTGAATGCAAAATCAGCCCAGCCTCAAGTGCCAACAGCATGACTAATCAGCCTTACTTGGTTAGACTAATTTTAGAAACTTATGTTTACAGTCTAATTTTGAGCTAGACTAATTTTAACTTAGACTATTAATATTCTTACCTTTAATCGTGGTGAACTACTAGTAAACAACATTCACTATTGGATATTTTTAATCGATTACTATGCCAAATTTTAGTGAGCTAGAAGACAACTGTAGTGAGCTCGTAGAGAAATCTGGTGTGCTATATCTTTTACTATGCTCAATTCTATAAATGCATGCAGAATCAAACTACAATGATATTTTCTTTGTAATGTTAACTCAAATATTAAAGTGTTCAACATGTCATTGTCATACAATGCTATTCTTTTATAATGTGAAGTCATCAAATATATTGCAGTAGTTTTCTGAAAAATAATGAGCTAACATATGAAACTAGTGAGCTATGAATCTTCAACAGTGAGCAACATATTATGCGTATTAAAAGTATTCACCCTATCATAACCTTCAAAATTATTCAGTATCATTTACTTAAACTTCAAAGAAAAAAACAATTCTCAAACACAAAAACATTAAAACATCATAATGAAAAAAAATACACATTCGAGCACTATTACTCAAGATACAGATTTATATTTAAAATATTTGTTCAAGTCATACTATTGAATGGCCCAGCTGGGGAAAAAAATCATTAATGGTAGAAGCAAATGCCCTCTATCACCATAGCAAAATTTCATGCTTGATCGCCACGTAACCTATATCAAAAAATAACAAACCATATACATAACTTTAGTGAATCAAATGTCTAAATGTAGTGAGCAGAAACATTATATTAGTGAACCAATAAATTTTTTAAGTGAGCAGACATGCTATAATAGTGAACCCTTAAATGCTAGCAGCTTCACAAACAGGATTCAATTGATTGCTAGGAATCGTATCCCCATTTGTTTGGCTCAACCTTTCATCAAAACTCAAGCTAAAAACCCTATACATTTCATTAAAGTCTACCGCTAGATTAGATGTAACTGGTGCATCATTAGATGAACCTGCAGCAACAACCTAAACCACCACAGCAAAAATGTATTTGTAGTGAGCATATATATGCACATAGTGAGCCAGCGTACAAATATATTGAGTGCAACGTCTAAGAGTAACAGCGTGAGAACGGAAAATGTAGTGAGCCAATACAAACTTCTAGTGAGCGGAGCCCATATATTAGTGAGCCTATCAAAACATTTAGTGAGCTAAAAACACATATTACTTCCACTGGTATTAGCAGCAAACTCAGAAAACTCCAAAACGATATTACTATAAGAAATATAGCTTATTCAATCAGATTATCAATAGAATTTTACCTGATCTTGACATATAACTCCTTCATTTCTTGAAGAAAACCTTGCCTTCCTTGATCTAACAATGTTTGACATCTTCTCTAATGTACTCTTCCTCCTTACATTCCTTTCACCTTTCTTCCTCGAACCTTTAGGGTTACCAATGATTTTATTACCACCACTGGACTGTTGATCATTTTCAGTGTCAGAAACATAAACAGAACCCACTACAACACCAGCATCACCCTTCAGCTTGGCAAAGGCTTCTTCACATAGCTTTCTTGGTTGACTATTTGATTCACTTGCAAGAAGTAAAGCCTCAAACTGCCTATGCATCTGAACCGCCCATATGGAGCCAGGAACACCAGATGCATTACTAATTACAACTTCTTCTACAACCCGTGGGGGTCTTGCTAGCCTAGTCCATCGTTTCAAAATATATTGATCAGGGACTTTAGGCACATAATGAACATTGAAAATATGCAAGCAGTGACAGCGGAGAATACCACTCTCATTGTACTTTTTACAATCGCAAACAATATTATGGTCTGGTATATTAAACCTAACCATAAACCCAAACGTCTTCAAAGGGCGATTCTCATACACAATATGTGTATGCTCTGTACCGTATGGGGTTTCACTTGAGCTACGAAGATCTTGACAGCACCCTTCTCCTTTAATGTACTCGTTTTCAAACACTTTGTACAAGTTGTTCGTATAGATCTTTGAAGCATACTATAAAATGCTAACATGTGGCAAGTACATCTTGGGAAATCCATCCTTATTTTTCACATTCTCATCCTTCTCCTTAATCCTCCACTCAGTAACAACGTCACAGAATATATTGTAAAAATCAAACAACCCATAAGTGGCATTGACTCTCTTCGACAAAGAAGCATTTGTCAACTCACTTCTTTGTGACGATAAAATGCCACCAGAGAAAAAAAAATCCTTGCAATAGGCTGGACACCATTTTTCCTTTAACCGAAACAATCTCACCAACCAAGTATTTTCAGCATAATTATACTCTTCAACCAGCCTAACACACAAAACCAGTTACCAAAAAATAATAAATTAGTGAGCAGAAAATGTAACCATGGTGAGCAGAAGGTATAGTCTAGTGAGCAAAAACATATAACCTGGGTGAGCAGACACTAAAAAAATAGTGAACATAAAGCAGTAACTTCGTGAGCACATTAAAAATCAGCAAACACAGACAAGGCTTACCTCTGCCAACAAAAGTTAAACTCTGCTTCTGTATCACATCTCATCAAAACATGGTCAAACTTATCAATAAATCCACCTAATACT
This sequence comes from Carnegiea gigantea, assembly GCA_029747015.1. Classification (NCBI taxonomy): domain Eukaryota; kingdom Viridiplantae; phylum Streptophyta; class Magnoliopsida; order Caryophyllales; family Cactaceae; genus Carnegiea; species Carnegiea gigantea. The sequence continues at coordinate 375,795 of JAKOGI010000619.1, forward strand.
CTAAAGATAACCAATATTCTTTTGTGAATTCTCCAAGATGTGCCAAGTACACAACCTATCCTTTGCCAAGGGTAACACCTTTTCAATAGCATTTGCCATAGAAAATGCTTGGTTCGTCATCATAGTTTTCGGTTGAGCATTACCTATAGCTTCCAAGAATGTTTCAAATAACCACACAAAACTCTCAATATTCTCATTCATAAAAAACACACATCCCACCGTAACATTCTTCGCATGATGATTCATATAAACAAAAGGTGCACATATCATCTCATAACAATTGGTCCTATATGTCGTGCCAAATACAAGGAGATCACCAAACAACATGCCATCACATTTCATTTGTGAATCTCTCCAAAAGAAACACATCAAACAATCATCCTCGTCCAATTTAAACCTATAAAAAAAATCTTGTTCATTAGCACACCTAGCTAAAACACACATCAAATGATTGGCATCGCCCCCATCTAAAGTCCTCTTGACTTCATTTACAACACTATTGTACGCATCCCTCTCACTAAAACCAAGTGATGGTGAACCCCCGGCCTCGTTTCTTAGAAGCCGATACGCATGTGAAACTTTCATACCATTTCTCCTCATCTTTTGGAAAAAGTCCATATAAGATTTCTCGACTTTTTTATGTGACTCAACTTAAGCACCTCGTCTTCCAAAAGCAGTTTATGATTATGAACCATTTCATACTTCTTATAAACCCATTCCCTATTTGGTTCAATGTAAAATATAGCCCTAACTTTACAATTACACCTCTCGCTCTGTTTTGTAAATATCTTATCTTTTTTCCCTGGACACCTTTTAACTCCTTGTTTGCTGCAACAACACTCCCTTGAATGAACCTCTTGTGAACCCTCTCTCCTTTGCAACTCGTCACACCTATTGGAAAAACCCTTATAGAAAGCATACTCGTTGCATATCTCAAATGCAGCATCTAGAGAACTGACCCTTTTACCAATCAGTTCTGATTCTTCACATTCCTTCACTTCAACAACACATTCATCACCATCTACACATTTCTCCTTATCAATCACAACATAGTTAGATACACCACCAACACCATTACCATTATCATAAGCCACACCTTTGCCCTTTGAACCACCAGTAGGATTATACAAAATCCTAACATAATCATCAACTGCCTCAGCAACACAACGATCTAATGTAGATGTGTAAAATGAAGCATCATCTGCAAAAAAAAAAAAAAAAACATTATTTTTGTGGCGAGCTATAATGTAACATTGGTGAGCACAGGCTTCATTCCAGTGAGCCAAATGCTTGTCTTAGAGAGCACAGAATGCTATGTAGCGTGGTTGAAGGCAATAGATTCTGTTCCATGATAGGCACAAGATTGAGTATAATAATTACATTTGGTGAGCACAGAAATTGATAAATGATTCATGCGTACAATCTGAATCTCAGTGAGCTAAAGTTATTTCATTAGTGAGCCAACGACTATATTTAGTGAGCACAGAGCACATATTGGTGAGCTATTGTTTCTCCTACGTACATAGCAACAATAAAAATATCATATGGAAAAACAACCATAACATTTGTGGTGAGCTATAATGCAAAAACGGTGAGCACACAATTCAATCCTAGTGAGCCAAATGTTTCTTTTAGTTAGAAAAAACTGCTCTGTAGTACAAGGTAACATATTCTTTTTAGTGAGCTAAATATATACCATTAGTGAGTCAATGACTATATTTAGTGAGCACACAACTCATAATAGTAAGCAATCGTTTCTCATATGTCAGCAATCAAAATTCGCATAATATTCAACAATTGAACCAAAAAACCATTGTACACTTGTATCTTAACCGAAATTAACGCAAAATACAACTAAAACCATCAATCAAACATTCTGCCAAAATCCAGAGCAACAACTACCAAAATCACCAACTCAAGAACAATTGCATTATAATGTCAGATCACAACAACACAACAACGAATGCAAACCAGTACAAACAACTCGAAATTAACTAATCAAGACCCGCGCACATAACTTCAAAATACGAACACAAAAACCGAGATCCAAAAAAAACGACATCAAACCTGACGATGAAATCGCGTTTGACGAAGATTCAACATCAATAGCAACGTTAAGATCAAACTCAACCATTTGGTAATGCAGAATACTAAACCAATTGCAGCAGCGACCACAAATCAGGACGAGAATGAGAGAAAATGAAAACGACAAATGGCAAGTTCAAAAATTGAGAACAATGAATTTTTTTTAAGAGGTAGTTATAATTGGAAACGCATATAATCGCTTTGTGGTGGGACCAGGTGAACAAATGAAATCTCCACCTAGTTGTAGGTAACAAAATGTGGCGAAAGAAAGGGCACTTCGTAACCCACGTTTCTACCTCCACGATAATGCAGTCGAAGATGCTATTTATTAAGGGATAGAAAATAGGAATTAGTCTAACTCAATAATCCCTTCGGCAATAGATAATTTATAGTAGTTCAATGACGATCAAAACTATTGTTGACTCCATTAGTGGCTAATATCGTTTTGATGAAACACCAAAATCAACGATAGACTAAAAGGCAGAATAGAGAGATTGTAAAATCGAGTGGAAAACCTAAGCAATTGTTTTATATCAAAGGAAATACGTGGCTGCTTAAAGAAAGAAATATATGCTTGATATTATTTGATTGATCAGAAAGTCAAGAAAGAAATATATGCTTGATAGTATTTGATTGGAAAATCAAGAAAGAAATATATGCTTCATATTATTTGATTGACTGGAAAATAATTAAGAAAGAAATATATGCTTGATATTATTTGATTGGTTAATTGGAAAATCAATCAAGGACAGAATATGGATGATTTTATCTGATTGATAAAATGGGAGCCAATCATGGAAATTAGTTAGTTGACTTAACATTTAAATTTCAAATTTTGAGGAAATCAATTTAGGAGATTTGGGATAATTTTAATTGATTGATTAATTGCAAATCAATTATGGAAAAACTTAATATGATCCCTTGATTATAGAGTATATCTCTGTGACATTTTGGAAAGAATATTATGTAGCTCGTGGCAGAAGCGACAAGACAATCAAAATAGAAGATGCTGACCTAAAATCAAGGCCTTGAAATGTTATTCCAGTACAGCCTGGGCAAAACTTCCCCTTGTGGAGCATCACCACAGAGGCTTATAAATAGCGACCAGATTGAGGAAGCTAGTAGAGAAGAAGTAAACGAAAAAAAGTATTGAGCACACTCTATTGTATTGAGCATTATCTATGATACAAAGTTAATGAGTGTTTTTGAGGAAGTTGTCATTAAGGAGTGAACTTAGGAGTTCGTGTGAGGCCACAACTCCCCCACACTTAAATCAAGAGGTTGATTTAAGTACTTGGGATCTCTAGAATGAGATAGCTCTAAGAGATTGTGAGAGTTCATCTTAATAAAAGAAGTAGAGAGTTGAATCCCAGAGTCGAATAACTCTAGGTAGGGACCTAAGCTTGATATAGGCCCAACTTCGTTAAAATATCCTTGATTATTGTTTCATTTTAATTTCTGCTCTTGCTTTTAATTTTGTTATTAAAATTTCTATGATCACCCTATTCTCGTCCCTCTGGGGTGATCTGAATCTTTAATTGGTATCAGAGCCAGTCCCACAGTCTTTGATCTAACAGTTGAGTGGGTGACGATCATAGCCTTCTCTGGAGATATCAATATTGAAGGACGATCCACTGTTAGACCCCCTTTATTCAAAGGAACCAATTTTTCTTGTTGAACAAATGCAATGCAAATATTTATTGAATCGACCGAGATGGAATTGTGAGAAATTGTGAACAATGGACCATATAATGTGGCTAAGATTAAAAATGACAAGGGGGAAGAGATTGACAAACCAAAAGATTAATATACAAGCACTGATTGGAAAAGACTCACTAAAAACTCTAGACCTAAACACACTCTCTATTATGGTTTGGATGCTAATGAGTACAACAAAATTTATGCCTGTGATACTGCTAAACAGATATGGAATAAGCTAATTATCACATATGAAGGCTCACCAATATGAATTGTTTAAAATGCAAGCTGACGAGTCGATAAAGGACATGTTCACTGCATTCACCGACATCATCAATAATCTAAAATCACTCGGTAAGAGTTACTCAAATGAAGAAATGGTAAGAAAGATCATTCGATGCCTTCCAAAAAATAAATGGGGATTGAAGGTCGCTGCAATTGAGGAAGCTCAAGATCTTAGGAAACTAGAAGTGGATGACCTCCTTGGAAAACTCCTAACTCATGAGATACATCTGAAGGAGGAAGATGGAGAAAGCTCCAGAAAAGGAATTGCCCTCAAAACCACAAAAGAAGATTGCTCATCGGAAAATGAAGATCTGAATAGCAACGATGATGAAGCATTCTCCCTCATTGTACGAGGTCTTAATAAAATGGGACTGAAGAAAAGGTTCAACCAATAAGGATTCAACTCTAAAGGATCCACGTTGAAAAGAAATAAAAAATTCATCAACGGTAAGTTTTTCAATAAAGATAATACTAACGTTAGTTCTTACTATGGTTGTGGTATGCCAGGACATTTGCTGAAAGACTCCCCACTAATTCAAAAAATGGGAGAAAAAAGGAGATTCAAGAAGAAAGAAAATAAGAGAGCTATGACCGCCGCCTGGAGTGATAGCGAGATAAGTGATAGTGAGAGCGACGAAGAACACTTTACCAATACCTGCCTCATGGCTAAGGATATACAAAATGATGAACAATCTGAATACGAAAGTACTGATGAGGTAGATATATCAGCACTGTATGTTTTCTAAAGATGAACTAATTGATGCCTTAATTAGCTTTGCAAATCTAGACCAAAAATATATGCCTAAGTATAAAGACCTTAAGAAAAAGGTACGGGAACTAAGCTAGAGAAATGTAGGCCTTGAAAAATTGAATAATGAACTTCATGGAAAAATTAAAGGCCTAGAAACCAAAAATGTGGAATTATTAACTAGGTGTGACACTAAACACAAAACAATCCTTAAATTCACTCAGGGATAAGAAAATTTGGACAGACTACTCAGCACTAAAAAAGCATCCTTTAATAACAAAGGAATCGGATATGACCACTTCAACAAAAAGAAAAATTACAAGAATTTCTTTATAAAGACCACTTTATATGAAATGAATGTCAAAACATACAACTATTGTTCAAAAGATGGTCATATTGCCTATTCGTGCCCACTCAGAAAACCCTCTTCAATGATCATTCAAATTTGGGTCCCTAAAGGAACAAGACCTCCTAATATAGTGGCTTATAACTTTGAATCTAGATTTAACGCCAAAAGTAGAAGGAATGATTGATTTTTTGTTTTACAGGTGTGCTTGAAATCCGGACAAGACTTGTGGTATCTCGATAGTGGATGTTCAAGGCATATGAGCGGTAATGCTTCCTTATTTACTTAGATCAAAAAGAAAGGACATAGAAGTGTCACCTTTGGCAACAAAAGCATAGGTAAAATAATGGCATGGGAAAAATTGGTAAAGATCCCTCCAATTCCATTGATAATGTCTATCTAGTTAACGGATTAAAATTTAACTTATTATGCATATCTCAATTATGTGACAAAAGAAACCTGGTAACCTTTGACTCAACTCATTGCACCGTTGAAAACAAGAAATCTGAGAAAATTTCTCTTTACGGACCCAGAATAGATAACGTTTATGCTATAGACATTAATAATGTTCCTTCACATAATTTGTTATGTTTTAAAGCATCAGACAATGAGGAAAAATGGCTATGGCATTGAAGACTAGGTCATGCAAGCATGCATACAATTAAGAAATTAGCAAAAAAGGAACTAGTACAAGGAGTCCCTTCTTGCAATTTTGAATATAATCACATATACGATGCTTGTGCTAAAGGAAAACAAGTACGTAGTCCTTTTAAGTCAAAACATAATATTAACACATCTAGAACATTAGAGTTTCTTCATATGGACTTATGTGGACCAATACCTATACAAAGTATAGGACACAGTAAGTATATTCTTGTAATTATAGTTATTCTAGATTCACATGGGTTTCCTTTCTAAAAGATAAGAACGAAGCTTTTAAAGAATTTTCTAAACTCTGCAAATGATTACAAGTTTGTAAAAACTCATAAATCATATTTGTAAGAAGTGATCACGATAGAGAATTTGATCAAAAAGAATTTAGAATTCTATAATAATTATGAAATTTCTCATAATTTTTCAGCACCACGTATACCTCAGCAAAATGGTGTAGTAGAAAGAAAAAATCGCACTTTAGAAGATATAGCCCACACGATGATGTGCGAAAGTAATGTCTCACAAAAATTTTGGGCCGAAGCAGTATATACTGCCAATTATGTTCTAAATTGGTGTTTAATCTGACCAATCCTAAAAAGAACACCTTATAGAATATGTAGGGGCAAATGTCTGAACATCTCATATATTAAACTATTTGGATGCAAGTGCTTTGTTTATAATAGTAGAAAAATTAAACTAGGAAAATTTGATGCTAGAAGTGATGAAGGAATATTTATGGGATACTCTATGCATACTAAAGCATATAGAATTCATAACAAATGCACTAAAACTTCAAAAATCACTTTATGGCCTAAAGCAAGCCCCTAGAGCTTGGTATGAGCGACCAAGCAAATTTCTTTTGGATCATAATTTTAAAGAGGACACATTGGTAAAGCCTTGTTCACGAAAACAAAAGGACATGATTTTTTAATTATTCAAATCTATGTTGATGATATACTATTCGAAGCTACAAATAACTCTTTGTGTGAGGAATTTTCTAATCTTATGAGTAAAGAGTTTGAAATGAGCATGATGGGAGAACTAACATTTTTCTTAGTACTCTAGACTAAACAAAGTAATGATAGTATTTTTATTAATCAAATAAAATATGTAAATGAACTTTTAAAGAAATACAAAATAGATCAAGCTAAACATGCCAAGAGACTAATGGCCACTAATGAAAAGTTAGCTCTTGACAAAGAGGGTAAACCTATCAGTGAGAAGGTCTATCGAGGCATGATTGGATCATTACTTTATCTTACTGCTAGCTAACTTGACATCATGTTCTATGTATGCTTGTGTGCTAGATTTCAGGCCTACCCTAAAGAATCCCATCTCACATGCATAAAATGAATTTTTAGATACCTAGCTGGGATGAAGAATTTAGGACTATGGTACGAGAGGGAGATTTCTCTTTAGTTGGATACACTGGCGTAGATTACACAGGTTATAAAGTTGATAGAAAAAGTACATCAGGTACATGTCAATTTCTTGAACCAAGCTTAGTCTCTTGGCACTCTAAGAAGCAAAATTCTATCGCCCTTTCAACGGCAGAAGCAGAATACATTGCTGTTAGTGCATGCTGTGCACAACTACTTTGGATAAAGTAGCAATTACGAGACTTAGGAATTGATCTCGAAAAGGTTCCTATTAGGTGTGATAATAAAAGTGCCATCAATATCACTAAAAATCCTGTGCAATACTCACATACTAAACACATTGAGGTACATCATCACTTTATTCATGATCATGTTGAAAAAGGTGATGTCACTTTGGAATTTGTGCCTGCAGATTATCAATTAGCTGATATTTTTACCAAACCTTTGAGCGAGGATCGATTTAGTTTTATTTGTCATGAACTTAGAATGATAAACATAGATGCATGAATTGAGGGGGAGCCCTCTCTTATGACTAACTTAGTTCATGGGGTATACTGCAGGCACACTTGACTCGGGTACGGGCAATGGAATTCATAATAGTCACAATTTAACATAAATATGAATTAGGTATGCCCCTAAGTGTAACTAGATTCAGTTATTGCGGCTTGAAGATTAATTTCAATGCCCTAATATGAATCTAGCATAAAATAAATTGAGCAAGTCCGACAAGAGAAAACTAATCTATAAGTTTTATCCTGTCAAACTACCAACAGGATTCAACCTTTTTCAAAAATTAGAATTACATAATATGAAGTTTGATTTCTTACCTGACCAGCAAGTGCCCTCTCCTACCCACATTTGACCAAGCAATTGCACTACTTGCCCATTCTACCGAAAAACAATAAGGAAAGTCAAATCCTAAAGCTTGCCAAAGATCTGGAAAATTCCCTTGCTTGACCGAATTTGACCGCACAAAATAGGCAACCTACCTCTCTCTCCTACCTTTCTCTTTCCTCTCCATTCTCTATCTCCTCCCTTCGGCCGCCTCACCTAAAAATCCCCTCTCTACTCTCCCTCTTCAACACACCAAAAATCTCAGAAAGATTTTTCCCAAATTCACCATATTCTTGCCTCAATCTTTCCAAAATTTCTACACCATATCTCGCCCCAACCTTGATTCGCTGATTCAAGAACCCAATTCGCACCTATAAAGTCATCTTTTACCACCCACCTTCCTCCACCACCTCTATTGTTATCTCTCTAAGAGCACCACCATGGCACCCAAAACTAAGAACCAAAAATCCACCTCCACCACTCCCAAGCCCCAAAAAACCATTGCCAAAACCAGTCCCATTCGACGAAGCGCTCGGATCTTTTCCGGCCTACTTATGAATCCACCCCCTTGCTGACCTCTGGTGAGCATCTCACTGTCTCGGACTCCACCACTGACACCGCTCTCCAAGCACCATGCTTATAGCCTCCGCCATCTCCACTAGTCTCTCCACTGACCTCCAGCATCAGACGTGATGCAGCCAGCTTCACCACCACCTCTACTCCGCCCTTAGTCACCAGTTGCTCGCCAACTATCATGCCTCCCGCCGACCATGACCATTTACCACAACAACCTCCCCACACCACCAGGGTTATCCCTCAAGCCTGGTTTTATTCTAATCTTGCTCAAGACAAATGTCTTTCCCGCTTTGTCAATGGTCTGTGCATGCCTATGAAAAAGTTGATGTTGAGTCCTTTCACTTTGAGCACTTGGGTTTCATTGATTATTTGTTGAGGAGTTCTTATGGACAGTTGCTATATTTAGGTGATGACCATTATGCCCAGCTTGTTAGAATGTTTTATGCCAATGTTCGAGTCGCTAAAACTGGGTCTGCTATCACACCAGAATGTCAAGTCAAGTATACTCGATTTACCCTGACTGAATCAGGGTTGAACACAATCCTTGACTTACTTCTCTCTAATAACCTGGTTCATCTCTGAGCGACATCAAGCGTCATTATTTAGCTAAATTTGCCAACCTCCCCACTTCCTCATTGGGGTCTAATGTATCCTACTTGATCCTACACCATGACCCTCGCCTGCTGTGCTATGTCCTTGTCCGAACCATTCTGCCTAAGCCCAACTTTACTGACATCCTCAACAACAACACTTTGGAACTCATATATCTTCTCATGACCGGCAGCCCAGCAAACTTTGCTCAATACATCCTTAGCTAAATGGCCAAAGTTAGTTCGATTATGCGTCCTGCCCTTCTTCCTTACTCCAACCTATTAACCCTTGTGTTTAAGCACTTTCGCATTTCTCTTGAGAATGAGATTTGTGAAACCAAACCTGTCCCTGTCATCACTCCCTCATCTCTAAAAAATATTTAGTTCTTTAAGACTAATTCTTGCATTTGGAAATTCATTGAGGACATGGCGTCAGATGAGAAAAAGTTCATCTCTCTTCGCTTTGCTAAACACGTTAAGCCTTGACACACATCTCCCTCTACTACTCTACCACCTTCCCTCCTCGACCATACCCTTACTCTTGACAAGTGAGTGTGTGAGCTTCAAGAATCTACAGACAAACTTGACTACATTCTTGTCCAGCACACTGATGCCCTAGATGACATCGCCCACAATTAGGCTATCGTGAACATTAGCCTCACTGAAATGCAGTCATCCCTTACAAAGCAATTCACTACGCCAATTAGGAGGTGGATGATCTTCTTCGTATGAGCAGCATCACTCGCCACTGTGCTCTCAAGGGTGTTCCCCTATGTACCGTCGAACAAGTCCAGTGTGTAAACTATGCTACTCACCTCATCAGAGTCGCCAGTAAATCCTCTCAGTCCAAGAACTGATTCCATTTCCTTCTACCTTCCTTTTTGTTTTTTTTTTTTACTTTGTCCTGTTGTTATGCTTAAACATCCAAAATTTTATCCCATATTTCCCTCCTTTTTGATGAAAGAGGGGGAGAAAGTGTGGATTAATACTTATCATATCAGTTGCATTAGGTTTTTACTTATCTTACTAAGGTGCTCAGGGCTCAGTGTTAGTTGCTTATTTTGCTAAACTATGTTATCTAACAAAGCATGTCTACCTCACCGTTTCATATTGATGTTCTATATGCTGAATTTAGCATGACATAGGTAAATAAGCCACTGAAGTTAATTTTTTCTTTCATCAAAAAGGGGGAGATTGTGGACTCCATTAGTGGCTAATATGGTTTTGATGAAACACCAAAATTAACTATAGACTAACAGGCAAAATTGAGAGGTTGTAAAATTGAGTGCAAAACCTAAGCAACTGTTTTATACCAAAGGAAATACGTGGCTGCTTAAGTAAAGAAATATATGCTTGATATTATTTGATTGATTGGAAAATCAAGAAAGAAATATATACTTGATATTATTTGATTGGTTGGAAAATCAATCAAGAAAGAAATGTATGCTTGATATTATTTGATTGGTTAATTGGAAAATCAATCAAGGAAAGAATATGGATGATTTTATCTGATGGATTAAATGGGAGCCAATCATGAAAATTAGTTAGTTGGCTTAAAGTTTGAATTTTGAATTTCGAGGAAATCAATTTAGGAGATTTGGGATAATTTTAATTGATTGATTAATTACAAATCAATCATGGAAAGACTTAATATGATCCCTTGATTATAGAGTATATCTCTGTGATGTTATGGAAATAATATTATACAGCTCGTGGCAAAAATGGCATGGCAATCAAAGCAGAAGATGCTGACCTAAAATCAAGGCCCTAAAATGCTATTCTAGTACAGCTTGGGCAAAACTTCCTCTTTTGGAGCATGACCACTGAGGCTTATAAATAGCGACCAGATTGAGGAAGCACAATCTATTGTATTGAGCATTATCTATGATAAAAAGTTGTGGATTATTTTTGAGGAAGTTATTATTAAGGAGTGAACTTAGGAGTTGGTGTGACGGCACAACTCTCCCATAATTAAATCAAGAGGTTGATTTAAGTATTCGGGATCTCTAGAGTGAGGTAGCTCTAAGAGATTGTAAGAGTTCTTAATAAAAGAAGTAGAGGGCTGAATCCTAGAGTTGGATAGCTTTAGGCATGGACCTAAGCCTGATTGAGGCGCAACCTCGTTAAAATATCCTCGAGTATTGTATCATTTTAATTTCTGTTCTTGCTTTCAATTTTGTTATTAAAATTTTTGTGATCACCCTATTCACCCCTCTCTAGGGCGATCTGAAACTTCTACTATTTTTTGATTTTCAAATCGCACAAAACTTCCAACCAATTAGCCACGCGAGTAGAAACGATGGCTATGCTCCTTATGTTTCATCCGGTGTATACCATTCATATATGGCTAGCTGAGTAGAAACCGTGAACATAAAGATGAAGTCTTCTAAAAATCTAGATCTTCACGTTGATATGAAAGTTTTGATTAGAGTTTTATAGATTCAAAGTTTCTCTTCTCCAGTAGAATCTTTGGCCGATATTTGATAGATGGACATTTATGCTTGCAAATAAGAATATGGGGCGAGTAAATAAAATGATCATATTTTGTATATAAGAATGAGAGCTACTAAAGTATAATGCTTGCAAATTAAATGGCTAGATTACTCCAAAATTATTGATATAGAAGAACGAGAATTAGAAAGAAGAATGAAGAATAACAGTAAAAAAGACTAAAATATCAATACATTATAGAGTCAGATGTTAATATTTAGGACACACTAATTGATATGGATTTTTGATTTCCAAATTTGAGTTCCGAGCATCACTATTAAATTTCTATTTATAAATTAGCACAAAACGGATGTTACTTAACTTCTTAATAAAATACTAAATTTCAGAAGAAGCTTCTCCAATTGGCCTTAAAGACTCTCAAAAGACAAAATTCAATTGCAAATTTTCATATAAGACAAGATAACGTAATCATATCTTTAAAGCCATGAGCTATGAACTTAACTAGCTATTCAACTAAAGTAAAAGATAATGGCACAAGATTAAAAAAATGTAGGGAATCTTGTTTAAGATTTGTTGTAGAGAGCCCATGCAACTTTTATTGTTGGTGTTTGAGGCTCTAAAAACAATTATAGAATATGTTTAATATGATTGCTAAGCAAAGGAATTAAGGATGAGAGATAATATAATGTTATTGAAAAAGAAAAAAAAAATCTTTCTTACAATTCATTCATCACTTTGTTCAAGAAATATTTACATATTTATATGTGAGAAAAAGGATAAAAATAAATTCCTAACTATCGCATCACCTTTCATTGACTTTCCTTGTTGTTAGTGATTCCTATTGTTTTCTTTTTTCAATAATACTTTTCAAACTATATTTTTAACAGTCCCCCTAATTTGGAAAGCCTTGTAGTCCAAGTTGCTGTCTGAAGTTGACAAATGTTTCTGCCGGAATTGCTTTAGTGAATATGTCCACTAGTTGTTCACCCGTTTTACAAAATTGAAGTTCAATCTTGCCTTTTTCTACTAGTTCCCCAATGAAATGATATCATATCTCAATATGCTTGGTTTGGCTGTGAAAGAGAAGATTTTTTGTCGTTGCAATTGTTGACATGTTGTCACAAAATATTGTAGTTGGTTCTTTGTTGTCATCTTGTATGTCTATGAAAATTCTTCTAAGCCAAACTACTTCATATGCAGCACAGGTTGATGTAATGTGTTCTGCCTCTGTAGAAGATAATGCCACTGTCGCTTATTTTTTTGAAGACCATGATATGGTCTCAGAACCTAGTTGAAAAACATATCCACTTGTACTTTTCCTATCATCTATACATACTGCCCAATCACTATCTGTGAATCCTTTGAGCCTATAATCTTGTTCTACTTTATATAGAATGCCAAAATTATTTGTCCCTTTAATATACGGTAGTATTTTCTTGGTTGTTGTAAAGTGATATTTGCTAGGTTCACTCATAAACCTAGAAACAATACTAGATGCATGCATGATATCTAGACTTGTATTGGTGAGATAAATTAATGATCTAACCAAGCTTCGATAAGTTGATGCATCGACTTTTTCTTGTCCATCAATCTTGGAAAGTTCTTCATTTATAGCCATAGGTGTACTTAATGGCTTGTAGTTAGTCATATTGAATTTCTTAAGTAAATCATCTGCATATTTCTCCTAGGAAAGAAAAATTCATCCCAGACTTTGTTTCACTTGCATGCCAAGAAAATATTTTATCAGACCAAGATCGGTCATTTCATACTCTGACATCATTGTCTTTTAAAATTTTTCAATCAGCTTTTGATTTGAGCCTGTATAAATGAGATCATCCACATATAAACATAGAACAAGAAAGTCTAGTCCTTTAGCCTTGATGTATAAGGATGGCTCACTTGGGCTTTTACCAAAGCCACTTTGAAGAAGGTAGTTATCTATTTTACTATTCCAAGCATATGGTGCCTGTTTAAAACCATAAAGGGCTTTCCTGTGTCAATAAGCGTTTTCTGGTTGGTTTTCCAACACATAACCCTCTGGTTGTTCAACACGCAGTTCTTCTTCAATTCACCATTTAGAAATGCCAATTTTACATTTAATTGGAAAACTTGTAACTTTAGTTGTGCTGCTATGGCCAATACAGTCCTTATTGTCTCCATACGAACAACTGAAGCAAATGTCTCATTAAAATCAACTCGTGGTTGTTGAGAGTATCCTTTTGCAACTAAGTGTGCCTTATATTTCTAAATTGTGCCATCTTCATTGCACTTAATTTTATAAACCCATTTAAGACCAATCACTTCTTTGTCCTGAGGCACATCCACTTATTTCCATGTATTGTTCTTCTCAATCATTCTTATTTCCTCATCCGTTGCATCAATCCATTTATCATCTCTGGAAGCTTCTTGAAAAGCCTGAGGTTCACTAGCAAAAAATGCTACAATTGCTTGATCACATTCATAATCTTGTAGATAAGTTGGTGGATGTTTTTCTCTTTGTGATCGTTGCAGAGGTTGTTGAAAATTTGAAGAATTTAGATTTGGAAGTGAACTTGAGGAATTCGGCTCATTAAAAGATAACAGATGGTGGGTTTGAAACTTGGGGTAATTCTACGGGATAGTAATCTTGATATTGAAAATGGCTTGGTGTAGGTTGCACTATTTAGTTCTTTGACCAACTCCATTTAGCAGTTTCATCAAATATGACATCTCTTGATACAACTAACATCTTGATATCTGGGTTATAGAGATTACATCCTTTGGATTCTTCACTATAACCATCAAACATGTATTTTTCGCCTTTTCCATCTAATTTTTCGCTATTCTCTTTCGGGATATGAGAATATGCTGTGCAACCAAAAATTTTGAAATGCTCTACCTTTGGCTTCCTATTACACCATGCCTCATATGGTGTTTTATTTAAAACAGCTCTTGTGGTGGATCGATTAAGAATATAGGCAATTGTATTAATGGCTTCTGCCCAATAATTCATCGGTAAATTTTTGCCTTGTAGCATGCTACGTGCCATTTCTACTATAGTTCTATTTCTCCTTTCTGCAACACCATTGTGTTGTGGTGTGCATCTTACTATCAATTCTCTCTTGATTCCTTGTGTTTTACAATTCTTGTCAAATTCATGACTGGTAAACTCTCCCCCACGATCTGTTCTTAAGATTTTTAAACTATGTCCACTTTATTTTTCAGTGAATTGGAAAAAGTAGGAAAATGCTTCTAATTCGTGTTCCGAGAAATATACCCGCATCATACGAGTATAATAATCAACAAATAATAGAAAATATCTTTTTCCACCCAAACGCTTATTTGTAGCTGGCCCCCATATATCATCATGAACCAGCTAAAGTAGAACCTTGGCCCGCCATGAAGTTTTATGAAAAGGTAGCCGATGCATTTTTCCAAGGATACAACCCTCGCATATTTTGCTATTGTTATTGATAGCAGACAAACCAATCACCATATCCTTTCGTTTTAGAATTTTAAGGCTATTAAATTTGGATGTCTATAACGTTGATGCCATAAGATAGAATCATCCATCATAATAGAAAGAGCAACTTTTGGCTCCATTGGCATCTTCAACGGGAAAATTCTATTTGAGGTAATTGCAACTGAAGCTATTAACTGATCATTCTTTTTGTCATATACGAAGCAATTGTTGTCGTCAAACTTTACTGAATAACCTCTTTGGATGAGTTGCCCCATGCTTAGTAGATTTTGTGCTAAGCCATGGACATATAGAACATCTTGAATAAATTTTCTAGTGCCATTTTTGGCTCTTACAACTATTATCCCTTTACCTGCTACTTCTTGGGTTCTACCATCACTAAGTGTGATATTAGATTTGATATTTTCGTCTAGTTGGACAAATGAATTTTTATGTCCTATCATGCGGTTTGAGCAACCACTATCCAAATACCATAAATCTTTGGACTCTTGCTGAGTATTTAAACAAGAATAGAAGATGTTCTCAGCAAGGTCATTCTTCTCTGAGAAATTGGCCTCATCATGTTGCGATCGATTTCGACAATCCCTTATATGATGAATGTGCCATGTGCCCTTTGGCATTTAAATCGACAATCATTTGTATTGCAATTATTCATCTTGCATACTCTGCAGTATGAGCCCGATTTTCCATCATAACGGCTTCCTTGGTTTTAATAATTTCCTCTTCCCCTGCCCCAATTATTTGGCGTTCCTTTTCTTCGTTGAAAATTCCTACCATGGCTATTTTCTTTTTTATTTTCTCCATTAGTGGAGAATTTTAATTTGGCTTGAAAAGCCTGCTCTAAGGGGGGTTTAGAAAACCTATGCATTCTCTCCTCATGTGCTTGAAGAGATCCCATTAATTCAGTTAGAGAAATCTTAGATAAATCTTTGGATTCTTCTACAGCAGCCACTATGTGGTCATAATTCGGAAGGAGACTCCTTAAAATTTTTTGCACAATTTTTATGCGTGGAATAATACCACCATATATTCTAATTTGATTAATAATGTTGGATACATGAGTAAAGAATGCTTGAATATTTTCTCCTTCCATCATTAATAATGTATCAAATTCCTTCCATAAGGATTGTAGTTTGATAACGATTACCTTTTCTGAGCCATTATATGCATCTGACAGAATTGTGCAAGCACGTTTGGATGTTGTTGCGACCATAATTCGTGGAAATATCTTTTGTGTAACTCCTCGTTGGATTAATGAAAGGGCACAACAATCCCTTGTTTGATTTTCTTCATATTGTTTTCTCTTGTTATCATCACAAGCTTCATTTTCTTTGGGTTCTATAGGTGGGACTTCATACCCATTCTCTACTATATCCCATAGACCGTGTGCTATTAATAGAGTTCTTATTTGAATACTCCATATTTGATAACTTTCTCCATTCAATATTGGTACCCAATTGCTGGATGCTAAGTTAAAGGAAATTAGGTTTGAAGTTAATGCCATAATAATTTTGTGAAGTTAAATTTTGAGGAGAAATTTAACCGAGGAAATTTG
This sequence comes from Carnegiea gigantea, assembly GCA_029747015.1. Taxonomy (NCBI): domain Eukaryota; kingdom Viridiplantae; phylum Streptophyta; class Magnoliopsida; order Caryophyllales; family Cactaceae; genus Carnegiea; species Carnegiea gigantea. The sequence continues at coordinate 392,456 of JAKOGI010000619.1, forward strand.
TTTTTTTTTTTAATAAGCTTTATGGAATGTGAAAATTGATAGGATGGCCTGGACTTATTTTAGCTCTGATACTAATGTTAGTGTTTGAGGCTCTAAAAACAATAATAGAATATGTTTAATATGATTTCTAAGCAAAGGAATTGAGGAGGAGAGATAATATGATGTTATTGAAAACGAAAAAATAATCTTTCTTACAATTCATTCATCACTCTGTCGAAGAAATATTTACATGTTTATACGTGAGAAAAAGGATAAAAACAAATACCTAATTATCGCGTCACCTTTCATTTACTTTCCTTGTTTTTAGTGATTCCTATTGTTTTCATTTTTTAGTAATACTTTTCAAATTATATTTTTAACATTTATTAGGTATTTAATTAGTCATTTTATAATTAGGTTAGTTATTATGGCAAAATCAAAAGAAAACTTACCTCGTAATAAATCTATATATATATATATATATATATATATATATATATATATATATATATATATCCCATATATCCCACTTATGTTGCCTCTTAATTTCAAGCAAATTTATCCGATTGCAGGTTGTATTTTATTGCTTATCTAACGCGAAACATTGATTAGGGCTCCTTCATACCATGTGCTTTTTTATTTCGCTCCAAAATCCTATGAGACTTTTGCACTTCAACGAAATATTGCAATTGAACGTCGCCATTAGTAGGAGCAAACAATAGGCCCAATCTTTCTCCTATTTATGCTTTTTTATGGTATTTTTCCACCAAATAAACAATCTCTCTGTAATTTCAAGAGTCTCTTCATACTTTCTTTTAATTAATGAGTTGTAATATCTCGCTCTTTGAGCGAGTCTACCAGTTATGTTTAATGCTATTCTAGTTACTTAGGATGAAATCGTTAATTGATTGCAATCTAGGTCTACAAAGGGCATCCATTGTTTGAGTCTAGACTACAATAAGAGGTGAATTTCCCTCTCAAGAAGGCTATCCAATTTTGGGGATCTCCTTGTTAAAGGCTATATCACCAGAAGTATATCAATTAATTTTTTGGGGAAATAATTTATTTTGTGATTTAAGTGATGCACTTGTTTGGATACAACAATAACAATAACTCCCAGTGTGGGTCCTACTTTTGTGAGATTTGGGGAGATCCAGATGTAGGCAGTCTTACCCCTACGCACATGACTGCACATAGAGAGACCGTTTTCAATAAATCCACATGAATAGTTTTACTAAGATAATTAGATGTTGAAAATCGGTTGACAAAATAATTTAGCAAACCCAAGATCTAAATACTTAAAACATCGTAAGTTAACATGAACAATAAATTAGGGGTAAGAGTTTTGCATGCCTTGAGTAGCAGGTGACGACACACTACTAATCTGGCCAATAACTATCCACATTCAAACAATCAGAGACGAAGGGGGGAAACTATAGTTGTGAAGAGTCTACGACTCAAGAAATCAAATGTGCATTAATCTACTAGCCTATAGGATTGCATCACACACAAGCAAGAACAAAAGCTAGTACAACGTAACAACAATCACTACTCAAATCATCTACAATCGATCCACGGTACCTATGATCTGCAACTGTAATCCTAGATATCCACAAATGACTATCCTAAGAAATGTTTTCCATTAGACGAACAAACTTCAAATCATTTCTAATCATTCTAAATTTTCTTTTGCCGTCCTTACCTCCTTTATACCCAAAAAGGTTAACTATCTCGTACCTCCTCCTTGGTGCATTCTCACTCTTCCCTTTACATGACCAAACCATCTTAGTCTAGTCTCCCTTATCTTATCTGCTATGAGAGCAACTCCTACTTTCTCCCTAATCACTTTATTCCCAATGCTATCTAATCTCGTATATCCATACATCTATCGAATCATTCTCATCTCCGCTGCCATTAACCTCTGGACTTGAGACTTCTTGATTGATCAGCACTTTAAACCATACAACAAAGCTGACTTGACTACCATACAATAGACCACCGCTTTCAATCCTACAAGTATTTTCTGATCACAAAAAACTTCGAAAGCACTTCTTCATTTTTGTCATTCCACTCTAATATGTTGGTTAATAATATCTTTGTCAATATCTCCTTTCTCCTCAATGATCTAGCCTAAATACATGAACTTCTTAGCCCCTAGTATTGCCACACCTCCCATGGTAAGTATTTCTACACCCGCTTTCTCACCACTAAACCCATATTTCAAGTATTCAGTCTTTGATATGCTCAATCTAAAACCTATAGATTCTAAAGTAAGTCTCAATTGCTCTAACTTGCTGTTAAGACCACCCTATTCTCATTGGTGAAAACAATATCATTAGCAAACAACATACACCATAGTGCCTCGTCCTAAACCCATTTGAGAGATGCACTTGTTTGGGTATTAAATTTATTATATACGACATATGAATTTTAATTAAGGAATTCATCATTTATGTTAAAAGAAAACAAATTAACGAAAAAATATATTCAAACCAAGGATCTTAAATTTAATTTGACACTCTGCCATTTCTTGCATTTTTTTTATAGTAGGATTGTAATCGCACATACATAAATAAGCAGTTTTCTTGCATTTTGGATGTGGTTTCATAGAGAAATGAGCGGTTGGTGATTGGTATGTGGTAGTAAATAGATGATAATGAGAATAGGGATCAAGTTACTAAAATCCGCATGCTTAGATATGAGAAGGGGAATAACTGAATTATTAGGAATGGAAATAGAAAGCCTCTACTCTCAATAAATTATTACCAAGATGAGGGCTGCTAACTAGGACATGGGATTGAGAATAAGAGCATGTGGACACTTAAACATGGTCTTTCACTTTATATATAAAAAGTGCGATAACGAAATTCAAGATCCCAATTGTATACTTCGTGCCTAAGAGATCTGAAATCAAACAATTGCTTTTGAATTGGAGTTTTAAACAGATTGAACAACCCAAATCAATATACCCAATTGGGTTCTTCGTCCCATCGTTTGCATGCCAATTATGTGTTTAGCAGATAAATGTCAATTTTCAATAAATTGATAAGGGCCAAACACGTCTAATGTGGTAATACTACATGATAAAGGATAAATCAATGAGTTAACAGATGACATTGAATTTTTATTTTTTTATCTATTTAGACGCCTAGTTTATCTCTTAAATCGCTTTAAATGAAAGGGTGCCCATGAGAGTTGAGGGAGGATTGGCGGACACCCAGATAGACGGAAAAGCCACAAGAGAATAAGAGACTGAAAAAAGAGAAAGAGAATGACTCCGCCAGATCCAAAACCAAAACCCAAACGAAGTTTTGTTCTACTGGGTCCCGAGCCAATCATGTGGATACACCTGAGCGTCAACCAACTTTATCCCCTATTTTCACCTTTAATCCGCTTCGTACATTTTACTTTAATTTTTAGTTTGCAAAAATGTAACGTCAATTTACACCAGCATCCCTGCCCGTTGTAATTTATCTTTTTAAAAAATTTACGCATTTTTGTATGAACCATGAATATTGATTTCTTTAATTTTAACTTTTGATTTGTTAGCATGCTTTTCTTAGCGTGACATTTTAATTTCTCGATTCGATTAGTAGAGGCCATCGATGATGATGGGCGGTACCAGAATGCATCCCATTCTAACATCATACATTCGCCCCCGAGCCTAACATTTGGTTTGTGCCCATGAAGTCTACTGATCTCAATACCAGGGATTATTCAGGGACCTTTGAAATGCATTCTCTTATAAAATCACATTTCTTCCGTTTAAAGGCTTGGTAGGAAAAGTGATTTATTTTTGTGCATTTTTACAAATTCGCTGCTAACTCTACCACTTTGCAAAAAATTTAAAAAAACATTTCAGGTGGTGCAAAATAAACAACTGAATGGGGAACTTGGCTCTTTTATCCCAATGGCACTTGGTATTTGGAATAGGGGCATATTCTTGTTCACTGCCCAGGAACCCAATTGTGTGCTTTAGCTGGAGTATCAACAGTTTAGGCCTTCACCCCAAATAGCATTTGGGCTAGGGAGCCCAAACCCTAGTTCAATTGTTATTCTTTTCTACCTTAAAAATGCATCTATTTAAGTAGCAAAGAAAATTAAATTCTTAATCAAGCGACCTAACAATGAGACGAGTCATTTGTGGGGACCGCATTGAGGGTGCTAGGCTGTGGTCCTTAGACAGTAAAACACTAAATTGTCCTTAAATTATGTAGTCATATGTCTATGTTAAGGACATATTTGTAAATTTGCTATTTTATTCCCAATTTGAACTCACATACACTACTAAAAAAGCACTGAATAATGACGGAAAATAGCGACGGATCCAGATCCGTATCAGATAGCGACAGATAATCTGGAAATGAAAATTTATCAAAGTTGGCGATAGAAATGGCGGCAAAATCATTAATCCGGTCACCACATTTTTTAACGTGGGCGATAGAAATTCCCTCGCCAAATTGAAAGTTAATTTTTTTTACGAGGTCAAAATAATGAACCAGATCTGGTTCTTTCTCTCTCATTCCTCGAGTGCTTCTAAAGTGAGAGCGATCCCAAGACCGAGAGCATCCAACCATCACTGCGTCATGCCCTGCCTCCTGTGCCGCCGTCGACGCCTGCTGCTGCCGCCTCCCAAACCACGGGATTTTGCTAAATTCTGTGAAGTTATTGCTTCAACATCTTTCTCAACGTAATGTAGGGTTTGGGTTCAGTAATTTTAATTAAATGTAATATTGCTGGAATTGCGTGCTCAAGTTTGAATCTATTATTATCTTTGTGAAATTTGTAAGCGTAGAAATATATTTGTAGAAGTTTGTAAGCAGAAAAGTATAAAATTATTGCAATTTATATTTCGAATGTGAAATTAGTAGGAATTAAAATGAACATTTTTTTTCTAAATTGGCTTGATGTAAAAGAAATAATTCTTGGTATTGGATGACATGTTTTAAGAAGATTATTGCCATAAAGTTGATGCTACAATGTGGCTTGCATGCTAGTTTGATTTTGTTTTTTTGTCTATAGTTACGAGTTCTTTGGCAAGTAAAATTGTAAGTATTGAGGTTTATAATTTAAGAAAATAGATTTAGTGGAACATGAATGTTTAAAAAGCTTCATGTATGTTAGCATATATGCTTATATATTCAATTTTATATCTTATATGATGCGTGTTTCTAATGTTATATGTTTGAGTTCACGTACATATTTATATTTTTGTGAATTAATTAATGTTGCATTTAGCTATTAAAATATATTTAGTGTATAATAAAGTAATTTATGTAATTATAATTATATAAGTTAAAATTAATACAAATCTAATAACTTACATGAATATTGTTGCTTGAGAAGAATATGAGTGATCATCCACATTGATGTCAGATGTATAATAGATATTGTTGGATCATAATTGGTATATAAGAATTTCTAAATGGAGTACATCAATTTGATGAAATTGCATGTAGGTAGGGAACGTTCTAGAGTGTACCTTATATTGCACAAGGGTTTTGTGAAAGAATACAAGTATTGGATAAGCCATGGAGAACTAGGACATCAACAATATGATTTTGGGTTGTCTACTAGTGAAATGCCCAAAGCTGACGGTTCAAGTCATACTAATCATGACTACAATGCATCCTACGTAGATCGTGCGGAGTACATGGTTAGTGATGGCATATTGGCAAATCAGTGTAAGGGATGAAGAGTCAAACACTTGTTAAGAACCATTCTATAATATGGTTCAAGCTGCTCAATAAATTGTATAAGGTAACTATTCTACCCACAATGTGCTCTCTATTACTGTTAGGTTGTTGAGTGTCAAGTCTGATTATAACATCACACAAATCTGTTTCAATGAAATTGTTCAATTAATAAAAGTGATGTGTCCATCAAACAATCGTGTGCCAAATAACTGTGGGTAGACAAAGAAGGTTTTTAAAAAGCTCTACAATGCTACTATACACGTTGATTGTTGTCATAAAGGTTGCATGCTCTTCTTTAAAGAGGACTCAAACCTCGATGCATGTAAGTTTTGTGGGAATTCGAGATGGAAGAGGTAAAGGTCGCAACAAAGAAATCAAAATTCATTACCATACACAACGATGTATTACTTAAAGATACTAAAAATAATTATTATGCCATACTTAAAGATATTATCGAAATTGAGTATGTGAATGCATCACTTAAAATATGTGTGCTATTCAATTGTGAGTGGTTTGATCCCACATTGAATTGTGGGACACGATCACAAAAAGTGAGCAAACTTAGTAACGTTCATCGCACAAGTAGATATAGAAAATATGATCCATTCATCTTCCCAAATACTGCATCACAAGTATACTTCACGCCACATCCAGATTGGTCAAGGGATTGGGTGAATTGGCTTGTCAGCATACCAACCAAATCAAGGCAGAGTGGCTAAGCAATACACTCCACCTATTGCTTACCAACAAACGAGCATGACGACACTTGTGGAACCTGTGAATGATGTCATCCCTATATCATTAGTGAATCAAAGTGCACCACTGAAAAATATTAATGATGATATGAGTTTTCAATTTATTTAAGTACATAATGACATAGATGAGGCAGAAGAGGATGAGGCTGATAAAGAGGCTGACTGGGAAGATGGGAACACAACAGATGAAATAGAGAAAGATCTGTATTTATATGATGATAATGATGATGATGACGACGACGACGACGATGACGATGATGAGAATGATGATGGTGATGGGAGCAAGGATGAGGTTGAAGATTATACAAACAATTAAATGCTTATAAATAGTTATGTATTTCATTACTTAATTTTGTAACATTTGGTTATGAATTTACTATTATCATTTGTGTTAATTTTGAACTTGCTATTCTATACCTATTATGTTGTGTGAATAAACTGTTGATATGTACAATCGTTATTTAAACTTGTATTTATTGTCAAGTATTTCAAGTATGAATTTCACCCCTCATGGAGGTAAGTCCTCTATTCGAGGAAGAGGAAGATGACATAGGAGCTCTATCGCACATCCTAGTGTTGTGAACATTGATTAACCTTCCTCCCAAACACCTCATACCAAATTTTCCCTAGCAACAACCACGAGTACTTATACAGCAGGCGTTTTCGGAACAATCCCAATTCCTAATCAATTTGGGACAGCTTCTATGAGATCTTTCCCTAATCATAACCCATATATCCTGAATCAGATATTATGTACTAGCAGTTTGGATATAACATTCCAAGCAACATCCCTATTGCTAGCACTGTGAACCATACTCTCAACATTGTCATATCATTGACCCTAACTCTAACCTATCCCAACCAGACATTGAAATTGGAGATAGTGAAGCACAATCTAATCATGGAAGCACTTGAACCAAGATGTATATTATGCTAGATGGTAACGGGTAAGTCGAACGGAGTTGCTTATTTCTAGCTTGGAGCATTTTGTGTTATGTGATGTTAATTTGATGTGTTATATTAAAATAGGTTTATCCCAAATGATGGTGCTATTGCTAGGATTTCTTTGATCTTTCAAGGAAAACATGATGCACACTGGCCTTCTTGTGGTAAAGTGCCCAAATTTGCTCGGGATTTGTAGTTTGGAGAGTTTAAGGTATGATTACACATTAACACTTTGTATGTACCTAATTCATTGTTATGACATTATTTGATGTATTTGCTGTTTTCTTAATTGTAGAAGTGATTCACTTGAGATTCTATCCTTGACACCCGAATTAGGAGGAATTTTGAAATAGAGGCAATGCATGTTTGAGACATTTCCTTATCAAAGCAAGAAAGTTCAACAAATAGCCCCAATGGCTCGATGACGATTAACGGAAAAGACTCAAACAATACTGGGAAAATGAAGTGTATAAGAAATTGTGTGAACAAACCAAAAAAAAAAAAAAATCAGCATGGTGATCCAGAAAGTCTTGGACCTTCCCTTCACACTTGGCTCAATCCATATGCATGAGCATAGGAGACGTCTGGTAACTAACTTCACCTCTTACAACTTTTTTTAGTTATTTGTTTGAGTATGGTATTTTATGTGTTTTCTAAATTTGTTTGATACGTAGAGGAAACAACTTGGGATGGATCCCATAATTGTTGAGATATTCACCTGCAGTCACAAATTTCATGAAAAAGAAGAAGGACCTTGGGTTGATAAGAAATCACTACAAATGTACGTAAGCTGTTCTCTTCGTTTAATTTTAATTACTGGTTTAATCTAGATTCATATAATTTCATCAAGCATGATATATTTAATTTTTACAAATGTTGTGATATTTTAGGAATCCTTTGAATAAGAATTTCAAAATATCATCAACTCTTAAGAGCCCTCAGATAGGAATTCCCAAGAACTATCTGAATCACTTCCAAATTCAAATGAGTTGTGGGTGAAAGCCTATACTAACAAAATAGGCCGTATTTACAACATTAGAGATGAGGTCGACAACATTAAAGAATCCTCTTACTTCAGCCCCTCTCAAAGAGCTGGTACAGTAAATTGTAACACTACTCATATTCGAGTCATTGATATTAAAGTTTAGCACAACATAACTTTAGGATAAGTTAAGTTATTGTTACTAATGTAACTTTAGGATAAGTTAAGTTATTGTTAGTAATGATGAGTATCAATCAACAAATGCAAGCTTTTTCAATATGCAACAAGCTTTTGGCTCGGTATCGCAACCACCCTGTATTAACCCTCCATAACATGATGAATATAGGAATGAGTACGAGGACAATGATAAAGAGTATGATGATACTACCCTCGGAGATTGATTCCTGAGTTACTTGCTTCTCTCCTCCCTATTTCCATACGTATATATGTGTATTTGATTAAGGACGATGCTCTCTTGGCCATGGTGTTGTTCAGTACATTTCTATGTTTAGGAAGTGCATTTTATTTATGCAATTTGTGACATCAATTGTGATTAAGCACTTGAAACAATTTGGTTTATATGTGATATTTGCCTTGTTTGTGGCTTGGGAATTGTTGAAAATGTTTTGAAAGAAGCACTAGTGTCGAATGAATTTAATATCCTCTTTGTAATTTTCTGTAGGATATTGTATTAGGGGATACTCGGAAAAACAATGGTTTCATTAAAAGAAATTGTCAAAAAAAAGCGACGGATTATGCGTCTTAAATATTTTTTGAAAAAACTGCAAATGGCACGAAACTCCAATCTATCACCATAGCGACAGACAAGCCGTCGCTAATGGCAACGGATCTGAAATTCTGACGCCACCATTGCACACCACCATCTCCTGCCATCCTTGCTATACGTGGAAATGGAATTTCTGAGATCAGTCGCTAGGTTCTCAGCGAAAGGCTAAAAAATGACAACTTTGTTTCGTCACCATTTTCACCGGTGATTTAAAAAATTCGTCACTGACTTCATCTTTTCCGTCACTATTCTGTCACTAAATGATTTGTTTGTAGTGACATACCAAATGAAGAAATTAGGATATGTAAATAAATTTCATTTGCAAAACGGATCCTCATTCCTAGCTATGAATTTTCATTTATGAATTCTCACATAACAGACGTCATGCAAGTGTAATGGGTCATGTGAATTATTTAAACAGTCATTAGTGCTGGAATCTCTCATTCTAAACTTAATATCAGTGCTAAGGTTTTGACCTTAAACTCTAAGTGCTATGTGCTTTGAGTGAAAGCTGAACGGTCTAAGAAAGCTGATGCTTGAAAAATACAACGGAATTGGCCAAATAACAAACTACGAGTTGTTTAATATGCAAACAACCTTGTCATAATAAGTGAACATGTCTACAAAAAGAAAATCTACATCAAGATATTTTCAGTGCCACACGGAAAAGGCAGAAGGCCTCACCAAGTGATCTAGGACCAACCCCTATATTCTCCCTTATGTTAGATATTTGGTGTAAACATGATTACTTTCTATTTTTCTATGCTATTTTGCTGCCATGGTTCCTTTACCATGCATACTTAGAATGATTGATCTTGTCTAAATTCAAAAAAGGAATGTAATGATATGCTAGGGAATTTCAATAAGCTTGATTACTGTATGTTTATTCCTTAGTTGATTGCTGTTTAATATGTTCACATGTCCTTTTAGTAAAATATATGTCTTTGAGCTAAAGACATTGAAATAAGACATCAGGATTAGGAACTATGTATATGTAAATATAAAGCCTTGTGCATCAAATTAAATAGCATGAATTTCCCTCATAATTATGAAGTGGACAAATTATAGACATTTGTGAACTATCAATTTTGCTATAATTGTATCATGCAAAAGTTACAAATGGCATCCTAATTCAAAAAATCCAAATCGTCTACCATTGAATTAGACCCAATTTTTGACTCCCACAAATAGAAAAATAAATATAGAACTTAAAGTATTCTCAACCTGAGTTCTAGTTTTTGGAACTCTTAACATAAGTTCCACAGTTGTGGAATTTCAATTTCATCATTTTCTCAATCGATTGAACTCATTCTAGGACAGTTGAATTAAATATTTGTCATGGAGCCTACCATTAAATATATTTTATTACTTATCCTTTTAATTGTGTTTGTACTTTAATCTTATAACTTGTACAAATATTTTTTATTTTTCGAATAAAGGAATATTTATTTTTTTGCTCGAAAAAATGGATAATTTTATTTAAAAATTCCAAAAAATTGGTCACTTAAATTTTATTGGTTGAACGAGCGAAAGAAGATAGAATAAAAAGTATAATTTAATTTTAAAAACCAATACAACATGAAGGATCAACATTTAAAAAATTACAACACAAAGGTTTAATATTTCAAAAAAAATATGAGATGAAGTTTTGAATTTTTTTAAAAGATAGATCGAAAAGATTAACACATAACACATAACAACTACAATTGCGATCTTTGTCGTGCTGTATGTCGATTCCATATTTCTTCAACCAAGTCTAATTGGTGACGTGCATGTAGCTCTGGGTCATGGACTTGTGCTACTCTACAAAGCTAGGTTGCATGGTACGGATGATGGTTCCATAGGACATTAGGTTACAGGGTGTTGTCCTCCACATCATAATAGTCATAAGTAAGGTCATACAAATCATGACGTTTGTCACTGACGATCATCTTGTGGAGTATAACACATGCCTGCATTATCATACCTAATTTAGCATTGTCCGTGTTTCGAGCAGGGCTACCAATGATGGGCAAGCGAGCGTGTGGAGCCCTTTATGCTCTCTCTATATTCCTTCCTAATAGACTCTTAGTGTTTGGTGAACAATTTTGCCTTGACTCCCTAAGGAAGGGTAGTAGTCTTGACGATAGTTGCCCATCTTGGATAAATACCGTTGGACAAGAAGTATACAATATTGTACTTACAATCTTTAATGATCTATTCGCATTTTGGAGCCTGACCCTGATATAACTCTTGGAAAACATTGGATCGGTGAAGAACATTTAAATCGTTAAGGCTTCCCGAGGACCCCCAAAAGGCATTGATGTGGATTTTATGTTTAGTTTAAAAAACCCTTTTACTTGCAAGTACACAAGGTTAATTGTACATTAGTGAGTATAGAGTGTTGATCCCACATGAAACAATAGCGATTTTTGATTTAGCCTTTCCGATTATAAAGAATACTTCAATTGAGAAGTTCAATTATCAATGTGAATTAAAACAACAAAAAAGGAATAAATGAGTTAAGAAAGTGGAGAGAAATCAAATAGGAAAAAGATCTAGGATTTTGGAATTCACCATTGACAAGAATGTTGAATTACTAACTGAAATGGGGGTTTAGTTAGTATCTTGTTCAACCTAAGCTACAAGCATTATGCTATAAATTAAAAAGATTGTTATAATTATCAAATAAGATTATTTATATAGTAGTTTAGCATGAATCATTCTTTTGGGACATAACGGATCTAATTCCTAGTATACATTATTCAATTCCAAATAATTATAATTTGAAGCCAATTGCATGACACTATATTATCCTACAAGGTCTAATATTCATTTGAGATAGAAAATTAAACTATTGTAATCAAAATTAATAAACAATAGTATTAAGATGCATAAATATGTTAAGTCCAAGTATAAACTCAAATTATGCAATTACATTGACAAAAATAACCCCAAAAGAAATTAGCAAAACAATATTCTTATTAAGGATCCATTTTAATCCTAAAAGAGTATTCTGGCCGGCCTTAATTAGTAAAAACACCATTGAAGTTGGTATATTTCACTTCCTATACCTAAACTTTAGTACTCAATTACACAAAATGATATAATTGAGCACAACCTCTCAAATTTGACTCATAAATAAGATGAGAAGAAAAGAGAAAATAGCTAACAAAGCTTATTTTCCTTCTAGACTCCTCAACCCAATTGATTTTGTCTTACAAAAGACTCTCTAAAAGTTGAAAGATGGAAGATGGGAGAGTGGAAGGATGCTTGGATGCTTGGATGAATGGATGAATGAATTGCTCTAACTAATGACCTCTTTTTATAGTGGAAAACCAACCCTTTTTGGTTCCCAAAAATTAATGAAAACTTTATTTCTATTAATTCTTGGTTGTTAGATTGCATAAAAGAGGGCTAGTCTTAAGCTAACAATTAATCAAAATTAACTTATTTTGACTAGGTTACTTAAGGTTACTTACAAAATCCATGTCTTGGCTGCTTAGATTTGTTAAGCTGTTGGGTGCTGATGGGGTGGTGACTTGGACAGTGGCTGAGGCTGGGAAGACAGGCCCAAATGGAGATAATAGGAAAAAGAGAGGGAGAAGGGAGGGGAGGCACTGGGCGGCTGGGCCAAGCCCAGGCGGAAGGGAGAAAATGTGAGAGGAAGGAGCTGGACGTTGTTGCAGCAGGCCATGGAGGCCGTTGGGCAAACAGGCCCACGCAAAGGCAGAAGAAGAAGAAGGAAGCTGACTTGAGCCATGGGTCAGCAAAATGGACAGGCCCAGTGTGTGAAAGGGAGAGATGAGGAGTTAGGTGCTGTTGGGGAAGCTAGGACGAAGCACGCTCAGACCAAGCCCATACGGAGAGAAAGTGGGCTGCTATACTCAGCTCACTCCATGTCCATTTTGCAAATTTCACATCCTATTCCATGTTATCACTATCACCTATAAACCACATAAAATATGCATCATTATTTACATAAAAACGTATTCCAAAGGCTAAAAAGTAGGTAAACCAAAAAGTAAATTTACATATAAAATATGAATTATCAACTGTCCCACACCAAAACTTTGCTAGTCCGCTAGCAAAGAATAACAATAATGTATATATTCATTCAACGTATTAAGTAAAACAGGATTAGGAAATAAATCATGCAGATAACCACACTTTTGCCGTGAAAATCACACATATCGATTCACTACCAACCCAAAACTCATATCAAAGATCTTTATTTTCAACTAAGTCAATAGGCCAAGACTTGAGCAAATTAAGCACAAAATGGAACCATGTAACAAACCATATAACAAATCAATTTATTAGCCTTTTTTTCTTTTGAATCTTCTTCTTTTTTTTTGAATTTTTTCAAAAGTTACTTGATTCCATGTGCCTTCTTGAGTGGATAAAGATATAAATAAAGATAACAGTAAGACAAACACTCAGTACATATTCAGTCAATTACAAATATAAATAGAGATGATCCTGAACATTGGTACTGGAATCAGAACTTAATTAATTCAATTTTTTTATTTATTGATTGAAAGTCAAGGGCACTCAATTCTTATATACTCATAATAACATTGAAAATTGGATTAGATCTCAAACTCAAAATTGATTACATAGTGACATTAGCACAACAAAAATTTTGGCCTTCAACTAGTCAAAGGTAGCAATAATCTCCAATGTGCATGGGTCACATGAATCAAACCCACATAATAGGAGTAGAACAAATATAATTAGAACACTCAAGCTCTTTCCTAAAACAAATTTACTCATAGATTTTCAAGTTCAAATTTTCCTTAAAATTTTCATTTTGCCATTGTCCTACACTTAAACCTTATATTGTCCACAAGGTAGAAAACAATAATAAAGGGAGAACTAGAGAAAAGAGCAACACAACCTGACAGCATGGGGAAATCATTTCCATATAAGCCCAACATCCAACTCCAACAGTACCTTCACAACCATCACCAACCACAACAGCCAAAAACCAGGTGAAGTATCACACTCTAAAATACAAGCAGGCCCCAAAAAGAAAACAAAAAACAAAAGACTCAAACTCTCTAAAAAGATTGGGTTGCCTCAAAACAAGCGCTATGTTTTATGTCTTCAGCCAGACAAGGTTCCATCCATTAACAACAATAGATATGGACTACTAGATTGATGGACTCAATCAGACTGGGCTTAATATCATGAATCACAATAGGTTTCAAACATTAGCCATTGGCTATAAGAACTCGACCATCTTGGGGATTCAAAATTTGCACCACTCCAGAGGAAAACACTTGTTAGACAACAAAAGGACCATCCCATCGAGATCTCAACTTGCCAAGAAATAACTTAAGCTTAGAGTTAAAATGCCAAACCTTCTGATTAGGTTCAAAAGATTTACGAGAAATCAATTTATCGTGAAAAGCTTTAGCTTTAGCTTTATAAATATTAGCATTCTCATAGGCTTCACTGTGTAATTCATCCAACTCATTCAACTGAAGCCACGGTTAGAACCTGCTTATTTCATATCAAAATTAAAAGCTTTAAAAGCACACAAAGTACAGTGTTCTGATTCAACAGCCAGGTGAAAGCCTTATCAAAAAGAAGCTAGTAAGGGGACATTCAAATGGGAGTCTTATATGCAGTATGGTAGGCCCAGAGAGCATTATGCAATCTTAAAGACCAGTCTTTCCTATCAAGTTGAATAGTTTTTTCAAGTATAGACTTGATATCACAATTAGACACCTCAACTTGACCACTAATCTAAGGATAATAAGTGGCAGCTGCTTTGTGAGTCACATAATATTTTCTAAGTCTCAAAAGAGCAGTGACAGAAGTGACTGGCTCCATCACTAATAAGAGCTCTAGGGGTTCCATATTGATAGAATATGACCTCTTCCACAAACTTGACCGCAACCTTGTGGTCATTGGTCCTAGTAGTTAGAGCTTTCACCCACTTTGACATATAATCGGCACCAACCAATATATAAACAAATCCAAAAAATGGGGAAAGGGACTCTTGAAATCAATGCCCCACACATCAAATATCTTACTAATCAAAATAAGGGAAATGGGCACCATATCATGATGAGACATGACACTCGTATGTTAACAACGCTCACAAGCAAGAGAAAATCGATGAGCATTTCTAAACGGAGTGGGCGAAAAGGGGCCGCTTTGTAGGACTTTAGTATCTATCGTATAACTTCCAAAGTGGACACCACAATCATAAGAGTCTTAAAAGGTGAGAATACTATGAATTTCACTTTCAGGGACACATCTACGTACCACTTAGTGAGGATAATGTTTAAGATAAGAGTCTTCCTATTAGTAATGTCTAACTTGTGAGAAGAACCTATCTTTTTCTTGTTTGGACCAGTAAGCAGGAATCTTTCTAATGGAGACATAGTTCACAATGTAAGCAAACCAAGGGAGAGGGGCATGTGACACAACAAGTAGCTGCTCATTAGGAAAGTGGTCAAAAAATTCAACTAAGTTATAAATTTACTTAGTAAAGATCCTACAAAAGTAGTCTGCAACTGAATTTTCAGAACGTTTCCTATCTTTTATCTTGGTGTCAAACTCTTGGAGTAATAAAATCCATCTAACGAGCCTTGGTTTAATGTCATCCTTAGACAATAAGTGTTTTAACTTAGCATGATTAGTAAACACAATCACTTTTGAACACAGAACATATGGATAGTATTTGTCAAGTGCAAATACTATAGCTAGCAACACCTTTTAAGCAGTAAAATAATTCTTCTGAGCATCAGTTAGAGTTCTGCTAGCATAACAAATGATATGAGACATTCTATTCATCCTTGACCCAAAACAACCCTAATAGCAAAATCAGACACTTCATACATAATCTCAAATGGATGAGAAAAATCAGGGGTTACACAATGAGGGATGACACCAATAAAGATCAAATCTTTTCAAAAGCTTTCACATAAGACTCATCAAATACAAAAGGAGCATCTTTAGTGAAAACCACTAAAATTCTTAATAAATCTCTAATAAAAACCAGCATGGCCAAGTAGGGGTAGGTCTGCTAGACTGAGCTTTACCAACCTCAATCTTCTTTTAAGACACTTTATATCCTAACAAATCCTTTCTTCGACTATGAAATGACTCTTTTCCCAACTCAAGATCAGATTCACCTTTTCACATCTTTTCAGCACAGTGGATAAATTAGCAAGACACATGTGAAAAGAAAAATAAAAAATAGAAAAGTCATCCATAAACACCTCCATGAAATTATCAATATAATCGAAAAATATGGCCATCATGTGTCTTTGGAATATGGAAGGTGCATTACACAACCCAAAGGACATCATCTGATAGGCAAAAGTACCTGATGGACATGTAAAGGTGGTCCTTAGTTGGTTGAAACCAGAATACCCATCTAGAAAGCACTAAAAACTTTATCTAGCTAATTTTTTTAAAATTTGATCAATGAATGGGAGGGGGAAATAGACCTTTCTGGTGATAGAATTCAGCTTTCTGTAATCAATGCACACCCCCCAGGCTATGGTCTATTTAGTGGGAATTTGTTCACCGTCATTATTCTTAACCATAGTTATGCCAGATTTCTTAGGCAAGACTTAAACTGGACTGACCCATTGACTAGCAGAAATAGGGTAAATAATGTCTACATCTGAAAGCTTTACTACCTCTTTCTGGACAACTTCTTTTATAGGGGGGTTCGGCCTATGTTGCATTAGCCAAACAGGTTTAGCATCGTCCTCCAAATGAATTATGTGCATGCAAATAGTAGGACTAGTCCCTTTCAAATCAGCAACTGACCACCCAATAGCACCCTTATAATAACACAAAATGCAAATAAACTCTTTCTCTTGATCACAAGATAAAGAGCAGATATAATGACAGGTAGGGTCTCTACAGCACCTAGAAACACATGCTTGAGTGAATCCGAGAGAGCTTTTCAACTCAAGCTTGGGCAAGGACACAACAAAAGGTGGCATAAGAGAATAAGCCAAAACGGAAGAGGCTCGTAAGTGGAATCAAGATTAGAATCATCTCATCTGTTGTACTTCCTAAGTTAAACAATCTTAAATTCCCATGGAAAAGGCAGGTTCTCAAAGGATCATTACTCAGAATAGTAGGTAAAGCTTCTTCAACCATTTCATTAATCACATCAACAAAGAATCATTCAGATTCATCTTCAAACACTGGTTGAGAAGAAGCTTTGAAAATGTTAAGCCTAACCCTCATGTTAATAACCGAGGTATCCATCACTTCTGAACTACAGTTAACAGTGGCATTAGCTGTGGCTTGGAAGGGACGTCCTCAAATAAGAGGAATCTACTGAGAAACATAACTAGGGTCCATATCCAATACAACAAAATCAACAGGAAAAAATCCTTTATTAATTTGAACCAAGTCATCATCTACTCACCTCCTAGGAGTCGTAACTGACCTATCAGCAAACCCAAGGGTACAATTGGGAGGTTTCACTTCACCTAATCCTAACTCTAACTAAACATAATATGGTATCAAATTAACACTAGCACCCAAATCCGAAAGTGCCCTTTTAATTTTGTGATTGCTAATATAACATAAAATGGTAGGGACACTAGGATCTTTGAACTTAGGTTGAGTGTCACATTTCAAAATCGAGTTCACTTGTTCACTTGGAAGAACCTTTTTAGACTTACCATCTTTAGATTTCCTTTTAAACGTGCACATGTTTTTAAAGAACTTTACATAAGTCGGGATCTATCGAATTGGTTCCAAGACGGGAAGATAGACCTTAACTTGCTTAAAGGTCTCTAGGATGTCATTTCTTTACTTGTCTTTCATGGAATGGAATGGTGCATCCAAAGCTTGAGGGTAAGGAACCCTTAGCTTATACGTCATAGTGGGGTCAGATATAACAAGAGAAGGGGATGGGTCATTACCTTTTTTAGCTTCAAGGTCACTCTCAATAGGTTTACGTCTTCTCTCTTTATCATGTTCCTTCTCACTCACCTTATCATCTACTTCTTCACCTCTCTTAAGAACCATTATAGCTTTCAATTGTTCAAATTGTTGGCCTTTAGGGTTTTATATGGGATGACTTAGAAGTTTTCCTTCTTCTTGTTTACCTACAGCCATAGCTAGCTACCTAAGTTAGATTTCTAACTTAGTTATAGATTGTGAGTAGGAATCACACAATGTGAATTTCAGACTAAATTCCTTGGACCTTAGAATTAATATTTTGCACAATAGAAGTTAAGGTACCAGGGGCAAAAATTACCCTGCAGAAATTACCTTGTCTATATTAAAGCTCGCTGATAGAGCTTAATGAGAAGAGGGAGGAATATATCTCTGGTTTTGAAAACTAGGAGAGGTAGGTATGCTAGACTGAGCTTAAGGATTCTCAACATTTTGAGACCTTCATAAAAAATTAGGATGATTCCTTCAACTATGATTATATGTTTTCGAAGAAGGATTATTGGATAAAGGAAATCTTTAGGCAACATTCACTTGTTTAGTCACACAATCAGACTTACTAACACAAGGATAGTTAGCAGAAGCATGCATGGGACTAGCACAAATCGAACACACATCTTGCATAGAAGAGGCATTAGGCACTTTGTTCATGCGTAACAATTGATTAAATTTTTTAGTTAAAGCATCAACTTTAGTAGAAAGGTCAACTTGAATGTGAAACCTCATAAATCCCTCCTTCGCTTCCTAATTGCCTAAGCAAATCAGAATGTGAGGAAGTAGCATGCAAGTGCGAATTTTCACTAAAATGTTCAAACAATTCCCAAGCTTCTTCGGGAATTTTGTACAAAAAACTGCCACCATAAGATGCATCAACCATTTGTCTATTGTGCTTATCTAGATCAGAATAAAAACTATGGATGAGTTGCCATGTATGGACCTCATGGTATAAGGATAACTTTACAATAACACTTTAAAACTTTCTTAACTTTCATGTAATTGTTTATTTTTATTTTTTGAGAAAGTGGTTATAGTAAGTCTTAAGGCAGTCAGTTGACCAATAAAAAAAAAACTTTTTCAAGAATTTCTTCGACATGCATTTGATCCCGAGTGATGATATTTGTCTTAGTATCCAACCAAGCTTTATATTTACCTTTTAAAGAAAAAGGGAAAAGCCACAAGCAAAGAGCATCATCAGAGTTATTATTCAAAAACACTGTAGAACAAATGTCTAAAAATGCATAAGCATGCTTAAAAGGATTTTCAGGCTAAAGTCCATAAAATGAAGGGAGCATTTGGATAAGGGAATGTCTAATCTCAAATGACCCCATAATAGTAGGCAAACGTGTTCTTGCAGGTGAGTCATAAGTGGTGTGAGTAAAATACTCCTTAAATTGCTAAGGTGGTGGGGTTGTACTTCAACCAACTTTTTCTTAAATTCATATTTCTTAGCTCTTACCTGATGAAGAAAGCATTTAATTTCTTGATTATATTCTACGAGTTCTACGAATAAAAAATGCCCACCATGCATATACCTGCAAACAACCACGAGAATAGAATGAAATGACCACCACAATAACCATCAAATAAAATAAGAAGAAAAGAGAAGAGAGGGAAAGGAAAAAAAAAAAAAAAGAAAGATCCAAGGGAACGGAGAGAATGAAAATAAAAAAATGAAATAAAAAGAGAATAAATGAAATAAAAGGGAGGGGGATTGTTAGAGTAGATAAAATAACCAAAATAACAAAAAGAAAAGAGTTAGATTAGATTATATTAGATTAGAAGGGGTTGGGAAAATAGTTAGACAAGAAGGGAATGGGAAGAACAAAAATAAAATGGTTATACTATGAGGAATTGGGGAATAAAAGAAAATGGAACAATGAAAATAAAAGGGAAGGGGGTTGAGAATTAAGAAAATAAATAAAATTGTTATATTAGCGTGGAACAGGGAAAAAAATAAACAAATAAATAAAAAGAATAAAAGGAAGAGAAAATTCAAAAATCACTATATACTCATTTCCCCATCAATAGCGTCAAAAATTTGATGTGGATTTTATGTTCAGTTTTAAAAATCCTTTTATTAGTAAGTGCATAAGGTTAATTATAGACTAGTGAGTATAGGGTGCCGATCCCATGGGAACCAATAGCAATTTTCAATTTAGCGTTTTCGATTATAAAGAATAGTTCAATTGAGGAGTTCGATTATCAATATCAATTAAAAGAACAAAAGAAAAATAAATAAGTCAAGAAAGTGGAGAGAAATCAAATAGGAGAAAGATTTAGGATTTTAGATTTCACCAATGAAAAGAATGTTGAATTACTGACTTAAATGTGGGTTTAATTTATCTCTTGTTAGTTATTTTTCTCTTTTCTTCTCATCTCATTTGTGAGTCATATTTGAGAGAGAACCAAATGTGCAAAAGAGAGATAGAGAGCTAGGTGTCATTGGGGAAGCTCACACCAAGCCCAAGAAGAGAAAGTGGGTTGCTACACTTAGCTCAATCCATGTCCATGTGGCAAATTTCACATGCTGCTCCATGTTGTCACTATCACCTATGAAAATATTAAAAAATGTGCATCAATATTTATATAAAAATGTATTGGGAAGGCTAAAAGGTACGTAAAATAGGGAGCAAATTTACATATAAAACATGAATTATCAGGTATTCCATATCCAAAAGGTCGTACGAACCAACAACTTGAAGAATCAAGGTGGGGACTCAATATAGTCCTTTTGCAAATACTTCTTTCCAACCCGATGGATAGTTCTTCCATTCATAATGCATACAGTTAATACTCCTAATATACCTGGAAAGTCATGGGCTTCTGCCACTTACAATAGATCAACATCAGCTTGGATTGGTTTTTTTAAGTACTCTTGCCCAAACACTTGAATGATCCTGGCAGTAAATTTTTTCATGCATTCCTTAGCCGTACTTTGACCAATCTTATTCATTGACATAGTTTGTTAATATTCCATAAGCCAACATTCACATGGCTGCGATGTGATTGGTGAGCGGCGACAGTCGACGCCTACCAAGACCATCGTACCTCAACTTAAATTACTCAAAACGACTCTCAGGTGCACCAACTATGCGAAAGGAACAAGTGGTTTTGCATCTGAAATCTATGCCGAAAATGGGATTGAGTCTTCGGCAAAGTAGTCTTTGTGGAGGCGATCATGTGCTTCTTGTCGATCTCTCGTTATAAATCTTTTCTTCTTTCTTGGACTTTTCAATGATAATGAAGCCCTCTTCTGTTGTCTGATTTGTTTAATGTTCACAGCTAACTCTAATGACTTCAGGCCAATTTCATTATTGAGACTAGCTTCCAATATAAGTGTAACATCACTAGATTCTTCTAGCATGAAGCTCAAACCATCTAATGAGGACGACGATATAGATTAGGAGGATGAATCACCCATTGTAGAATACACATGCATATAAAAATAAAGTCACAAAGGCATGTCAAATATGGAATTACATATATTAAAGTCAGAAACATAAGTCAATTATAGAATTACATATGTAAAAATAAAGTTACAAATGTAAGTCAAATAAATAGTTTGAAATAACTAATTGTGAATTATATATAACATTTCAAATTAACATCAACGCATCAACTTAAAAATAAAAATTTCATTATACAAATAAAAGAGGTTCCATTACAACTAACATTTCTTAAAAAACCAAAAAAAAA
This sequence comes from Carnegiea gigantea, assembly GCA_029747015.1. NCBI lineage: Eukaryota > Viridiplantae > Streptophyta > Magnoliopsida > Caryophyllales > Cactaceae > Carnegiea > Carnegiea gigantea. The sequence continues at coordinate 414,221 of JAKOGI010000619.1, forward strand.
CATAAGTGTAACATATTAATAATTTTGTTAAACTACAACATAAGTTTTAATCTAAAGAAATGTCAAAATCAGAAGAGGATGATTTTTAGTGGTAGCAGCTCCTAATTTCTTATTGAATTGGGCAATATTGAGCTTGATCTTCAGGACACATCTTAACAATGTTCATTCTTAAAATTTTTTCATCGTACTTCATATCCTTAAGGCGTTCTTCCCTTTCTTTCGAGGATTGATGCTGATCTCTTCGCCCTTCTTTTATTATGCTAGGACATATCGTTCAAACATGTTGCTGTTGTTTACATTTGTTGTCCCTAGAGTTGATAGCTATTTGGTTACTAGATCTAACTCTATGTCCGTAACTCCTTTCTCTTGGTAGCTTTTCTTCTAATGAGGCATATAAGCCAACTTCTTCAGTTGGTGTATCTTCATTGGCAGGAGTTGCAGGGGTGCTAGGAGTCCTGGGGGCGTCGGGTGTGTCCTTCTCAAAGTATGCCCCACCCAAATTATCATTAACCTTTTGGAAGACGCTTGTACAAATTGATCACAGCAAGTCTCTTATCTAGGTTGGTCCCTCAATAATGCCCACCAATGCATGAGGTTAAAGGGTTTGCCCACTGTACCAGCATAAAGATCTTGGGCCTTCTGCGTCATGTCCTTTTCCTTCACACCACTTAGGTTCATCCGCTACGCCTAAGGCGCACAATTGCACCACTTGGATGCTAATGGAGCTACCTAGTTCCAACGAGCATTGCAAACCTTTTCTGTTCATTTTGTAGCTCCATTAGGAGTGTACTGGTTGAAGGTGTAGGCCACCTTACTCCAAAAACCTGCTAACTTTTGATCCGCCTTAGTGGGGAGATTCATGCTTACATTAATCCACAACATCACTAAGCAGCGATCCTCTTCTGATGTCTACTTAGAGGGCACTGCACCACCTTCATTATTGGTGGGGTTATTATTGGGTGGAGGACAAGGAGCTGATGAGGTCGTATAAGGAGGTTGGGGTGGGTAATAAAGAAGGGGCATTGATGTGTAGCTAAAACTTTGTCATGAGACATTTTGTGGTAGTGCGTAATGTTGTCAATTTGGACGGTATTGTGGGGGTATTGCCGGGAATGATGTGAGGGGCTTTGGTGTTAGTGGGTAATGTTGGCAATTCGAGGATTGTGAGCGCAGGAAATGTTTGAACTATTCCCAAATTCTCGTTGTGAATCTTCCCCAGTTTGTAATTACATGTACAATTGTGTGTCATTAGAATCCATTTTGTGTTCACTCCTACATGTAATCAACAATTTTAATTTTGAATTTTATTTTGTAAAATTCTTATAAAGCTAAAGTTATATTAACAAATTTAAATCACACTTAAATTCCAATTAAATTCACAATCTAAATAAAGCAAGCATAGCATATTTAACTTAAAAGGAACTCAAGCATAAGAAATTTGCATCAAATATTCAAAAGTAACTCAAGCATAGTATGCTATTTAGCATAGAAACATGTTGCTTATAAAGTTACAAATTTATAAATTTTCAATTTAAATTGAACGTGTTATCTAGCATTCCATTATGTCATTTAACTTAAAAGAATTAAGGAATCTACAATAGTTTTTCATCTAACAAATTCATATATTATAACTACTTAGTTAAATTTCAACTTATTCAAATTTCAATAAATTTTTAAAATTCTAACATATTTAGTTTTTAAATTGAACATGTAAATTTCCAATTAAACAACTAAACAAAGTGTATTAGCTTCTACAACATATATACATATGTATTAAACATATAAACATGTTATTTAGCACAGAAACATATTGTTTATAAATTTATAAATTTATAAATTTTCAATTTAAATTGAACTTTTTATTTGCCATTCTAATATGTCATCTGAGTTAAAAGAATAGTTCAAATTTAAGTTAAGATATGTAATATCTAATTTCAATAAATTTTTAAAATTGTAACGTATTTTGTTTTCAAACTAAACATGTCAATTTTCAGTTAAACATCTTAACGAGTATGTTAACTTCTATGACATACACCATACATATTAAACGCATTTTGACATGAAATTTTCAATTCTAACATGTAATTATTTTAACATGTAATTTTAAATTCTAACATAAATTTATAAAAATTTTAGCATATTAACATATATTGAACATGGCATGTATAAAAAATATATCTAAGAATTACAACAAAATTTAACAGTAAATTACAAAATAATTTTCATCTTCCTTGATGAGTCTTCTCTTGCCGCTATATCTTTCACAACTCGGATTTTTTTTAGGGGAGATGTTCCGAATTTTGATTATGATGAATTTACAAAATATTGAGAGTATTCATAGAAAAAGTTTCAATAAAAAATAAAATAAAATTAAGTTATCCATTGGGCCAACATTCGAAAATTGCCCAGCAGCTATTTCCCCAATCCAACGTGAGCAAGTTGCAATGTAGGCCCTCCATTCTAGCAGCGAAAATGAAAAAAAAAACAAATGTAGGCTGGGATGCGAATGCGGTCTCTCATGTGTTTCAGGCAAGCGACACATCGATTGTAGCTTCACAGGTCCCCCTAGTACAGGAGTAAGTCGGCTGTAAATGGCCTAAAATTAGAAGATTCAAAATGATGCAATGATGGATACTAACCACTGGATTTAATGGAGATGGGCTGCTCTGAAATTGATCCTTGTAAAACCAAAATGAAAGTCATCTTACCCCATTGAAAGTAATAGCTTTTTCATAGTCAAGGTCGGCAACTGTACCAACCGTCGGTGAGGGCGATTTTCCAAATTTTGAAGACGACGCTAGGGGCCGATGGGCTAACTGGGAAGGTAGATTTCTTGACAGCTTAGGTTATAAGCGGTAGGGGTGGAGGTACCGATGTAGGTGAATTAAAGGAGAAAATGAGGCTCTTGGTTGTACGCAACCTCTGCCTTACTAGAAATGTTGACGGAAAGCTTGGACTAGAAGCCTTTCTTCTGGTAACTCTTATTTTACATTATGACATTTGGACTTCATAAGGGAAGCCCGTAGCCATTCACCATACTTGAAATCCTAATTTAGAGCTCTTTCATTATACAAAACATGCCCTTTGAGTACATGCCCAAGCCTCCCACATGCATAGCAAAAATCCAAAAGTTTCACGTAGCTAAAGCAAATCCAAATAGGTGTTTTGTTCACAATAATTCGGATTGCACAATGTAAATGGTTATTAACATTTAAATCAACTTCAAAATTTACATAATTGTCGACTCCACAGTAGAGGTTGGCTTCATTACAGCCTTCAAAGGAGACAATCTGATCCCTCTTAAGTATCGCAAAAGCACTAGTCTGTCATACGCGCTCACCTATAACCTTATTGTAACACCCCCAACCCATAAGATTAGGGGCATTAACGAGTTCTTAAATCCTACTTAAATTCTAGGGCGAAACGGAGAGAGTTTCGCTTAAAAACTACCCATTTCCTAGGCTTAAAGCCTTACATTAAATCACTGCCATCAATAGAAGCGTAAAGAACTCTAAAATAAGCTCAATGGGTACACGCCGGAGTCCACAACTCTACGAGCCACTCGCCCGAAGTACACCAAACAATATAATTCAATAATAAAGAAGGAAATAAAAGATGCAACTCAACGGATCACACATCCGGAGTACTAAAGTTTACATCCCATAATGTAACTAACTTCAGCTAAAAAGGACAACTGGCTAATCAGATGGTTGGCTCACATAGTCATACAAAGCAACTTATAACAACACGCATTATATGAATTAGTGTACTTTGTTTACATACGTTTATAACTCTAGGGATACATTATATTACATCGTTCAACACGTGAATCCACTCCTGTGTGTGCACACATGACACCTTTTCAAAGCAAGGGTGGACTCCACCCTGGCATAAGTAAATTGGCTTCTACCTATCACAATGTAAACCTAGAAAAAGGAGAAATAGTAATGGGATGAGCTACCATGCGCTCAGTGGGTATTTCCCGACTCCTTAAAAACTAAAACCATTTGCAGGTAATAATGATAAGTAGCAGGCACACGTCATTTTTATATTACAATCATATTAGGCAATCATAGTCCCAAAAAGGAATCATCATCACCCTTAGCCTTCCCAGTAGCCACTCAAACTTATTGCTAAGCTCTTGATGACCAAACTTCTCTAATGATAAAGCATTTAGGCACATAAGCAAGTAAGCAACGAGGATAGATAAAGAGTGCTTTCAAATACTCAAACTGAAAACGTGGTGACTCATGTTTTCTCAAAGAATATGCGCATTTGAAAACTTATATGCTCGATGCATTACAAGAATATAGCCGCACTTTATTTAAAATTTCATTTAAACTATACTTGGATCTCATTCATAAGATATGCACAGGACATGCACAGGAAGCTTTCTTTCTTTTTCTTGAAAATACATTACTTAGCCTCTTGAGGCTCATATTCTTTTAAAAAGAAATCTCTTTCGTATTGGTCCTCTAATGAACCGTATAAGCTTTTCGAATCTTATTCGAACTGGCCGCTTAATGGCCCTTAAAATCTTTCCTTTTCTTGAAATACTTAAAATGACGAAATGCCAACTGCTTTTCTTGCTTATTAGCAAAATACTCTGGGTATAAGATCATTTTAATGTGCTAGTTGAGTGAGACATATTCTACACCCCTAGTGAGACTATCGCTCACGCTAAGCTCTTACTCCCAGGATGGCTACATAATTGGGCCTACACCCTCATCAGGGTCTTTTAGAGTTTCCTACTACTAGGACTACTCCCTAGGCTAGGGATTCTCCCGTTCTAGTAGGTTCACTCCCATCTTATTATCCCTAAGCATGATATCTTAGCCAATTTAATGCGTATGGCCATAGCAGCGAATAGTTCTGATGTCTCTTGCAGCGAAATCAATTATCATGCAATGCACTCCTTTTAAAAATTCTATAAGCCTTCTGCATTTATATAGCTAAAAATAGGCCATCATTCGCTAATAGGTATGGCTACTTTTATTTTCAACCATGGGAAGCCTTCTTATTCGAAATTTCACCCCCACACACATGATAAAGCTTAATGACATGAAGAGGAGGGGTTCACACATAACACATTCAAACACTTCATAATTCAACTTAGTAGAGTAAGCCATACATGGCCTCACAATCCAGATGATTGCGGCCAATCAAAACCCAGGCTCCCTCCTCAAATAACACCGACCACAGAGAGCCTCAAAAACTCTCGTTAGTTCAACCTCAAGCCATCCAACTACCAACACGACTTGAATTTTACAATCAATGCACTTATCACAGAGATCATAATGAAATGTGTAATTGCGACACATTAACTTACCGAGCTAGCAGCACCCACCCAGTGACACATTACAACATATACGAATATATATATATATATATATATATATATATATATATGTGTGTGTGTGTGTGTGTGTGCGCGTATATATATATATATATGTATATATATATATGTGTGTGTGTGTATATATATATATATATATATACATACATATATGTATATATATATATATTACATATATGTATGTATATATATATATATATATATATATATATATATATATATATACATACATATATGTATATATATATATACACACATATATGTATATATATACATATGTATATATGTATATATATACATATATATCATTAGCTTAAATAAGGCCCTCAATGGACCGAACTGAGCCAACAGGTAATGAAACTAGTTTTGTATTCATAATTCACAATTAGGGAAAAGCATGTCCAATTCATGTTATTTTCAAAAGCATAACCTAGTCACATTAAGGCTTTCGAGTCTATTTTAATTTAACCAAGGTTATTAGGTCGTTTCAAGGTCATTCCAAGCATGAACTAACCAAATTAGCATGCATTGATTTAAAGCATTCTTAGGTTGTTCCAAGGCCATTCTCAAACATGAATTAACTAACTTAACATGCATCGATTCAAAGCATTCTTTACTCACAGGGTGCTCAATTTGCCAATCATATAATCCCGAAACTCTACTTGCTCTACGAATATCTCCACCACCCAGTTAGCAACCTAGGGTATCACGTTCACATGCAACCGAACTAAACTAACAGCAACTTCTAGCATAACTTCGCTTGTTTCATAATTCTTCTAACTAATCGATCAGTGGACTATGCTTTAACTCAACAAGCAAGAATCCCGAAATCAGCATCATCATTGTAATTACCCAATTTCCGTTTTAAATTCTTTAAATGCTAATCACTAACTCAGATTCAGACATGCATCAATTGAAATCAGTAAAATTTGTTGGAAATCAGTAATAATTTAGGAGGTGAGAAACACCCACCTTGATTCCAAGGTAGGGATTCGTTTGAAGGGCTTTGAGCTCGACATTAGGTGCTTGAAGACCCAGATTGTCGACTCCTTGCTACGACCTCACCTAAACCCACACAAATCTGCTCCAACCACGCCCAAATAGTGTAATTCAAACCCCAAATTCGCCCCAAATGTTCGCTTACTGACTTGAACATGGGGAGGATGCTTGAGGCTGTGAATTTGCTCCCAATTTATAGAGGATTTGAAGCAATGAGGAACAAGATTGCATGGCCAAACTTTAATAAGTGTTTGGAGCTTCGATTCAGCGCCCAAAGCCACGAAAAACGCGACAATTTTGTTCATATTTCTGCCCAGATTCAGACCAAAAGATTGTTTGCTTCTGGGGAAGGTTGAATGAGGGCCAAAGTAAGCGGGGTGTGGCGAAATTTTGGTAGATTTCTAGTGCTTGAGGCGCGTGCATGGAGGACATGAGCTGAGGAAGAAGACGAAGAGCAGAGAGAGAGAGAATGGGGGCTCGGGGGGGGGTCACGAGCCAAAGCAGGAAGAAAAGGGGCCTGGCGCTTTGACCAAAATGCCCCTCACTTCTCTCCTTTTTTTTTTTTTTTGTTCCAAGCTTGGCCACTAATTAACACCGCTAGCCTAATCTCATACTTCATACTCCAAACCCCAAATCGATAATACGATCTTTTGTCGATCAGTCGTTCCCAAATACGTCAAGATTCATTTTAATAAACCTCGAACTAATTCTAAGGTTGACAATCTAATCGTACTCGGCATTCTACTCGACCTGGTACCCAGTGATAATCCTTATGAACACTTATTAGAAATTATCAAAAGATTTTCAAGACTAATAACAATAGTTATAGCAACGATAATATTCTGTTTAATAAAATTATCGCTCACTTAAGAACATCGATAACATTTTAACTCATATCATTACTAAAATACGATTTAATAATGTCAAAAGGCAAGACAGTCAGCGTATCGTAAAAATGAGGAACATGAGTGTTGCATTCTTCCTCCCTTAAAAGAATTTCATCCTCGAAATTCCAAAGCTCAGTTCAGATGTACCTAAGATGAGTACACACTTGATACAGTCTACACAAATCGCACCAGAATCCATATTCTTGTTTTACAATTAATTGAAACCGAAAAAGAGGCTTACGATATCCAGTCTCCTCCTTGCCAATCCTCTTCGAGCAGCTACTCACTCCATTTAGGCGCCGAGGACAATAGCATAGAAGAGGGGCAAATGAGTTGGCGTGGAAAACCATATTAAGCTTGTTTTAAAAAGGAAAATAGACTTTTAGTTATCTAGACTCAATCAGCATAGTAAACATCTTATGTGCATCATATTAACAGGATGTCAATTGGACTATAACAACTTTAAGGTCATATACAGGTAGTTTCTTTCTGAAACATGAACCTAAGTCTCCTCTAAAATCAAAAAGGTTAACCTGGAGACTCCTATAACACATTAAAGCAGTAACATAAGCATTACATAGTATCACATAGCATTATATGAATGACAACACATAAGAGCAATACATATGCTCGCAACAATGTTGCACTTTGAAATCAAGTATAATCCATGGAGTTAATCCATGTTTTAGTATATATGAAGCATGTTACTGGGGTAACGCATGTTGTCGTCAATCACTAAACATAGAATAGCTTGGGAAACATGGTCCCCATGAAGGATATTTCGTCATCAAGTATAGTTATACGAGCAGTAACAGGCACGATAATTACGTTAGCTTAATCGCATTGGTTTACCTAATGTAAGGCTCTACCCTTAAGTTTCCATAGGGAGTTGGTTTCTCTCTAAGACATGAAGCCAGGCAGGTAAACCGACATGCCTATGTCCCATTAAGAATGCACAAATATTTACCATTATATAGTCAAACTACCCTAGAACCCTTCAATCAAACAATTTAATTGCATGTTCCACAACTTTAGGGACTACGACATATGGTAAAGGCTCGCATATGACCGCAAGTACACCTACACATCATCGTGTCACATGAAGCACATAGTCATTTACATACCCACATAGAGGTTGGCCCCTAAATGCGAGGTACTAACATGTTATCCTTAGTAAACATAAGATATACGATGGTGAGCACATGCAAATGCAAATTCCGATAGTCATTAGGTTGTGTATTCAATATATGCAGGTCCGGGCACTCAAGCTATAACAGGAAGCAATAGGAGTCATGTAATGCATGTAGTACGCCAACAACCACATCAGGCAATAAGCCACACATGGTAGACTGTGCATCCAACTTAATTACATGCCATACAGGCTCAAAACAGGTACCAAGAAGCTCATATACCTAACAGTTCCCTCACACACACAACTAGTTGGTGACCCAACTCCTATAATGCATCAATGGCCGTGCATAACAAATGTGAGTATTTATATTTATGCTAACAAGACCTTGAATGCTCTATCATGCTACCTTTCTTACACATGAGGTATGTCCTTCCATCAATGTGAATACATGTAAATATAACTCTATTGTCATCTAGTCACACATTATATACATCATGTTCAATTACTCCAACTATGACATGAGCAATAGAATTCATGGACTACAAATGATGATTCAAGAATCATGTTGTGCAACCAATAGCATAAATTAATTCGCTCAACTAATTTCATCATATGTTTAATTAAGTTCAAGGTAAGCAGTTACTGAAAGCCTATTTTCTTAGCTTTTAACCACAAACACAACAACAACCTCTCCCAACAGTCCTATCTATATTTACTTCTATGGCTTCATGCAGTGCATGAGGTCACATTCATTTTTTAAGACCAGGAAATTCGTAGGGTTACCTCATAGGGAAACACTTAGACATGTATACTCGCGTGTAACCCCTATTTGCAACCTATGGTTAACGACATGCCTTAAAGCTCTTCCAGTTTTGGAAAGATTGGTGCCCAATAGCTGTGATTGTTTGAGTATGGTCGACATTAAGCGTCTTTTAGGTATGTGTCAAGCCCCAATGAAGCACGCCTATCCTATAGGTGATCATAGGAGTCTTACTGTGTAGGTTGCTCACCTTAGCAGGAGTTGTTTACTATATACAATTCCAAAGTGTGCTAGGTTCTTTTTGCCTTGCTCTTTCTAGGTGCATCAGGGTTCATTCCAGCCAAAACATTAGCATCCCACATCATGAATAACAATTTGCATGATAGACATCGAGTAATACACTTATATAGGAGACAATGACAAAGATGGAGAACGACGAGTATACTTACGTAACGTTGAATGAGATCCTATCACTAACACTTAATCCTTCAGGCATGCATATGGGAATATCCCCTAATCTCTTCAGACAATGTAGAATTCAAAATAAAAGGGGGGTATCATTTAGTAGGATCATCGATCATAGCTATGGTTCTTTAATCATTCCCCTCCAAGTCCACTACGAATGATTCCATTAATGTATACATCTTAATATGTATACATTTACAAGTAGCAAATCAATAAGCATAGCACAAGGACATGCACTTGCGGATCTAACTCACTCATCATTGCTAAAGGAATGTAAGTTCTTCAGTGTAAGGTAAAACCTAACTCAATAGCCAGAAGGACATTAACATTTCAAAATCTTGAATTTCAAGGTGGAAAATAACTTATCCATTTTTAGCCTCTTCTCTACCATCTCCAAGTACGTATGCTCTCTCTATTGTAGGGGCCAAGGAGTAATCCGCATGTAGGGGCAAAGAATGAACTTGGAAAAAGGTTTTCGATCGCTCGAGTTTAAATCAACATGCTTTAACTCTCGATTTGCTTATCAGGGTACACGGATAAATGTTTTTACTATTCAAACCATCACTTAGCTCACATAAGAAGGCACAAGTCAATTGGGTTCACATGCTAACGCACGACTCACACTTATTCCAGCAGGCTTAACCGAATCACATAAAAGTGAATCAGGTAAGTCAATTAGCATGTTAGGAACACATTGCACCAATGGAGCACCCACTACGCCTCCTCAAGGTATGGGGGGCTATTTGACTCATATACTAGCGTACAACTCACCACTTTTAATCAATTGACCAACTCGAGGCACATATAAGTCGTAAACAACCATGCCGTAAGGTATACTTACACATAGAGTACGGTATATGTCACATTATCATAACGTGTTCATATGGGACTATATGAAATGCAAGACTCAGGTCACGTCCTATGGCCGTAGGACCTTACCCTGATGCCATCTGTAACACCCCCAAGCCCCAGGGTTAGGAGCATTAATGACTTTTTAAATCCTACTTAATTCTAGAGTCAAACGGACAGAGTTTCGCCAAAAACCTGCCCATTTTGATGCATATTCCCATATGCATCATTTTCATTTAAGGTCAACTTCCAAGAGGAAAAGTGTCAAACAAGAGCGTGCATGGGAACTCTCATATTTTCTCTTATTATGTGAGTTCAAGGACTTTAGACACCATGAAGAAGTCAAAGAAGTTGCAAAACTTTGCCGGAAATTGGCGTTCATGCCCGAAGAGGTAATGCCGCCCTTCATCCCGAAATTTCCCGATTTTTGTGTGCACTTTTGGCCTAACTAAAGTGGTCCCACAACTTAAGGCTCCACATGGTTTTGAAGTTTAAGATCTCAGCTTTCAAACAAGCCCAATTATGTTTAATTTGGACGTCATTTGGTTGGGCTAAATATTACTCAAAGAAGACATGTCCTGTTCCAGTCCAGTTTTGATATAGGTGTAATATTCGGGCCATAACTTTTTATCTACTTATCCAAATTGAGCAAAGGAGCCCATTCTGGAAAATAGATTTCCAGGGTTTTCCAACAAGCCCAAAATCACCTTATGTGGACGTGTGAGCTGAGAGAAATGCTCAGTTGAAGTGAAGGCTGCTGCATGGAGTTAATGCTGGGCAAGTGAAGAGACATAGGTTACATGACATCACCTTGCTGACATCATGCACGACTTGGATGGATTTCTTCAGCTGATAGGAAGTCTAGAATGTTCATTGTAACCTCCCCCATCCCTTTAAGTTGTGTCTTTTTATTTTTCCTAAGTCTTTTCAATTTTCTAGCTTTAAATTGTTAGGAGTTTGTGTCTTTTGCTTGTCTTGTTGTTGCCTATATATAGTGGGCGTGTGAAGTGTTTCTCAATTCAGAGTTGTAAGCTTTTCCAAGTGAAATGCAATTACCTTTGAGTGTGATTCTCAAAAGTATTCCAAATCCCTAGTTCTATATCTTGAATTTTGGCATGTTCAAGTGGTGTTCTAGGTTCTCTTTTCTTTTCAATTGGAGTGATTCCTTGGTGAAGACGAGAGGATTTGCCCAAGATCAAGTCCTTGAGTGGCTCCGCGAAGGATTATCTCAAGTGCAAGGTCTTGTTTATCCTTTGTTCTGTTTTGCTATTATTTTCATTCCACCTCAATCAACCTTCCATTTTCTCTTTACTTTGGTTCAATTCTTATTTGGGTTTATTTGAGTTTGATTTGGTTCACTTACCACCCACATATACATCACATTTCCCAGGCTTAATGCCTTACATTAAATCCCTGCCATCAATAGAAGCATAAAGAACTCGAAAATAAGCTCGACGACTACACGCCGGAGTCCATAGCTCTACGGGCCACTCGCCCGAAGTGCACCAAACAATATAGTTCAATAATAAAGAAGGAAATAAAATATACAACTAGATGGATTACACAAGCGGAGTACTAGGGTTTACATCCGATAATGTAACTAACTTCAGCTAAAAAGGACAATTGGGTAATCAGATGGCTGGCTCACATGGCCATACAGAGCGACTTAGAAACAACACGCATTATATGAACTAGTGTACTTTGTTTACATACATTTACAACTCTGGGGATATATTATATTACATCATTTAACACGTGAATCCACTCGTGTATGTGCACACATGACACCTTTTTAAAGCAAGGGTAGACTCAAACCCGGCATAAGTAAATATACTTCTACCTATCACAATGAAAACTTAGAAAATAGGGAAATAGTAATGGGATGAGCTACCACACGCTCAGTGACTATTTCCTAACTCCTTAAAAACCAAAACCATTTGTAGGCAATAATGATAAGTAACAGGCACACGTCATTTGTATATTACTATCATATGAGGCAATCATAGTCCCAAAAAGGAATAACCGTCACCCTTAACCTTTATACTAGCCACTCAAACTTATTGGTAAACTCTTGATGATCAAACTTCCCGAATGATAAAGCATTTAGGCACATAAGCAAGTAAGCAATGAGGATAGAGCAAAAGTGCTTTCAAATACCTAAAATTGGAAACGTGGTGACTCATGTCTTCTTCAAAAGAATATGTACATTTGAAAACTTATATGCTCGATGCATTACAAGGATATAGCCATACTTTATTTGAAATTTCATTCAAACTATACTTGGATCTCATTCATAAGATATGCATAGGACATGCACAGGAGGTTTTCTCTCTTTTTCTTGGAAAATACTTTACTTAGCCTCTTGAGGCCCATATTCTTTTAAAAAGAAATCTCTTTCACGTTGGTCCTCCAATGACCCTCATAAGCTTTTCGAATCTTATTCGAACTGGCCTCTTAATAGCCCTTAAAATCTTTCTTTTTCCTGAAATACTTAAAACGTCAAAATGCCAACTGCTTTTCTTACTTATTAACAAAATACTAAGGGCATAAGATCATCATAATGTGCTTATTGGGTGAGATCTATTCTCAACCCCCTAGTGATACTATCGCTCACACTAAGCTCATACTCACGGGATCGCCACATGATTGGAGCTACACCCTCGTTAGGGTCTTCTAGGCTTTCCCACTACTGGGACTACTCCCTAGGCTAGGGATTCCTCTGTTCCAGCAGGTTCACTCCCATCTTATTGTCCCTAAGCATGACATCTTAGCCAATTTAAATGGTATGGCTATAGCAGCTAATAAGTTAGCTATCTCTTGCAGCGAAATCAATTATCATGCAATGCACTCCTTTTTAAATTCTTCAAGCCTCAAAACTGCATTCGTATAGCTAAAAATCGGCCATCATTCGCTAATAGGTGTCGTTACTTTTATTTTCAACCACGGAAAGCCCTTTTTTCGAAAATTTGACCCTCACATACATCATAAAGCTTAGTGACATGAAGGGAAGGGGTTCACACATGGCCTCGCAATCTACATGATCGCGGTCAATCACAACCCAGGCTCCCTTCTCAAACAATACTGACCACAAAAAACCTCAAAAACTATCAGGAGTTCAACCTCAAGCTATCCAACCACCAACATGGTTTAAATTTCGCAATCAAAGCACTTTATCACAAAGGTCATAATGAAAGGTGTAATAGCGACATATTAACTTATCGAGCAAGCAGCACCCATCCAACGACACATTACGACATATATGAATCTATATGTCATCAGCTTAAATAAGGCCCTCAGTGGATCGAACTGAACAAACAGGGCATGAAACTAGTTTTGTATTCATAATTCATAATAAGGGAAAAGTATGTCCAATTCATGTTATTTTCAAAAGTATAATCTAGTCACATTAAGGCTTTCGAGTCTATTTTAATTTAACCAAGGCTATTAGGTCGTTTCGTGGTTATTTCAAGCATGAACTAACAAAATTAGCATGCACCGATTTAAAGCATTCTTAGGTTGTTCCAAGGCCATTCTCAAACATGAATTAACTAAATTAACATGCATTGATTCAAAGCATTCTTTACTCATAGGGTGCTCAATTTATTAATCATACAATCTCGAAACTCTACTTGCTCTACGAATACCTCAACCACCTGGCCAGCAACCTAGGGTATAACGTTCACATGCGACCTTATAAATAGATTTTAGGCACACCAAAACTGAACTAACAGCAACTACTAGCATAGCTTCGCTTGTTTCACAACTCTTCAAATTAATCGATTAGTGGACTACGCTTCAACTCAACATGCAAGAATCCCAAAATCGGCATCATCATTATAATCACCCAATTTCCATTTTAAATTCTCCAGATACTGATCACTAATTCAGATTTAGACATGCATCAACTGAAATTAGTAAAATTCATAGGAAATTAGTAATAATTTAGGAGGCGAGAAACACCCACCTCAATTCCAAGCTAGAGACTCGTTCAAAGGGCTTTGGGCTCGACTTTAGATGCTTGAAGACCCGGATTTTCGACTCCTTGCTGCAACCTCGCCTAAACCCAACGAATCTGCTCCAACCATGCCTAAATCACACAATTCGAACCCCAAATTCACCCAAATATTCACTCACTGACTTGAACTTGTGGGGGATGCTTGAGGCTGTGAATTTACTCCCAACGTTCACTCTTAATAGCCCTTAAAAACTTTCTTTTTTTTGAAATACTTAGAAGGTGAAATGTCAACTGCTTTTCTTACTTATTAGCAAAATACTCTGCACATAAGATCATCATAATGTGCTGGTTAGGTGAGATCTATTCTCAACCCCTAATGAGATTATCGCTCACACTAAGCTCTTACTCCTGGGATGGCTACATAATTGGACCTACAGCCTCATCAGGGTCTTCTAGGGTTTCCTACTACTGGGACTACTCCCTAGGCTAGGGATTCCCCTGTTTTAGCAAGTTCACTCGCATTGTATTGTCCCTAAGCACGATATCTTAGCCAATTTAAAGCGTATGGCTACAACAGCTAATAAGTTTGCTGTCTCTTACAGTGAAATCAATTATCATGCGATGCACTCCTTTTCAAAATTCTTTAAGCCTTAAAACTGCATTCATATAGCTAAAAATGGGCCATCATTCGCTTATAGGTATGGCTGTTTTTTTTTTTTTCCCAACCACGAAAAGCCTTCTTTTTCGAAATTTCACACTCACACACATGATAAAGCTTAATGGCATGAAGGGGAGGGGTTCACACGTAACATATTCAAACACTTCATAATTTAACTTGGCAGAATATATCACACATGGCCTCTTAATCCACATGATTATGGTCACTCACAACCCAGGCTCCCTCCTCACACAACACCAACCACA
The DNA here is from genome assembly GCA_029747015.1 of Carnegiea gigantea. Classification (NCBI taxonomy): domain Eukaryota; kingdom Viridiplantae; phylum Streptophyta; class Magnoliopsida; order Caryophyllales; family Cactaceae; genus Carnegiea; species Carnegiea gigantea. Next base: position 429,548 of record JAKOGI010000619.1, read on the forward strand.
AAGAACCTCAAAAGCTCTCATTAGTTCAACCTCAAGCCATCCAACTACCAACTCAGTTTCAATTTTTTAATCATTGCACTTTATCACAAAGATCATAATGAAATGTGTAATAGCGACATATTAACTTATCGAGCAAGTAGCACCCATCCAGTGGCACATTATGGCATATATGAACATATATATCATTAGCTTAAATAAGGCCCTCAGCAGACCGAACTGAACTAACAAGGCATGAAACTAGTTTTGTATTCATAATTCATAATTAGGGAAAAGCATGTCTAATTCATGTTATTTTTAAATGCATTATCTAGTCACATTAAGGCTTTCCAGTCTATTTTAATTTAACCAAGGTTATTAGGTCGTTTCAAGGTCATTTCAAGCATGAACTAACCAAATTAGCATGCATCGGTTTAAGGCATTCTTAGGTTGTTTCAAGGTCATTCTCAAACATGAATTAACTAACTTAACATGCATTGATTTAAAGCATTCTTTACTCACAGGGTGCCCAATTTGCTAATGATATTATCTCGAAACTCTACTTGCTCTACGAATACCTCAACCACCCAGTTAGTAACCTGGGGTATAACTCAGATTCAAACATGCATCAACTAAAATCAGTAAAATTCATTAGAAATTGCTAATAATTTAGGAGGTGAGAAACATTCACCTTGATTCCAAGCTAGGGATTCATTCAAAGGACTTTGGGCTCAACTTTAGGTGCTTAAAGATCCGGATTTCCAACTCCTTGCTATAATCTCACCTAAATCCACATGAATCTGCTCCAACTACGCCTAAATCATGCAATTCCAACCACAACTTCGCCTGAAACGTTCGCTCACTGACTTGAACTTATGGGGGATGCTTGAGGCTGTGAATTTACTCCCAATTTATAGAGGATTTGAAGCAATTAGATACAAGATTGCATGGCCAAGCTTTAACACGTGTTTGGGCCTTTGATTTAGTGCCTAAATCCACAAAAAATGTGGTGATTTCGTTCCAATTTCTGTCCAGATTCACACCAAAGGTTAGTTTGCTTCTGGGGAAGGTTGAATGAGGGCTAAAACAAGTTGGGTGTGGCCAAATTCTTGTAGATTTCTAGTGCTTGAGGCACGTGCATGGAGGAAATGAGCTGAGGAAGAAGATGAAGAGTAGAGAGAAGAGAATGGGGGCTTATGGGGGGGCACAGGCCAAAGCTGGAAGAAAAGGGGCCAGTGGTTTGATGAAAATGGCCCTCGTTTCTCTCCTTTTTGTTTTTTTGTTTTCCAAGCTTGTCCAACAATTAACACCGCTAGCCTAATCTCGTACTTTGTACTCCAAACCCAAATCGATAGTACGATCTTTTGTCGATCATTCGTTCCCAAATACGTTAAGGTTTCGATTTAATAAACCTTGAACTAATTCTAAGGTTGACAATGTAATCATACTCGAGATTCTACTCGACTTGGTACCCGATAATAATACTTATGAATGCTTATTAGAAATCATCAAAAAAGTTTTAAGACTAATAATAATAGTAACAGCAATGATAATATTCTTTTTAATAAAATTATCGCTCCCATAAGCACATCGATAATAATTTAACTCATATCGTTACTAAAATACGATTTTAGAACGTCAAAAGGTAAGACAGTCAGCGTAATATAAAAATAAGGAACGCGGGTGTTACACTTACTATCGAAAATTGTACCTCTAAAAGTTGTTCAAGTCCTGTGATCTCCTTGAGCTATAGAATATGGCCATTAAAATACCATGGACTGTCATTAAGAACAAAGTTCTCATCTGCCAACGAAAAGAACTAGAAAGAAAATAGATTCTTGTCAAGCTCTTTGACAACTATCCCTTTGAGGGTTTCCATATGTTCTTAAGAATAGATTCCATGGCTCCAATATTAAAGTAGTTCTCTATAAGAAGCTTCCCCCATAAACAAAATGCAATTTGTTCTGCTCTTTCCTCTGATGTCTCCTCTTCACAGACAACCACCGTCTCATCCTCCTCAGTCAACTTAAGTTTCTTCCACACATCCTCTAAACCTGTCGCCATTGATCGCCCCCCGAAACATCCTTACTAGCAAATTAGGGTTTATAGTAACGAATCTAAAGAAAACCCTAAACCTCGTGGATAGGGAAGAGCGAACAAGGAATAAAATCAAACGAATTGATAGCCTAACGTCTACACGATGTGAAACTATGATCCACGCTATCACTATATTAGAATTTGGAGGCAAAAACTCCCACAAGCCGAAGGTTTCTGCCACTCAGGGTTTGGAGATAGAAAGGGTTGTCCTGCCAAATATTAACTCAATGGAAGAGACCCCATTTAAGAACTAAATAGTTGAGGCTGAGTGAGATTCATTACGCAAAGAGGAAGAAAGGGAGAAACGCCATCTTGATGATGAGTGGAGCAGTGAATGGTAGAGGGGAAGGTGCAGCATAGAGGGGAAGGAAAAAGTGTCCCTATGAGATGAACCCTAACTCTGTCGAATTGCAATCCACAGTCTTGAACCGCGACCTTCGGCCCCACTTTTAGTGGTTTGATTCACTGATAGTGACATAAGGCTAGCTAAGTACTCATTATGCTTGGTTCCCTTGGTCCAATTATAGTTGAATTGCACCAAAGCTAGAGGAGATAAGGACAGAGTAAGCATGACGTAGTGGCCCCTATTCTGGATTGTTGGGATCATGGTGTCTCGACTGGCCAGCGTTAGCAGTCAAGATACAATGAAAATACTGGGAGACCAAGGTTTAATTAGAGGTATAATTAATTTAAATTATATGCTCACCAAGTTCTAAGTCATCAGTTGATACCGACGCTGGGTAGTTCTTCTCCCACCAAATTAGTAGTAATTTCAAAATTGAAATGAATTTCCTTGTCTATATAAGTAGCTGTAGGATGTGTGGGAGTTTTTTGCTTCCTTATTAATAGTATTTTTGAACATTCAATTAAATTTGATGTTACTATGTGATTGGATAATGTATATCAGGGTTGCATGACTAGTCATCTAGTGCTACATGAAGGTTAATAGCTAGGCTAGTGACTTGTCTTGAACCTCCTGTAAGTGTTTAGTAAGTATGCTTAGCTCAACTAATTTTGGGAATGTAGCATAGTTGAATATGGTTTGTGAGTTGTATTCATATACATCTTCATCTCTGGGTGCCAACTAGGAGTGGGCAGTGGACCAGGTAGGATCGGGTTAGGGTTGATCTATTTATAAAGTGGGTTAGGTTGAGTTATGGTAGGTTTGTTAGCGGCGTAGGCTGGGTTAGGATTTTTATGAAAATAAGTGGGTCGAGTTGGCGCACCTGCTTTTGATCCATTTTAAAATAGAAAAAGTTTACACTAAAAAATTCCATATAATAATTATTGTACATATATAGCACTGATAGTAAGTTTACCTGATTATAGTATGTAAATTAATGTGGCAAGTAGGTTGAAAAGTATTGGGTTACTAAAAGGGCCGTTAATGGGCTTATTCAACCCGACCCATTAATATGTTTTAATGCATTTGCCCACTATTGACTCGGTTGATTATTAAGCCAACCTTCATTGACCCTATTTAAATGGGCCAATTTGCTTCACCTAATGGGTACCTGACCTATTGCCCACCCTCAGTGTTAACTGTATTAGTGATGATTGTGTAGCATGTTAGAGTAGTATGAGGGAGGAGTATAGAGTTAGAGATATAGTTCATCTTGTGGTGATGCTACATTAAGCAGTTAGATAAAGTGAGCTTGATTTGCTATAAAGTTAGTCTTTAGTAGAATGCATTGATACCTTGTCTTGAAATTATGAAACTAGACAAAATGATATGTGAGGGGACCCAAAATATTGGTTGTGTGCCCAAAATGAAATGACATAGGATCTTTTATGCTGAATTCATTACCCAGAACTAAAGTTCATTGATTATCTAGACAATTTAGTAGGACTTTAGAATACTACTGCCCAGCAGATTGGTTCGACGATAGAGATGATGGTATGTGAGTTGTTTAGAGGTTTAGGATGGACATGTTAAATGGGTTAGTAGAACCACTCATAATGAAATATGCAACATCAAAGAAGGAGAATAAACGGTTAGACTTAAGGTTGTGTATAAAATACGAAAGCTAATTATTTAGTTCAAGAGTTTGTGTCCATGTCTCCTCAGTTTAAAACCTGAGATATTTGTTGAGTGGCCTTAACTTTCTTGGTTCATGGATGGTTAAGAAACTTACTGGTTTCTATCCATTGCTCTTATTAGAGTATTTTGATATTAGCAAATCTTCTCTTTAGTATTTTGATATTGGCAAATCTTCTTATGATATTGACAAATCTTCTAATGAAGCAAAAGCTTTTAGAAGCAACCATGACTGACTACATTTCAGTGCAGTTTGTCTATGATTCATTGTGCAAGCTTAAATTCAGCTTTTATCTCCTAATGAGTTGCTTGAAAAATAATTTGCTAGTGGCTTCTTGAAAGTTCAAGTGTTCCCTTTGTGTTTTTTAATACCACTTGTAATGTATGTTGAATGAAATTTCTTGAGTTCGCTTGGTGCCTTTCGTAACTCACTTACGATGTACGTTTGAACGAGAAAGAACTTAAGGTCTATAACAGAGAGCGTATTCTCTGAAAAAGGGATTTTAGATGGTTACCAAGTGGGTAAGCAGTGTTTTTTATTTATATTGGCTAGGATGAAGTAGTTAAGTAGAAAGGTTTAGCCTCATAGCGCAAATAGTCTCGTTCTACAAATCCTACGAGCATGTAGGGTAGTCCTTGTAGATCAGGGCTTTTATGACCGTACAAACTCTAGTTAACTACTTAACATTGTAGGATCAGGTTTAGCTTGGTCCTCGGTAAAACATAGCAAGGGCGACTAACCCTTCCATGAGCCCATTAATATCCCAAAGACTAGATGGTTATTAGGTTGTTGATCACCTGCAGGTCATATGTTCTTCTCAAAATTGGTCACGTAGTAAGAGTAGTTCAACTCCCAAAAATTAGTAGGAGAAGAATGTAAAGCCCTTAACAAAATGCTCTAGCTTTTTATTTGGTTTCAAGTAAATCTTTTTAGAAGCTATCAAGTTATAATTTGAGTCTTGCTTTAGAAAAACCTTTTACTGTTTTTGTATTACTTAGCTGGGTTGTCTTTCACTCACTTTTCCTATCTCACTTTGGTTCTTGTAGAAATGTTTTATTATTAAAACGCCTTTTTATACTTTTTGTTTTAATAGAAAAGGGGAATTGTATTACTAAGAAGAAACTTGATGCGTACACAAGTCTTGAATTAGTAGATTTAGCACCTCATCCGGGCCATCACCTTCCCACCTCCGACAAGATGGATCGAAAGGTTGGAGATAGGCCAGAGAGTGTGCTACCTTATTCCCTCCACTTTTAACAAAAGCAAAATCATAAAATTGGACACAACTAAGGACTTGGAAATATAAGAAATAAGTAGCATAAATTCGATGTTCGGGCGACTCCTATTCTTCAGTTTTGTGATCAAACTGGAATAGTCTCCTTCTAGGAGGATGTATTACATCCCTCTTCGAATGGCCTCCTCGCAAGGTAGTAGACATGCTCGATCTCCTTCATATTTAGCACTATAGAAACCAACTCCCTGCTTCACAGTCGCCCAAAGTAAGCTGCCTCCGGAATGTCTAGATGCCACACCCCACCCAACTCCCCAATCTCCTAAGTTGGCACAATCAAAATTTATTTTGACAATGCCAGGACTTGAGCTCTCCATGATGAGTCTACTGGTGCTTGAGACACCATGAGCTTAACTTGTGCTTGGCGGTACTCCTCCACCAGTGCCATTGCTTTCCTTACTCTAGTGGCAGGGTCTTGAATAAACCTATTGAATACGAAGTCATTCCTTGCACTCCAAGCTGCCCATAGAATAACCACAACTTCCTTCAAGCGCCCTTCTTTGGCTAGTATCATTGCTTATAGCAGCTCTATAACCGAATTAATTGTTCTGACCCCCCACTTCTGGCCTAGACCTCTTTGACCCCATAAGTCTCGAGCTATCCGGCATTCCATTAAAGCATGAATGTCAGATTCCTCAAAGTGTCCACGCACTTCACATTTAATATCAAAGTGATGGATGCATCTCCCAATAGCGACCTTTGTAGGAAGAGCTCAGTTATACGCCTGCCAAATGAAATGTTTGATCCTGCACGGGACTGAGAGCCCCAGACGATAGCCTAGGATCATTTGGAGGATATCTCACTACCCCTTGGACAAGCCTGTCTTCGATGATTTTGGATAACATGATACGCTGACCATACTATGAGCTCACATGAGGAGGTATAGTGCCACATAATTTTTCCTGCAGGCCAGAAGTGACATATTAGCATTGATTTTATTAGTTCTTCATCCACAGGTAAGAAGAGGTGATCGATCATAGGCTCATTCCATCTTCCTTTCTCACGAATAATGGGGTCGCCCACTCGAATCAATGCCTTTCCATACTTAAGAGGTTAGCTAATGAATTATTTTTTATCCAGTTTTGTTGGTTTGAATCATCGTGGGATTCTTACATTATGTATGAACTACATGTATGTATATAAGTATATGTATAAATGTTTATATGTAGAGTTGAGCAAGACCAATTACCCAGTCCATTTTCATAAAATTGATCCCGTTCCTAGTCCAAGAATCAGTTGGGATCTGGTTCAGAATCGGGTATCCTATTCCTAATTTTTCCTGTTTTGCTTTATTTCATTTCATTTAAGTTTTAGACTTATGGTTGTGACTTTGTGAGAGAACCAACACAACCAATAAGCAAGCTAATCGATCTTTCAAAATCAAATACAACAGAGTGGTAGCTAGGCATCTACCTTGCATTTAACTCCACTTGGTTAACTAATAAATAGAATTTCATTTCATCCAAGTATAAAAGACACTGTCTTCTCATAGTGCTATACATTAACAAAAAGATTTAGTCATATCAACATACAGTTAGAAATCATGATGGCATTGGGAGAACAACACCTATTGCCAACAAAGACCGTGGCCCGAGGGATCGAGACGTAGGGCCGGATGCGGGTCTCCGACTTGCTACACTAGAGTTTAGAGACGCCTACCCCGTCCGAAATTTTTTTAGTCCATAAATCTAATGTATGTCAAATTAGGTACCATTACCTTATTAACCATGGGATATATTTAGCTACTATACCCATGTTAGTTGCGAACCTACAGTTAGCTTTATATAACTCGCATATTTTTTTTTAAAAAAAACAACTAATTAAATTGGGCAATCGGGTTACAGGTCCTGTTTCGATTCCAGATTTTCAGGACCCGATTTCAGGATTTTGGAACCTATCCCAGACCCAGTTAAATAGGGTCCGAACCATTTCTGGGCCCGAAACAGGGTACCTAGTTTTTTGCTCAGCCCTATTTACATGCTAGCATGTAAGAATGCATGTGATTGTCTTGGCTTTTTTTTTGGGGGGAGGTGAGAATCTCTACATTGAGCAGTGGCAGCTCACCCACCCTGCTATTCCCTGCCCTAGGTTTCAGCCTCCTCAATGACCATATAAAGATAGCTTATAAAATTGTTGATTTCTATTGGGTAGCTCCTTGGGTCATTTGGTAGACTTTGACGAGTGAAAAATGCATGTAAATGGATAAGATTCAGAGGAGGCGATGTTACGTACCTTGCACTATATAGATGTTTTACTAGGATATGGCGTGCCAATCACATAATTCAGGTTGTCTATTTGCTTTCGTTTTGCTCAAAACCCAATAACATGTTTATATTTGTTAGGTAGTATGCATTTAAGCATCTAAGCGAAAGTAGACTAGGAGAGATGTCAACCCCTTGTACAAGGGGTCTGTAGCACTTCGAGTTGTATAATGTTCTATTCTTTTCGCTTTACTTACACAAGATTTATGTCTCGACGCGTGTGATCTATAAAGTTGCATTTTCTCATAGGACTAGCTATTGAGATGCCTTGTGGATTTCTTTTATGTTTAATCATAGTTTAAAAAGTATAAATAACTGATAATAGGTTAAAAGAAAAATATATGTGTTTAACATTTGGACTGAATTCTGTTGGTAATTCTTCCGGTTTATAGAGATTTACTAAAATTAAGAGCCTTGGGGTTGGGGAAGTTACAGGTAGCATTAGAGCAAGGTGATGTCACCATTGGTTGTAAGCCTAAGTCTACATCCACACTTAATATTCCATATTGTTGTCTAGGTGCGCTTTGCCGTGTGTGACATTACAATGTAGAGCATGTGGCATACCTTAAAGCATAAGGTTCCTCGATTGTATTGTACGACTGATCAGGGTTGTGATGAGGTTCTATGGTTAATTTTATGAGTTAAAATGAGTTTTGCCTTCATACTTGCAGAAATTTTAATCTCGCTAGTGGCAACACCAAATCGCACATTTTAGTCTTTTGATTAAAATATGTAAATAGTTTTATTAAAAAAGGGTTTTGAAATGGATACTTCATAGCCAACTATTTGCTCTTTTGTTGATTTTCTCATTGGGCTTTATACTAGGGTGAACTTATGAACGGAAAGATGGTAGAGAGGTGATGGGGAGCAATTAAACTCTTTTGAAAGTCCCATACCTTATATTGGTAGATTTTGAAGTGACGAAATCCTTCTATTCATTCAACTAGGTCTTATTCTTGTTTATGATGATTTATATCTATTTTTTTTAAATACAGGGATGGATTGTATAAAAGTATGTGCTTCTGTATGTATGTGACACGCATCGTGAGCGCATTGGTATTGTAGTCTAGATTAAAATATTATCCGCATGGACCCGTGCAATCTATTGAGTTTTGTCCTTTTAAAATGCTAAGCAAAATAGGTATTTAATAAATTGTTTGACTACACTAAATGACTACTTTGCAACAAAAGTGGGAATTCAATCAAGGAAAAGCATCTAGGGATTTATTTTGCCTAGCAATGAATTAGACCCTTGAATTAAGCATGTACTCTTCTCTAGTTTGGATGATTCAAAGGAATACAATCTAAATAATCTTTTCTCTCGAAATAAACCAACTTGCTTAAACTAATTCAATTACCGTTCTCTCAAATGTTTTCCTTTTAGTGTAGGTTGTAAATCTTGATTGCTAATGTTTCCTCTTAACATGCAATTCTCTTTCCAGACCTACCGAGTCAAGTCTAATCTTATTAATCTGATTGTGGGTTTTGCCTTTTGGTATTTTACCTAACTATCAATGCACATGCAATCAAATTTGGCCAAAATCACTCACATACAGTCCGACACAACATAGATAGGATCAATCTAAAATAGAATAAGCACAAGTTTAATGGAGCTAGGGATCCAACATCAATGTTTTGGCTTTCAAATTCCTAGATTAAAGAAAATTACTCACTCATAACTACAACTAAATCAAAATAGTTCAAATTAACCATCAACTAAAGCAAATCAAAAAAGACTTCAAGAAGTAGAAGGGCATATGCTTAGCACATAGGAGATCTCTTCAACAATCTTTCAATCTTCAAATCTCTTCTTGCAGGTAACCTTCCCTTGATTATTCTATTGCTCTAAAATGATTAGAGAGATGAAATTTGGGTGAGATGAGAGATAGATTAGGGATAGATTATGCTTCTTTTAGCCGAAAAGCCCCTAGAAATAGCAAAGCCTGAGCATTCTTAGTCACATAATGAAGGAAGACGAATAGTTCTTTAGTTTGGGAGTCACCATGGTCCATGACGGCCACCACAGTCCCACCGTGGTGTCTGCTGACCAGCCTTCTTATTCTCTTCTTCTTACCACAAGCATATGAGCTAGGGTTTCCTCCATGGTGGGTCAAATTTCCTCTATTTGAAAGTCAACATAGGGTCAAAATGGTTTTAAAATGTGTAAAACACATCAAGGCAACATACCCAAGTGTAAAATGGCAAATAGGGGCCTACTAAGGCTCTCAATTCCTGGAGAAACGGTAGTAACGGACCCCAAGAAGATGCATATTTATAACTGCTATGAAACTCCCCCAAGTTTGAACTATTGTTGGTCCCCAAGCAATGATAAGAACTAAAGCTAATTTTATTCACAACCTCCTCAGGAAAGACATGAGTAGCATCCTTATCAGTAAGAACTCAACTCAAAGTTAGCCTAAAAGTGGTTAAAACACTTAGCAACTAGATAGGAAAATTACATTTTCGAAAAATCATTAAAACCACATTGTGAAATTTTGAATCAATCACCAAAATCATCTCAATCTAAAGACTCAACACCTTTAATAGATAGAGCTAGAAGATAATCGACGGAACCTCACTCTAGTCATGTGACACTCTTCACTTACACGTGTAAGTAGAGTAAGGTTCCTTAATTCTCATTCTAAAGACTGAATTTGCCATTAGTAAAATGCAAAATGAACTACGTAATCATCAGAACTTGGTATGTGTTGTACTAAGGCCATTGGTAAAGGGTAAGAGGAGGAACAATAAGTTTGAGAGTGTGAAGCTAAAAGCTAAAGACAAAGAGTAAAACCAAAGGCTCCCAATTTCACATGTAACGTACTGCTCAAACTAATACCACTCAAATATCACATAGGAGAAAAATGTTGAACCTCAAGGGCACAAATGTACAATCCAACAATGTCAACCTCGTTTATTCTCTCTCTCTCTTTTTTTTTTCAATTTTTTCATTCCTTTGTTTTCAGAAGAGAATGGCCATGGACATAAACATTCAACGCTTCTCTAGCATTTCATAACATTCAACCATTTTTAATAAACCAACCAAACCAAACCACCAATAGACCTTAACACTCACAAACTACTCTCAATGAAAATATCATGAAGTGAAACTCTATAGTCTTAGCTTGAGGTGTAAGATATATGTTTGGCCAAGGGCCATATACAAAGGTTCACATCAATAAATATGCTTAAAGCTCAAAGGGGCTAGCAAGGGGTATATCATGCATAATAAAGGTAGCTATTTAGTTAATGTAACTTAATCCAAACAAAGAACAACTCAATCATTTTTGCCAATATGCACATGCTAATGTGATCTTGAATGAGAGTCAAAGCAAGTTCTAGAGAAATGATGTCTGAAAAAATCTCGCGAGAAAGGCAGAAAGACTAAAAGTGATGAATTAGTCCTTGGAAGCTCCAAGTCTCACGGGACATCTACTATAGTCATCACTAGCTCATTAAGAGTCACATGCCAATTTTACAAAATAAGTAAGATTCATTAGCCAATCAACTCACATTTAACACATGATCAAAACATGAAGCGCATTTCCAAGACTCATTTCTAAACAAGTTTATTTGCAATTGGATATATCAAAGGACAAGTTAAACCAAGGAAGTCTACTAAGTCTCCAGAAATGATCATCGAAGGGAGTTTTTTTTCTCTTTTTTTCTTTTTTTTTCTTGTTTTGCTCTTCTCTCTCTCTTTTTGTTTTTTAGATGCAATCCCACATAAAGTTAATCCTAAAATGCAAAACTAATCTAAATATCATGCTTCTAGCATCTAAAATGCATGAGAAATGCAAAACTAAGGAAATAAAACTAAGTGCACTAACTATATGCACTAGCTACAAGAAGTTATCCCTAAATGCACTTTGAAATGCAATCTTGTACACTATATACATATCCACAAACTCAAGAAATCAGATATCAGACGCCATCAATCAATGCAACTTGTCCATGCCTAGACAAAACATAGTCCTCAATCTAGGCACAGATGTGTAAGAGTAAGGGGGAGAACTAAGACGAGTCAAGAAAGGAGGAAGAGAAGGCGGATACAGGGATACCCTTGAGAGACATGCCAATCTCTCTAAGCCTTGATAGACACAAAAGTCCTAAAAATATTGGTTTTGGGAGATAATCATCCCACAGAGCTCATCATCTCGTTCGTGTACAAAGTCACAAAGGGCGGCATTTCTCAAATTAAACATGGGGTCATAGGGAGGCTTGCTCTTCCTGAATAGACCTAAGGATGGCATGAACTTCATAATCATAGGAGAAGGGCTGGAAGGAAGAACTCAGGGCACCATCATCTGTAGGCAGGGGATGGGGATGTGCGGGATGAACAATCTTGTCATCACCAGGTAACCATACAAGATCACCCCGACGAAGCAGTGTGGTCCTCTTGACATTTGTAAGTGTCAAAAACCGATTCCTAGAGTATATTCAGCACAACTTGCCAGCCTCTATGCTATAAAATTTAATTAGCTTAAAAGTGACTTTGTCATGCCTCTTGGACCTTGAAACCCTATCCTCCAGGCTAGGCTCAGTACCTATGGACTGAGCAATAGGGTGGTGATACCCCAATCACAATCCTACCTGTAGTAGTAATAGTTGCACTGCACAGCTGGTTGGCCAAGAAAGACCCATGGTTAATTCAATCACCATTCATCATATAAGATAAAAAGTAGAGCTCAAATAATCAATAGGCAATCAGACTATCATTCCTAGCAAAAACATGGGAGACAACATCAGTTGGGCCACTCGTATAAAAGAGTTCTTAATGAAACTGCCTTTACAGGTAGTTGTATTGTGTAGATAGCCCTCCGCAGTTTCATACCAAAAAGCCTTTGCATTAAGCTTAAGGAGGATATGATGTCATGGCAAGTCCAAACTAGGTGGAAAACTAAACACATCATTAGAAGCACTAAGGTTCAACTCATAAAACTCTTCTTGTAAGTAGAGGGAAATGTATCCTTCTTTACCTCTAGAACCACTAGTGACCTGTACATGCAAGGAACTTAAGAACTCAGTGGCGAGGTCCCCATAGGCAAGATCTCATGTCGTAATAAATTAGCCTATTCTACCCCTTGCCAACAACCACGGAATGTCATACAACAAACCCGATTGGTTCAACAAATCTTCATCATAATATTGAGTAGCTACAAAAACTCTACTACCCAAGCAATTATATCTAACAAAGTGATGGGGATGAGGAGTATTACCTGTGCATTAGTGAATGCCGGGGAGGTCTGTGTTACTCATATTGGTGCTTGCTCAGAAGTGCACACTCCTTGTGTGCTCTTTAGCTTCTTTTTGGGTGCCATGGAAAGATTGTGAGAGAAATTTAGAGGATATGGAGTATAGAAGAGAGAGAAAATAGAGAATTTGGAAAGATTTTTGGCTATATATGGAATGAGAAGAGATGCAAATGGGTTAAGAAAATGAAGAATTTAGGTAAAGAAAGTTAGGAATGGAGAATGGGTTAGATGGAGTTCAAGGTGTGGGTAGAGAGAGAAGAAAATGGTGAAATTGGTGTGAAAAAGTGGGAAATTTTAAAGAACGAAGAAGAATGGGGAGAAAATTGTGAGACTTGGAGGTAAAAATAGTGAGGGTAAAGGTGTGATTGTGGAGGTTTTAGAGAGAGAAGGAGAGGGGTAGAGAGAGAAAGAGACAAATAAGGAAGAAGGAATGAAGTTAAAGGGGGGAGGTATTGGGTCAAAAACCCTTAACCACAGGTGCAGCAAGCTACCACGGTCCCACCATGATGGCTATTGCCAAGATTGTTCTTCTCTTTTTTTTAGCTTTTTCTTTTTTTACAGGATAGAAATAGGCCACAGTATATGGTAATTACCACTTTTGGACCGTAGTAGTGACTTGCTCACTACTTTTATCCTTGTGTTTTGCTCTGTTTTTTTTTTTCTTTTATTCTTTCAAATAATGAAAACAACTTAAAATCTATACACATCATCATGGAAAGGAAGACAATAAAATAGGTTGGGTCACACTCCAAAAAGCACTCTCTTAGGTTAAGAGGTCGACTTTCCTTCTTTAAGCTTGAAAATGGTGGGTTAGAGTATGAATAGTGGCTTTTTCAATTGGTTCCCCCATAAATATGTCTGAAGCTGCTCTCCACTGACTTTGAATAATCCGGTGGACTTACTCTATAGTCCATAACCACCCCATGAGGGAAAACCTTAGTGAGTTAAAATGGTCCCAACCACAAGGATCATAGTTTACCCAGAAATAACCTGAACTTCAAATTGAACAAAACGACCATGTCACCTTCTGCAAACCTCTTCATCATAGTATGCTTGTTATGCCTATGCTTATTATGCCAATGCTTTGTCATTTCCTTACAAATACAGGAAGTCTCATAGGCTTGTAACCTTAATGCATCAAGCTCATTAAGTTGTAACATCTTGCGATCTCTGACTGCCCTAAGATAGAAATTAAGTGTTCAAATGGACTAATATGCCTTGTGCTCAAGTTTAACCGGCAAATGGCAAGGCTTACCAAACACTAGCTAATATGGGGTAGTGCCTGCAGGAGCCTTATAAGCAGTCTGGTATGCCTATAGAGCATCATAAAGTTTTAAGGACTAATCTTCTCGGGACCGATCAACTGCCTTCTCTAATATACACTTGAATTCTTAGTTGGAGAGCTCAACTTGGCCACTTCTTGGGGGATGGTGAGCTGTAGCAACCATGGCAAAAACTCCCTATGTCTTCACGACAGTGGGTTATTGCAAAAGTGAGTCCCATTATCACTCAAACGAGCCCTTGGAGTGCCAAATCATGTGAAAAATGTTCTTCTTAAGGAATTTGACCACAACCTCAGAATCATTGGTAAGGGTGGCAACGACTTTCACCCACTTAGAGACACAATCTATTGCCATAAGAATGTATAGATTGTTATGTGAAGAAGGGAACACATGAAATCAATTCCCTATACATCAAGTGGCTCCACTTTAAGAATACCACTTTGAGAAAAGCACTCAAACATTCTTCATTAATGCCAAAAAGCATATCATTGACAAGCAATTGGGTGAGAAGTTTTATAATTTTTAAAAAATCTTTTATGAATGACGGTAAAAACCAACATATCCAAGAAAACTCATCACACCCTTTATAGAATTTGGTGGTAGAAATTTCTCAATCACCTCCACGTTTGCTTTGTCAACTTCAATGCCTTCATGAAAAATAATGTGTTCTTACGATAAGCCCCTCTTGTACCATGAAATCACACTTTCCCAAATTCAAGACCACGTTCATATCCTCACATCTTTGCAAGACCTAGGACAATTTATTCAAGTAATGTCCAAAGGATTCACCATACATAGAAAAATCATCTATGAACACTTCCATTATATTCTCAATAAAATCCAAGAAAATGACCAGTGCAATGTTGAAAGGTGGCAGGGGCATTGCGTAGCCTAAATGGCATCCTCCTATATGCAAATGTCTCATATGAATAAGGAAGTGGTCTTCTCCTAATCACTCAGATGGATAGGGATTTGGAAAAGCCCCGAATACCCATCTAGGAAGTAAAAATAATAGTTCTTGGTCAACCTCTTAAGCATTTGGTCAACAAAAGGGAAGGAAAAATGATCCTTACGGGTGGCCTTGTTCAACTTCCTATAGTCAATGCACATTTGCCATTCTATGAGTGTCTTAGTAGGAATCAACTCATTGTTCTCATTTTTCACAACTATCATCCCCTTTTCTTATCCACACTATGGACCAAATTCACCCACTTACTATCAGAAATAAGATAGACAATATCGGTCTTAAGCAATTTCATATTTTCCTTTTAACCACCTTTTTTATGTTAAGATTCAATGTCCTTTGGTACTCAATTGAGGGTTTATGGTCATCTTCCATTAAAATGCGATACATGCACACCGAAGGGTGTGTAGGCACCCAAAAAAAATTAAATATGTACCATGTAACTAAATGATTTAAGTTAATTAATATCGGCTAGTCAAATTAATTAATTTACTTAGTTGGGCACAAACGACTACCAAGTCAACAACCCAATGACATCTCAAGTCAATGACAAGGTAAGATTATCAAGTCAATGGCATAGTGTACTATGAAGTCATCAACTTAGGTAGACTCCTAAGTCATTAGCCCAAGCTCAGGGTCCATCCATCGATCCAAGAAAACTATTAATCCGCAAACCCTAGAGGAAGAAGGGAGGTTCCTCCCTATAAATACAGCTCTACCTCTTCATTCAGAAAAAAAGGCTTTGGGAGAAGACTCTCTAGAAGTAGACCATAAGCACATCAAAACGTACCGTTTACTCTAGAGATTGAATTATACACTTGATTGAGATTCAAGCTATTCCGACCCTCCATTAAGTTATAACAAGAGGCTGAATCAGAGGAGTTACATTTCTTCTTTTGTGGCAAGTATACAAAGATTGCACCTATTCTTGATTGTAAATACAAAATTGAATTTGTTCCTTTCTTGTCCTTATTTGATTTAGGCTCAAAATTTATAATTACAAATTTCTGGCACGCTTGGTGGGACATCTTTTCCTCTCATCTCCTTCTCTTGAAACTTAAACTTTCAACCACCTCTTTGTAAGGAAGATATGGCCATAAGAATTGTCTTCTCTCTATCTTCAAAGAAAAAGACTAGACCTTTGTATTAAAGATCTACCAACTCTGGCGGCATCTTCATTAATCAATGTAGTGGAATCGTAACAAGAAGCATGATGAGGGTTGCAGCAACTACCATTATAAAAACCACTACTACGGTTGTATCCTCCCAGCCACACGATGATACCGACTCCAACATGCATAACAGGGTCTGTAACATTTAATCCGTTGATCCCCTCAAGGCAAAATCTATTCCAAAATTAACTGAGTCATCTCGTACTATCATCATGCCTCCTATGATGATTAGAGTTGTTAACTTTGAAGAAGAGTTAACTAGCATGAAGGTGATGTCGGAAAGACTCTCTAAAGAGAATGCATAAAAAGACGCATGCATCAAGCGCTAAGAAAAGCATTTTGCTAAGTTGATAAAGAAACTGGAAAAAGGGTCACGCGCATCATCTAACAAAGGTGCAAGCAACGATGAAGAGGAAAATGGGTCTAATAGAAGTAAAACTTCTGAGGAAATGGCGAGTCAAAAAAGGAGGCAAGCTGTAGAATGACTCATCTTGAAGTTCAATGACTACTGCACAAATCCAGGAGCTGATTGCGAATGCTGTCAAATCTCAGCTTGGCGTCAGTTCGTAGAACAGTCACCTTTACACGAAGAGAGTCGATGCTCTTCATATGCCTTATGGTTATCAACCTCTAAACTCAACCAATACAATGGGAGAGGTAACGTAAAACAACACGTTGCACACTTCATCGAGACGTGTAACAATGCTGGTGCTGGTGGTGACTTATTGATGAAATAGTTTATCCAGACCCTAAAGGGTATCGCGTTCGATTGGTGCACCAACCTATTGCCTGAGTTCGTTGACAGTTAGGAGCAGATGGAGCAAGAGTTTGTCAATAGGTTTTACAGTACTCAGCCCACTATTAGTATGACTGAGTTAACAAATACTAAACAATGGAAGAATGAGCCTGTTCTTGGCTACATCAACCGTTGGTGTGCACTCATCCTTTAGTGCAAGGATCATTTTTCTGAGGCTTCTGCTATGAAAATGTGCGCTCAAGGATTAGAGTGAGACTTACTTTACGTCCTACAAATGAGCAAGCCAAGAACTTTTCAAGAGCTGGCTGCTAAGGCACGCGACATGGAGATGACAATAGCTAATCGTCGTGGTAAAGCTTCTCCTACTTCTGAAGTGAGGAAAGATAAGGGTGACATTAAGAAAAGTTCTAAGTCCACTAAGAGCCTAACTAAAGAATCCATGTTAGTTTCGAACCAGTCCTAATGTCAGGAAAACCAAGAGTAGAGGAAAAGCAGTGTTCATCAATGAGAGATGTTGGAAAGAAGTGCCCCATGTTGAAGGAGCTTCAAGAAAAGAAGTATCCGTTCCCTGACTCAAATTTATCAGGAATGTTGGACGATTTACTGGAAAAGGGTGTTATCGAGTTACCTTCATCAAAACACCCCGAAGAAGCAGGAAAGGCTAATGATCCGAAGTATTGTTGATATCACAGGGTCATTAGTCACCCTCTTGATAAGCGCACTACGCTCAAGGAGCATATTATGTAGTTGGCAAAGGATAGGATAATTATCCTAAACTTAGATAAGGCAGTTGAAGCTAACCACACGGTAGTCTGGTGTGAACTTTATCCATCCCCACGGTAACAAATATCTCTCAAACAACTTTTCATGGTGAAGCCTAACTTAGCTCACTCCATAAACCAGTGTTGCTATCATGGATGGTTCCAGCAATAGTTATGGAGGTCAATCCTATGCTAGGCATCCTTGATGAGGACGACAAAAGAGGGACTCTTGTTACTAGATAGAGGCCCAGAAAGTAAAGACATGTCCAACCACCCCTGTTCCATCGAAGAAAGAGGCAAGGCAGAAGGACTAGCCATCAATGCTCTAAGGGGAAAAAGAGGTTTAATGTTAGTAAGAAACAGAAAGTCCAACCTGTCGATTTCCTTGAACAGGAACCACTTCTCCCTATCACACTGGAAGAGCTCTTTTCTAGTGATTTCTTTAAGAAGGTTGCATTTAACATGGTCTCCTGCTCTGAGCTTGAGAATGAGGATGATGAGGAATATAAACAAATAGATTTTTTAAAAGTCTCCCCTTCAAATATAGATGACAAAGTCCTTACTATCTTAGAAGCATTGCAGGTAGGCATGAATTAGAAACATATTTTTCATATGCTCAAGGAGATGCATGAGTAGATTGTGGTCTTGTGCCATGCGAAGTTAAACGTTGATAAGGTGAAGGATATCAAGGAACGTACAAAGCTCCCACATCACTGCACCACTTGCAACACGGATGTGTCATTTATAGATGATGATCTATTACTTGAGTCTAAACCTCACAACCATCCGTTGTTTGTTACAGGCTATATTCGAGGACAAAAAGTCAAACGTATCTTAGCAGATGGCAGCTTAGCAATCAACATCATGCCTAAGTCTGCTATGCATGACTTAAGAATCACTGTTGAGAAACTCTCTAAGAGTCGAATGATGATACAGGGTTTCAACTTGGAAGGTTAGCATGCGATTGGCATGATCCGCCTTAAGTTGACAATAGGTGATCTCTCCACAATATATATCTTCCATGTGATAGACTCAAAAACTTTATACAAGTTGCTGCTAGGATGACCTTGGCTTCATGAGCTTAGGGTTGTGGTATCAACTTTGCACCAATGCCTCAAGTACTACTGGGATGGGAAAAAGAAAATAAATGGGGATGTTAAACCATTTACCAAGGCTGAATCCTATTTTGTGAATGTGAGATTCTTTGAGGAAGAGGTGATCTTGAAAGAGACAATGCCAGCTAACACATCCTCTACTGGCAAAAGGGGTTCAAGTATTGGTGAAGATACGCATGCAATATCAAACGGTGGCACTAAGGATAAGGTTGAACAACCACAATAATGTGGGAAGGAAAATAGCCAGGTGACTATGCGTTCCTCCCTTAAGCAAGCAATTATTGGAAAGGGTCTTACAGCGCTAGAAACTATGCGTTCCTCCCTTAAGCAAGCAATTGTTGGAAATAGTCTTACAGCGCTAGTATTTAGGTTCATTCCCAGATCCCACCTTAAGGACAGTGAATCGCCATTTAGTGAATGTACAACTCTCAAAAGCACAACTAGGCCCAGCAGTAAATTCAACAAGGCCGATTGGCATGTCTTCGGAGAGAAATGTGTGCTTCCAACGCATAAAGCAGGTCGAAGCAAAGTGACTAAAGCCCCTCTCTTTGGCTTCGTTGTTTCTTTTAAGGGCTCGCTTCAAGAAGAGGTTGAGTTGCCAAAGTTGTGCACAGATAATGGATTTGACCTAAATACATATAAATTAATGAGAAATTCAATTATGATTTTAAGAAGCCAGTATCTTTAGGACATGTTGTTGAAGCTGAGCCCTATGGCATCAATAAAACACAAAAGAAAATACAGGAACAAGGGGTGCCGTGGGATTTCTAAAGGTTGGCCATGGCTATATACCATCTCAACCTGTTCGGATCTCAGGACACCGTAACGAAAAGCAGCCTCTTATTCAGTACATTACAGCATAAGCTACTAGTGAAAATGATGAGGATGATGTGAAGAATAAACAAAAGTCATCTATATTTGACAAATTGCAATCTTCTACTTCGCAACATCGCCCTTCGATGTTTAGCAGGGTGGAAAGGGCAAGACTCTGAAGTCTTTTGTTTTCCAGCGATTAAAAGGGGGCACACAGTGCAAACCCTCAATCTTCACTAGAATCATGTCAAGCATAGGTCTTTAAGCTCATCATGGCCACATTGGAGGGGCTCAGTATTTGATCCTCTTGGTAAAATAAATGAAGTCCAAAGTTCTATTCCTTCTCGTATGAAACGCTTGATGACTTTTGATGTGAAGATAGATGGCTCACTTGGAGTGAAGAGGCGCACAATAGTTTTCACTATCATAGGTCTAAGCATAGCCCGGACGAAGAAGTCAAGCAAGAAGAAGAAGCTTTATCCAATCATGTCACAGTCTGAGAAGTTGATAACCCAGACTCTAAAATCAAACTCGCAGAAACTCTAAAGACTCTAGAAGACGGGGCAAGCCATAGTTGATGAAATCAAAGAGTTAAATCTTGGAACCGCAAAGGAGCCACGCCCTTATACATGTTAGCTTTTTTCTCACTTCTAAAGAAGAGAAAGAATGCTTTGATCTTCTCAGCAAATATAAAGATGTGTTTGCATGGAGCTACCAAGAGATGCCTAGGTTAGATCCTAAGGTTGATGCACATTGCTTGTCCATTAGAAAGGGTGCGTCCCCTAAAAAACAACCTTTTAGTCAAACTCAAATGACGCCAGAAGATCAGGAGGCCACAACTTTCCACACAACCAAAGGCATCTTCTGCTACAACGTAATGCACTTCGGTTTGAAAAATGCAGGGGCTACATACCAAAGGGCGATGAAAACTATCTTTGAGGATATGTTACACAAAACCGTGGAGTGCTATGTCGATGATCTAGTGGTCAAGTCAAAGAAGAGGTCATACCACCTACATGATCTTCGATAAATCCTCGAGAGATTATGAAGGTGCTAACTCAAAATGAAGCCTCTAAGGTGCGCATTGAGCATTACTTCTCGCAAGTTCCTAGGCTTTGTCATTTGACATTGAGGCATTGAAATCAATCAAGCTAAAGTCAAAGTGATTTAAGAGATGTCTGCGCCTAAGAATCTCAAAGAGCATCGTGGTTTACAAAGGCGCTTGGCCTGCATTGAGAGGTTCATATCAAATTTGGTAAGATGTTGTCACCCTTTCAGTCACCTCATAAAGAAAGGGACACCGTTTGAATGGGATCAATCGTGTAAAAATGCCTTTGAAAGGATCAAGAAATATTTGTCAAGGTCACTAGTTCTATGAGCTCTAATTCCTTATAAGCCTTTCACACTCTACATTACCGCCCAAGAAAGGTCACTGGGGGCATTATGCACTCAGGAAAACAAGGATCGTAAGGAGAGAGCTCTTTATTACTTGAGTCGAACCTTGATTAGGGCTGAATTAAATTACTCTCCAATCAAAAAGATGTGTTTAGCTCTCATGTTTGCAATGCCAAAGTTGAGGCATTACATACAAGCCCACACAGTACAGGTTATATCCAAGACAAACTCTATTATTGTCAAGGCCCATTTTAAGTGTACGACTAGCAAAGTGGGCTGTTATCTTAGAGCAATATGACCTTGTCTACGTGCGATAGAAAGCCGTTAAAGGACAAGTACTGGAAGATTTCCTAGCAGACCACGCAATTCCTGATGATTAGGAGCTAAATAACGATCTGCCTATTGAATATGTGTTTGATACAGACATTCTGCCACCATGGGAGATGTACTTTTATAGTGCAGCACAGTAAGATGGCACTGGAGTGGGAGTCATACTCGTCTCCCCTAAGAAACGCATTCTCCCGTGCTCATTTTCATTTACTTAGTTGTGCTCTAACAACATGGTTGAATACCCTGCACTTATCTTAGGTTTGAAAATGGCCATAAGAATGGGTATTGAAGACATAAATGTGTACAGTGATTCACAATCGGTCATTAATCAGCTTATTGAGGAGTACGGGGTTAAGAAAGATGACTTGATTCCATATCACAGGCATGCCCTACAAATGTTGGATAGGTTAGACACAGTCAAGTTATAGCACATCCTGAGGTGATGGAGATCCCTCCACTAAAGCTAGCTCCAGCCAGAGAGTCCAAGCAATAGTTCTTAAAGTTATGCAACCAGGTCCAGATTAAAACATTCTACCCAGCTTGTTCAATTACTCCAAACTTTGCTATTTGATTCAGTAGGCAGTAGGCCTTTTTGGGGAGTAACTTTGATCCTTTACTGGCTTGAATTTTAGCTAATAAATGATATAAGTTGCCTCACCTTTTGCTTTAGGTCATTTAGCAAACCCAGCCAAAATAATCAGCACTACCCAGGTTTCTGCCCAGTAGTAGGCCAGTTTTGAGGGAGTCAACTTTGACTCTCACTTGTAGTAAGGGGATGACACATTTAAGCGCTTGAAAAGGGATCGAAAATATTATCAAATAAGGCCCTAAAGTAGCTCATTCAGATCATCTAGCATCTATTATTAACTGACACAAACAGCCATGAAATACCCTTTGATCCAAGGGATAATAGGCTGCTGTACTTGCTGTCTCCCTAGCATAATCACTTAATTAAGAGCTAGTTTTTGCTGCCCAAGGACATCATTATAAGTACTTTGATCATCCAAGGCCTTGACACCTCAGTCATGGATATTAACAAAGCAATTAGCTGTCAAAGATTAGATTGTGCTGCTGTTTTAGGATGTTTAGTTTTAAACCTGCTTTTTGTTTTTAGTTTGCTTTTGTTTCTAACTTAGCTATTGAGAGTGGTGTAAGGCTAGGTGTAAAGGCCTCATTTTTAGTTATATGTAGTCAGTTATTAAATGATTAAAAGTTGAGCATAGCTCCTTTCCTCTCAAACTCTCTCTAACTATCCTGTATGCTAGCCAGCACAAGTGGTGTTGTAGTGAGTGTTGTTGTTAATCTAGTGGTGTATCTGTATCCAGCTTAGCACCAAAGGCCTTAGGATTGTCTTGGTGGTGTGGCTGTATCCAAACCAAGTCTAGATTATCTTGGTTACTCAAGTATTCTTACTGTTATAGTTTAGTTCAGTCAGGCCTGAACTTATCAATTCACTTGCCTTGCTTCTAGTTTGCTTACTATCTTGCTTATTCTACATCATATTTGGTATCAGAGCTTAGGCTACTCTCATTGGCCAGATCTTTCAGCCAAAACACAATCCTTAGGCCAAACACATAGTCCACAAAGAAGCTGTCTTTCCAGAATAGGCAAGATGAGTGGTAGTATGTCTCTAGAAGAGAAGTTTGAGGCACTGATAAGAATTATAAGTACCTAGAGAAGCAGAATGAGTATCTCCAGAAGCAGTGGGGTGAATCTCTTAAAAACAAAAGGGGAACAATACATTCTGAGTCAGCTAACACATTTAACCAGTCTCATGGGGAGCACGACCACCAAAGCAATCCCTTTGGCACCTCCAGAGAGAGTGATTCAGAACCAAGGCAAATCGGAGGCAGAGGGCACCACCATAAGCCATCTGGCTTTGACATCATAATTGAAATTCCAGAATTTAAGGAAAGACTAGACCCTAATGAATTCTTTGATTGGTTACACACAGTTGATAGGGTCTTTAATTACAAAAACATCCCTCAAGATAAAAAGGTCAAATTGGTGGCATTGAGACTAAGGAAATATGCATCCCTCTGGAGGACCAACCTCTGTGCTAAGAGAGCAAAGAAGAGAAAAAGCAAAATTAGAACCTGGGCTAAAATGAAGTCCAAGCTCAAGGATAGGTTCTTACCTCCTTCATACCTTCAAGATAACTATACTTAGTTGCATAATTTGACTCAAGGATACCTATCTGTTGAGGAATAAACAAGCGAGTTTGAAAAACTCTTAATCAAGTGTGATTTACAATAATCTAAAGATAAAACCATTATGAGATACCTTAGTGGACTGGACCCTAGGCATTCATTTGTTGTTGAACTGCAACAGTGTACTACCTTTGTGGATATTTGTGTGTTGGCTCATAGAGTTGAGCTAGAACAGAAGTCTAAGGCTGTCGAGAGAGAACCTCCTAAACCCTTTCCCAAAAGCAAAAATTTCAATAAAGGAAGCCCTCAAATAACCCCTAAACCTACTGGAGCTTCATCTCAAATTGCTCCCAAGACCCCTATGTCCTAAAACAAACGCCCACCAAACACAGCCACTCATAGAAGGCGTTTTAAATGCCATAGCTTAGGGCATATTGCCTCTGACTGTCCCAACAGGAGAGTTATTACCTTGGCTGAGTATCAGGCCTCTCAAGAAGAGGAAGTGGAAGATGAAAGGGAGGTCTATTTCATGGA
This sequence comes from Carnegiea gigantea, assembly GCA_029747015.1. Taxonomy (NCBI): domain Eukaryota; kingdom Viridiplantae; phylum Streptophyta; class Magnoliopsida; order Caryophyllales; family Cactaceae; genus Carnegiea; species Carnegiea gigantea. The sequence goes on from JAKOGI010000619.1 coordinate 453,741, forward strand.
GGAGCAGGAGGGAGAAGAAGTCCTGGCTGAACCTGATGAATGAGAAATGTTAGTCATCAGAAAAACTCTCAATGTCCCAAGAAGCACCAAGGTTGAGCAAAGGGAGAATATATTCCATAGCAGATGCACCATTTAATGTAAAGTTTGCTAACTGATCATTTATAGTGGGAGCTGTTCTAATGTGGCTTCAACAACCTTGATTGACAAGCTGGGTTTGCAAACTTCAATGCATCCACACCCCTACTCCATCCAATGGTTGAATCAATATAAGGGTTTATAAGTCAATTCCAGATACTTGGTCTCTTTTTCAGTAGGAAAAAGTTACTTTGATGAACTTTAGTGTGACGCAATCCCTATCGATGTATGTCATGTGTTGTTGGGAAGGCCTTGGTTGTATGATAGAATGGTGGTTCATGATGGATACCAGAATACATATTCTTTTGTTAAGGATAGGAAAAGGATAACTCTGACACCTGTAGCACCATATCAAATGCCCAAAACCAAATCCCCTAAATGCATTGAACCCACAGAGAAGCTACTTACTCTTGTGGAGGCTGACCTTAAAGCCTCATAGCATGAATTTAGGCCTTTCAAGGGCTGGATTCTCCAAACCAATTTAAGATAAGAATAGCCTCAAATTATCCCACCCTTGGCTAAGTCCATTCTAGGCTAGTACCCCCATGTTTTTCAAGAAGAAATTCCACCAGGTCTCCCACTTAAAAGGCCAATCCAGCATCATATTAATCTGATCCCAGGAGCTGTACTACCCAACAAGCTACCCTATAGAATGAACCCCAATGACACACAGGAGATCTAAAGGCAAGCTGAGGAGTTAATAGCTAAGGGAATGGTGAGGGAGAGATTAAGTCCTTGTGCTGTACTAGCCTTGTTAGTAGCCAAAAAAAAGATCAGAGCATAAGAATGTGTGTGGATAGTAAAGCTATTAATAAGATCACCATCAAGTATAGGCATCCTATTCCTAGATTGGAGGATATGTTGTATGAACTCCATGGCTCAAGGGTATTTTCCAAGCTAGATATGAAAATTGGCTATTATCATATCAGAATCAGGAAGGGTGATGAATAGAAAATTGCATTTAAGACTAAGGCAAGCCTATATGAGTGGTTGGTCATACCTTTTAGCCTGTCCAATGCATCTAACACCTTCATGAGGTTAATGAACCATGTTTTCAGGCCTTTCATTGGCAGATTTGTAGTTGTCTACTTTGATGATATTCTCATCTATAGCCAGACTGAAGAAGAGCACTTGAACCATCTTAGGTAGGTTGTTCAGGTCCTAAAAAAGGGAAAACTTTATGGAAACCTTAAGAACTGTACCTTTCTCACCCATGAGGTTACTTTCTTGGGATATATGGTCATTGCCAATGGTATTCAAGTGGATGAAAGCAAAGTAGAAGCTATTAGGAGCTGGCCAGTACTTAAGAGCTTTCATAATGTAAGGAGTTTTCATGGGCTGGCTTCATTTTATAAGAGGTTTATCAAAAACTTCAGTACCATCGCAGCCCTCATGACTGCAGTGATCAAGGGCAGTTCATTTTAATGGACTGTAAAGGCATAGCAAGCCTTTGAGGAGATTAAACAGAAACTGACTCAAGCATCAATTCTTTCCTTGCCCTGCTTTAAGAAAGTTTTTGCAGTTGAGTGTGATGCCTCAGGAGAAGGCATTAGTGGTGTTTTAACCCAAGAGGGTAGGCCCCTAGCCTATTCAGGGAAAAGTTATGTGACTTAAAAAGAAAGTACTCTGCATATGACAAGCATTTCTATGCTATTATCTGTTGCTTAGAACACTAGAGTCACTACCTCATTGCTGCAGAGTTCATTCTTCATTCTAATCATGAAGCCCTTACTTACATTCAAGGGAAATATAAACTCAATGCTAGGCATGCAAAATAGGTAGAGTACCTGCAGTCCTTTCATTTCTCCATCAAGCACAAGTTAGGAGATATGAACCAAGGGGCAGATGCACAATCCAGGAGGCATCTTTTGCTATTTCAGCTAGAGACCTGTGTTCTGGGTTTAAGCACCTCAAGTTATTATATGAGCATGATGAGCACTTCCAAGAGTTATATGAGAACTATAAACAGAAGCCTAAAGGAGAGTACCTACTACATGGTACTTATTCAAAGGTACCAGATTGTGTGTTTCAAGGAGTGGAACAAGGTTACTTTTGATTAGAGAGGTCCATGAAGGGGCCTTGGCTGGCCATCATGGGGAGAACAAGACGACATCTATGCTCAAGGAGCACTACTTCTAGTCAGGCATGTCTAAGGATGTTTGGGACATCATCAAAAGCTGTGCTACTTGCTAAGCTACCAAGAGCCACTCACTACCTCAGGGGCTTTATACTCCACAACCTATGCCTCAAGGCCCCTGGATTGATGTGAGCATGGACTTCGTCTTGGGATTACCAAGGACTCAGAGGGGAAAAGACTTAGCCTTTGTGGTTGTGGACAGATTCTCAAAGATGGCTCATTTCATAGCCTGGAACAAAGCCAATGATGTTGTCCAAGTTATTGAACTGTATTTCAAGAAAGTGATGAGGCTGCATGGGGTTCCAAGATCCATTGTATTAGATACAAATGCTAAATTCCTCCGTCACTTTTGGCTCACCCTATGGAAGAAGCTCAGAACCAAACACAGGTTCAGCACAACCTGCCATCCTCAAACTGATGGCCAGACTGAAGTCACCAATAGGATTTTTGGGAGCCCTTTTAAGGGCCAAGCTAAGACTAGGGACTTGTTGCTGCCTCAAGTAGAGTTTACTTACAACAGAGCACCTCATAAGACCACTCATTTGTCCCATTTCAAAATAGTTTATGGGGTTGATCCTTTAACCCCAAGGGATTTGGTCCCAAGAGCCAATGAACAGAAGCCAAGTGTGGAGGCTGAGTAGAGGGTTAACAAGGTCCAGGCATTTTATGACAAGGTTAGGGAAAATATTAAGAGAAGCAATGCTAGCCACCAAGTCCAAGCAAACAAGCATAGGAAGAAGGTTGTTTTTTAGCCTGGAGATCAAGTTTGGGTTCATTCCCGCAAAAGTGAAAGTCCAAGCTGAGTCCAAATGTAGATGGTCCCTTTGAAGTTTTAGAGAGGATTAATGACAATGCATATAAGGTTGAACTCCCTGGTGATTATGGTGTTTCTGCTACCTTTAATGTAGCAGACTTAAGTCCATACTTAGATGATGTACCCCTTGAGAATTTGAGGGAAAATCCTCTTCAACAAAGGGAGGTTGATGGAGATCCCTTCACTGAAGCTAGCTCCAGCCAGACAGTCCAAGCAATGGTTCTCAAAGTTATGCAACCAAGTATAGATCAAAACATTCTACCTAGCTTATTTAATCAGTCTAAACTTTGCTATTTAATTCAGTAAGTAGTAGGCCTTTTTGGGGAGTAACTTTGATCCTTTATTTGCTTGAATATTAGCTAATAAATGAAACATGTTGCCCCACTTTTTTCTTTAGTTCACTCAATAAACCCAGCCAGAATAGCACTGCCTAAGTTTCTACCCAGCAGCAGCCCAGTTTTGAGGGAGTCAACTTTGACTCTCACTTATAGTAAGGGGATGACACATTGAAGGTCTTGAAAAGGCATACAAAATCTTATCAAACAAGACCTTAAAGCAGCTCATTTAGATTAGCTAGCATCTATTATTAACCAACACAAACAGCCATGAAATACCCTTTGATCCAAAGGATAATAGGCTGCTGTAATTGCTATTTCTAGGGGGTCATCACTTGATTAGCAGCTGGTTTTTGCTCCCCAAGGCCATCATTACAAGTACTTTGATCATCCAAGGGCTTAACACCTCAGTCATAGAGATTAATAAAGCAATTACAAGTCAAAGATCAGAATATGTTATTGTTTTTAGTATGTTTAGTTTTAAACCTACTTTCTGTTTTTAGTTTGCTTTTGTTTGCTGACTTAGTCGTCGAGAGAGGGTGTAAGGCTGGGTATAAAAGCCTCATTTTTAGTTGTATGTTCTCAGTTGTTGAATGATTAAAAGTTAAGCATAGCTCCTTTCTTCTCAAACTCCCTCTAGCTATCATGTATTCTGGCCAATACAGGTGGATCTAGTGAGTCTTGTTATTGATTTGGTGGTGTGTCTGTATCTAGGTTAGCACCAAGGGCCTAGGATTGACTTGGTGGTGTGGTTGTATCCAAGCCAAGTTTAGATTATCTTGGTTACTCGAGTATTCTTGCTATTGTAGTTCAGTTTAGTCAAGCCTGAACTTATCAATTCAGTTGCCTTGCTTCCAGTTTTCTTACTATCTTACTTATTCTTCATCATTAGGAGTTCCAACAAGATGGTTGAAGTGCTCGCTAATCTCACAGCTACTTTGGCACTGGAGACAAAAGAGGATATGACCATTCCTATTTGTGCTAAATGGGAAGTCATGTTAACCGAAGACGAGTTTGTATAGGAAGTCAGTGCAGTCTCTATTTATGAGGTTGAAAAAGAAGATTGGTGTCATCCATTGATTGATTGCTTGAAGCACGGGAAGCTACCAAGTGATGTAAGCCATAAGACGGAAATACAAAGAAGAGCATTGCAGTTTCGCTACTACAACCAGACTCTATATCGATGCTTCTTTTTAGTCCTTTAGTTGAGGTGTTTAAGAGAAGATGAGGCATAACAAGTAATGGAAGAATCTCACTCATATATATGTGGGGCACATCAGTCAGGGCCTAAGTTGTGTGACTACATCAAAGGAATGGGCTATTATTGGCCTACCATAGTGCGTAACTATATTGACTGTGCAAAAAGATGCGATGCATGTCAGTTTAATGCCAATTTTATACACCAACCTCTAGAAGCTGTTCATCCAGCTGTAGCATCTTGGCCTTTTGAGGTGTGGGGATAAAAGTGACATGGGCCCTCACTCCTAAGTCTTCAGCTAGTCATTTATACATCGTATTAAAAGAAGTCAAGAAGGAGAATGTTGTCAATTTTATTCCAACACACATCATCTACCAATAGGGTGTGCCTCGATACATCATCACCGACAATGGAAAATTATTCTTCAACAAGCTAATAACTAACCTCTGTGAGAAATTCACGTTCATTTAACATAAGTCTTCAATGCACAATGCACCTAGAAATGGCCTAGCAGAAGCATTGGAAATTCAAATTCCATCGCCAACGTAATCAACCGCTCCAATATGCTACGTATAAGATGCCAACATAGTCAATCCCTCATGCTTTTGTGTATGGCGTAGAAGTTGTCTTACCTTTGGAAATTCAAAGTCCCTCGCTGTGCATCGCCATACAAGAAGGCCTAAGTGTGGGTGAAAACCACAAGCTCTGCCTAGCTTACTGGGAGTCTCTCGATGAGAAGAGACTTCAAGCACAACAAAAGTTGGAGTGTTATCAAGGACGCCTATCACGAGCATTCAATAAAAAGGTTCAACCATGCTCACTTCAGGTTGGGGATCAAGTGCTTGCTGTCAGAAGATCAATCGTTATGATGCATAGGACAGGAAGCAGGTTTAATCCTAAATGGGAAGGTCTTTACATTCTTCGTGAAGTCTACTCGAATGGTGCCTACAGATAGTTGATACAGAAGGAGTTCAAGTAGGATCGATAAGCAGCAAATTTCTGAAGCGCTACTTCCCTTAAAAAAAAAAAAAAAAACTATACTTGTAAGCTCCTGAGCACAAGCCTAAACTATTCATTTAAAAAAACTCTCTCTTCGCACTACTCCTAGCCTGCAAGAGTATAAACTGTGAACGGCTAAATAAATAAATCTCTTTGTACTACTCCAGGTCCACAAGAGTATAAACTATGAATGATAAAACAAATAACTGAAGTATTATTGGTTGAATTACGTTATAACTTGATCTCATCAAGAAATTACAATTTCATATAAGTGCGTGGGTAGCTAGGTAAATAAAATTATTAAGTGCAATTAATCAAACACAAAAAGAGATGAGGAAGTGACAAAGATGTTATTAAAGAATATCAAGAATCCACTAACATGAATAATCCAAGCGCAACTATAATAGACCAAGTAACTTAATCAAATAGTGCTCATCCAGTTATCAGGATTGAGTGAGAGTTGCAATCTAGGACATCCCACTTACGGTCCTTTAATTCTCAACATCTTTTGATGACAAAGTGGGTATAGCATCAAGGTCAATGAGAGCTTTTTTCTTCTCAGTAACTTGTTGCTCGATGGTGGACACTAATGTCGATTTGGCTTGAATATCACTTCGAATTTGTTGTTCCTCCTCACAAGCAATATGGAGCGCTTCTTCTAGCTCAGCTACTTTTTGAGTTGCACCCATATGCATTTCCTTGATGGCGCCTAGTTCTCCCTACACCACAAAAAGATTAGACTATGCTTGGTCGACTCGTTCAATGCAAGCAGACCTCTCTTTGCCTAAGTCATCCCGATGGCGAACTATCGAGGCCACTTGTCTTAGTGCTAGGTATGTAGATACGCTACTCACATAAACATTTGCCAGTTTCTTGAGAGGATTTGGATCTCCGTTGTGACGCTTGATACTTTTGTACATCACGGGAGCACCCTCGTACACTCTTGATACCTCTTTAAATGATGCATTCTTTAGAGAGGATAAGTATGTGGACCTTATAGCCTGTATGGCATAAGTAATGATGCTTTAAGAGGTAGGCCCAGGTCACAAGGAAGTGGTGGAAATAGCTACAGTCATAGATTGTCCTTTAGTAACATCATGGATGGTAACTTTCTCAACAACAGTGGGTATTCGCTGCCAGTTGCAGTGACGTTGGTCCCTTGACGGAGCGCTCAGTATGGGTTGGTGATGTAGAAAGGATTTTGGCCCCTCTTGAGATCGACCCTCTAGCCCTCTCGGGAGATGCCAACTTCTTTACAATTTCTATGTCCTTGCTGACATGGAGACCAACCTTAGGGATTGATAACTGGGCTGCAAGATCGGCTTGCACGAGTAACTGTTCATTTACAACAGGGGTAGGCACTTGTGCTAAGTCAAATTTGCCAATCTAAAAAAAAGAACATGGTTACGTGGTAGAACTTGTAAGATGAATTTCATAATTAAGATTATACAAGAAAAAGAAAACAAGGTACATCTTCAAGGTTAGTTGGCATGTCTGAGCAACTTTGAATGTCATTGAAAAAGCTATCCCCAAGAAGCAATCCGGAAGTATTTACAGCAACGGTCCTGCATTTTTTTGCACTCAGTGTTTAAAGTTAGCCTCTGAATCCTGGTCACTGTTATGATTTTTGACGGTGTCCTCTTCTCTATTAGCGATTTGAATTTCAGTGGACTCACCGGTCCGTTCAGCATCTGAATCTTGATCCTCGAAATTGGATTCATCCTTCAAAACATAACCCTTGGTGTTCTTCTTACACTTGGATGGGTCATATCCTGTACTCTTCTAAAGAAGACCAACATTGGCCCTAAGATCACTTATTGTTTCCTTAGACCACCAGTCCTGGTATTTCTTAGTCATGAACTTGTTAAGATGTAGTGAATGACTCGACAACATAGTTGTGGACTTGGTGCTCTTAGACAGAGGGGGTCTAAAAGTATAAGGCGTCATTGTAGGATGTGGTCCGACTACAAAGATCAAGTTTAAGTGCACAAGGTACATCCTGCCAGGACCCAAATTGTCTACTGAATCGATGTGGGCTATAGGGCACGACACAAAAGGTTGCTCCACGATGAAAAGGTAGAATACTAAAGCAGAGAGCAATTAGGTAGTTGAGCTTCTCATAGCCAAGAATGCCATCATCATTTAAAATTTCATATTTGTTTTTACTAAGCATAGTGCAACCCAAGTCAGCAACTACCCCTTCATGAATACGTCTTCGAGCATCACCAAAACTCTTTGCCCCCAAGCCTGAATAATGTGCCATTAAAGGGCCTACTAGAAGGGGGTCTAGTACATAATGTGTGTTGAAGTAGCATGCGAGCCAACTATATACATAATGAGCAGGGAAGAATGACATGGAATATGAAGGTTTTGATGCACTAAAAATGTTGTTCAAACCACAATAAATGCTAGCCAACACTGGTACTACAAGGCTAAATGTGCATCTGGCTGCCATATTACTGGCCACCTCGAAGGGGCCAAGGCGAATGAATCCTTTCTCATCTTCAAGAAGAACAAATATGCACATCCCTTGTAAAAGAAAGACAGCCAGATAAGTGCTTTCTCTTCTATCATTAGGGACTTTACGCATATCAAAGACAGTTGATTCTTCTTGAGTCCCCTATAGGGTCATAGACTGAATTTCACCAGAAGGATTATGGGTTGACTTCAGGCCGGATTTCGTAGGACGTGATCTGGAAGAGCTTCGCCGTCGTGGGAAAGACTCCCGCGTAAATTTTCTTTTGCAGCAAAAATCTATCCAGCATTCAGCACTAACCCCTTTGTCGTTTGCATTTCCAAGTCGACTGTAAGCAGCAAACAAATATCGACAAGCAGGTTAGATCAATCTCTGATTGTTCTAACGTCACTGATATGGCGGACCTGGCTAGGCACTACTTCATCATAGATTCTCCCATATATAAGGAGCCCAACAAGCTTGTACAAGTCCTATAGAGATATTGACATTTCCCCTAATATAGTGTGCAATGCATTGGTCTTGGGGCGCCAAGGCTCACAAAAGGCACGAATAATGTGAGGTCAGAAGTGTATAATGAACCATACGCTGCATCAAAGAGGCAACAAGCCCTCAACTAAGATTCGAAACATGAGAGGATGTGTTCTACCCACTCCCAGTATTTAAGAATGAAAGAGAATTCCTCAAATGTCTTCAATGCTGGCCTCCAATGAACTGCACCAGAGATGATTTTTCACCCAAGTAATGAAAAACTGGTGATGGTACAACTATCGTTATGGTTACTGCTATGAAGAAAGTAGATGTTGTCATGTGCTCTACCTGTAACTTTAGTAGTCAAGGGACATGCAAAGTTAGTCCAGGGGATGGTTGGTATTTTGTCCATCTCCAGACAAAGCAAAGAAGGATAGACAATAAAAATGATGCCAAGCTATGCTCTAGTATCTTCATTTTCTATGACAGAAAGATAAACTTTGTCCCATCACTTATATCACTTAACGCGGGCCATCCTGGAATGCCTACTGTTGAAAAAAAAAAAAAGATTTGTTTTAAGAGAAAGGAGACCAAAAACGATAACAACAATAAAACTTTCTTCTTTAGCAAAAGGGGAAAACTCACAGGTTAATGTGCAAATGAAACTTTTTAGGATATGGAGACTTTAGCACACTTATTAGCCTGCAATGAGTCCTCAAGTGCTACATCCCACTGGCATATGCAAGGGTTCTCTCCTCAAGATCCAAAGATCGAGTCCGATCACCCGACGCACAGCGAGTCTTCAAATAATACATCCTACTGGCATATGCGAGGGCTCTTTCCTCAAGATATAAAGATCGAGTCCGATCCCCCATGTGCAGCGAGTCTTCAAATTATACATCCCACTGGCATAAGTGAGGGCTCTGTCCTCAAGGTCTAAGGACCAAGCCCAATCGCCCCGTGCGTAGCGAGTCCTCAAGGGCTACATCCCACTGGCATAGGCAAGGGCTCTCTCCTCAATGTCTAAAGATTGAGTCCAATAGCCCTGCGCACAGCGAGTATTCAAATGATATAATCCACTGGCATGAGTGAGGGCTCCCTCTTAAAGGTTTAAAGACCGAATTCTATCACTTTCACGTAGAGTGAGCCCTCAAGTGCTATATTTCGTTGGCATATGCAAGGGTTCTCTCCTCAAGGTCTGAAGACCGAGTCCGATCACGCCGCGCACAGCGAATCTTCAAGAATTGGCTATCGTTGCTAAGATGTAAAAGCTTTCTCCTCAAAGTTTTTAAAAAGAAAAAAAAAACGAGCTCGGTCTCCATCGTACACAATGGGTCTTTAAAAAAATTAACCTGAACTCAGGACAACCACAGTCCCAAAAAAAAGGAACAAAGGGTAGTGTGTCATGCATCAACAAATTAAAGGAAGTTAACCACCAAGACAGTCCCCAATAATCAAGGATATAGGTTGATTATAATGTTGACATACTTCAAAATAATAATAATAATAAACAAAGGAAGCTCAAGGGATGAATTGTCGGAGGCTCATATAGAAGATTCTTACTGAGTGATTTGCAGACGACTATACTGGAAGGAATATCACCTTCTTAATCACAAGGATTGCTGTTTAGAAAAAAAAATTAATGGATCAAAAAAAAAGGAAGAAGAAGAGAAAGAAAGAAGAAAGCAGGACACGTGGAAGCTGTTATTTTTGATTAAACGACGATGATTAATCGATGATGATTGATCGTTAATGATTAGAAAACAAATGATGGCATGAGCGTCTCGTGGATTGCAAGATTTAAAGACTTCCTTTTTCCCCAAAAAAAGGGAAGGCAGCAGCAGCTACATTGTTGGGTGTAGGATTTTTGGAAGCACAATTACTTCAAAGTGTTACTTCAATAAACTATTTTCTATAAATTAGCACCTATTCCTTGACCTCCTCACTTCTTGCAGCCGTACATTAAAGTATTGCTCCAGTAAACTAGTTTCTATGAAGTGTTGGTTGGAGAAGCTACTTGATGTGCAGTTTTCCCTAATGCTTTTCCTTCCTGCCGTGGCTATACCTGATGCTTTTACTTACCTATAGTCGGCTACTGGTTGATCCAGTAGAGGAATACCAGCAAATGGGCCGCCTGTTGCATACCTCCAAAAAAAAAAGAAACAAAGGGATGATGCAAGTATTGTCATGCTCATGTGAAGAACAATGAGAAAAAGATAATTAAACTAAACAACTAAAGAAGACTAGTGATGTGGGTACCTTCATCTATCGCTTGGAGATGATCTAGGCTTCGTTGTTCGTCGCATAAGTTATGCTAGGTATAAGCCTATAAGTTGTCTTTTAAATGCAATTCTGAAATATCAAAGTTTGGTTTACACATCACATCGATTCATACGACAAGATTCTGGTCAAGGAAAAGGAAAGGAAAAAGGGTGACCAGTTTCCTAGAAGTAGATATTCTGGCCCTATTATAAATTAGATTTTTATTCTACAAGATACATATCTTAAATTTAAACAGATTTCCTCTGAAATTAAGCTAATAGCGCGACAAGCGAAGTCCACACCCTACCAGAAAAAGAGAAGAAGAAAAAGGAGTTTGAGGCATCGGTCGTGCTTAAACGCCAAGTTGTATACGCAACCTAGTCTCAAGGAGACAATTTGCAGGCACAAAAAAAATTAAATATGGGCCACGTCACAAATAATTTAAGTTATTTAATGTCGGCTGGTCCAATTAATTAATTTAGTTATTTAGGCGCAAACGACTACAAAGTCAACAGCCCAATGAAGTCCCAAGCCAACCGCCCGTTAAGATTATCAACTCAATCGCCCTGTGGACTACCAAGTCAACAACGTAAGGAGACTCCTAAATCATTGGCCCATGCTCAAGGCCCATCCACAGATCCAAGAAGACTATTAAATCAGCAAACCCTAGAGGAAGAAGGGAGGTTCCTCCCTATAAATACAGCTCTACCTCTTCATTCAGAAAAAAATGCTCTAGAAGAGGACTCTTTAGTAGTAGACCATAAGCACATCAAAACCTTCCGTTTACTCTAAAGATCAAATCATACACTTGATCGAGATTCAAGCTATTCCAGCCCTCTGTCAAGTTATGACAAAAGATCGAATTAGAGGAGTTATATTTATTCTTTTGCAATAAATAGATAGAGATTGTACCCATTCTTCGATTATAAATAAAAAATTGAATTTGTTCCATATTTCTTATCTTTATTTGATTTAGAGTTGAAATTTGTGGTTACAGGGTGAATTGCTTTTAAATCATCAAGAGTATACCCTATTGCCTTACAATGTAATCTAAACACTCTAAGTAATGAACCAAGTGGTGATGCACTTAGATTAGCATTGATAATCATTGGATATATAGAGTTATAGTGAAGGAATTCATACCTCAAAGAAGAAGGAAGAGGTTTCGATTCTACCTCGGGGGCTTGATCCTCTTCAAAAGAACAGTTTTCACGATTCACTAGCTCTTCACTTGTGGAGAGGCTTCCAAAAATTGAGCAGGTATTGCGACTTTGGGATTCTGATCCTTAGAAACATCGTCATTCAACATACAATCCTTAAAGGGCTCACTAGAAACATGGTTAGTGACATCTTCCCTTACCAAGTTACCAATTATATGAGTTCTATAACATTCATCAGAAATAGAAGGGAATTCAGAAGCCTTAAATAAGTCAAACTCCACATGATCATCCCTCATATCAAAGGATGACTTATCATTCTTCACATCAACATGGCACCCGATGATGGCCAAGAAAGGCCTCTTGGGAATGATTGGGGTGCGCGTATCCTCTTCCATCTCAAGGATCAGAAAATCAACTAGTAAATAGGCTCCAATATTTATACATTATGCATGCATGGATAGCCCAAGATTATTCAACAACCCTTTAATCACACTCAAATGTAATATATTAAGAACGGTATGGGCTTTGAATAGAGAAAGGGTCAGTGCAAGGGTGGAAAATAAGCGATTTTAATTATATGCTTAATTAAGCTAGCAAATCATTAAATTAGGAGATGAGATTTTATTGACAGCTGCTGGATCCATCTACAAGCTTCCCCACAAAAGATCATCCTCAAAGTCCTCCATTTGGATTAGATAATGATGTCACCAAGATGATGCAGGTGCAGTCATTCCTAGCTCAACATTCATTCCTATTAGTCTGCTTTATTTGCACGCTAGTTAGGATTTCATTAGTTAAGTTACTTGTGATCCTATTAGCTATTACCTAGCTTGGAGAAGGGGATAGCAATGCTATATAAGGGCTTGAATCCCTTGTAATTTTCTCATATCAGATGATGAATTGTAATCGCTTATTGTTTACCTGTCTCTTCAAAAATCTCAATTATCTACATCCCTATAAGCAGAGTGGTGAGATTGAGTATACCCATTTAAATCAATGTTGGGTGTTTAGCCTTTAAGAGATTGATTAGTGGGTTGAATTTAATCTAGGCTGTGGTTTAACCCTTAGCTTAGATATATCTTTAATTATTATTGTTACTAGCTTACTCAAACAAAATCTATAAAAAAAAAAAAAAATTCTCTCTTGCTTGATGGTTGACCTTGGTTTAGGGCTGTGATGTTCTTGGATTGTCAATTTTATTTTGGGGATTTGTAAGCATTTTTTTGATTTTCTTCAAGCTCTTGAGCTTTCTTTCCCAATCTTAAACCTTTGTTTGGTCAAAGACAATAACCCATGGATCATCTGTTCCCATTCTCTCTTAGAGATAATATAACACCCCCAACCCCTAGGGCTACGAGTATTACTGGCTTCCAAATCCTACGTAAATTCTAGGATGAAATGGACAGAGTTTCACCTAAAAACTGACCATTACCCAGGCTAAAAGCCTTACAATAAACCCCTGCATTAAATAGAAACATTTAAAACTCTAAAATAAACTCAACGGCTACACGCCGGAATTCACAGCTCCACGGATCACTCACCCGGAGTACACAAAAGCCATGAAATTCAATAATAAAGAAGGAAATAAAAGGATACAACTCAACGGATCACACATCCAGAGTACTGAGGTTTACATCCAAAAATATAACTAATTTTTGCAAAAAAGACATCTGGCTAATAAGATGGTTGTCTCATATAGCCATACAGAGCGACTCCTATACAGAATGCACTATGTAAACTAGAGTACTTGTTTACATACGATTACAAAACTAGGAATACATCATGTTACATCATTTAACATGTGAATGCAGTCCTATATGTGCACGTACGACACCTTATCAAGCAACGGTAAATTCCAACTTAGCATAAATGAAGCGACTTCCACTTGTCACAAGAAAACCTGGGAAAAAGGGAAAGACTAATGGGATGAGCAACCACACACTCAATGAGTATTCTCCGACTCCTTAAAACCAAAATAGTTGCAGGCAATAATACCAATAATGGCCACATATCATGCATTTAAGTAGTACTATTTTCATATACAATGGCAGAGAATTTCATCAGTTCCCAACTATTATGCTATGTGGTATAACACGTAATTTATGCCTTGTCTGTCTAATCACTTTGAGAAATACTTAAGCACATGGAGCAAAGACTATGCAGCGAACTTTCTTTCATAGGATATGCACATTTGAAAACTTAAATGCTTCTTTCGCAGAATGTATGCTTTAAAAAACTTATTTGTTCCATGCATTACAAGGATATAGCTATACTTTACTTGAAATTTCATTCAAACTATACTTGAAATCTCATTCATAAGATATGCACAGAACATGCACAGAAAGCTTTCTTTCTCTTTCTTGAAAACTCTTTGCTTAGCCTCCTGAGACTCATATTCTTTTAAAAAGAATCTCTTTCGTATTGATCCTCTAATGACCCTTACAAGCTTTTCGAATCTCATTTGAACTGGCCTCTTAATGGCCCTTAAGAAAAAATCTTTCTTTTTCCTGAAATACTTAAAATGGCGAAACGCCGACTGTTTTTCTTACTTATTAGGAAATTTGCGCATAAGATCAACATAATGTGTTAGTGGGGTGTGATCTATTCCCAGCCCCCCATAAGACTATCCTCACCCATAAGCTCTTACTTCTCAGTATGGCTGCATAAATGGACCTACACCCTCATCAAGGTCTTTTAGGGTTTCCTACTACAGGGACTTATTCCCTAGGCTAGGGATTCCCCTATTCTAGCAGGTTCACTCCTATCTTACATATGTCTCTGAGCACGTTATCATAGCCAATTTAAAGCATATGGCCATAGCGACTAATAAGTTTGCTATCTCTTATAGCGAAATCATTTATCATACAACTCACTCCTTTATAAAATTCCTTAGGGATTCCCCCGTTATAGCAGGTTCACTCCCAAACAAACTGTACTCGCATAGTTAAAAATAGGTCATCGTTCGCTAATAGTTATGGCTACTATTATTTCAAACCTTGAAAAACCATCTTTTTCAAAATTTCACCTCACACGCATAATCCAGCTTAATGACATGAAGGGAAGGGGTTCACACGTAACACATTCAAACACTTCATAATTCAACTTGGTAGGAATTGCTAAATAAGCTACACATGGCCTCGCGATCCACACGATTATGGTCAATCATAACCCAGGCTCCCTCCTCACATAACACCGACCACAAAGGCATTCAAAATTCTCATTAGTTCAATCTCAAGCCATCCAACCATCAACGCAGTTTCAATTTCATATCCATAACATATCATCACACAAGTCATAAAGAAATGTGTACCAATGGCGTCTGAACTTGCCGAGTGAGTAGAACCCATCCAGCAACACATTACGGCATATATAAAAACATATCGTTTGTTAACTTAAATGAGGCCCTTGGGGCCCAAAATGGACAACAAGGTATGAAACTAACTTGCATTCATAAATCATAATTAGAGAATAAGTATGCCCATTCTATGTCATTTCCAAAAGCAAATCTAGTCACATTAAGGCTTTCAAGTTTATTTTAATTTCACTAAGGTAATTAGGTCATTTCAAGGTCATTTCAGCATGAATCAACCAATTTAGCATGCATCGATTTAAGGCATTCTTAGTTCATTTCGAAGTCATTTTCGAGCATGAATTAGTTAACTTAACGGGCATTGATTCGACACATTCTTAGGTTAATTCAAAGCCACTTTCAAGCATGAACTAACTAAATTAACAATGCATTGATTTAAAATGTGGTTTACTCACATAATACCCAACTTACTAAACTTGAAAACCACAAATTCTGTCAATTGAATGGGCATATTTTCTGCCCAACTAAGTATATTGTCCTGACCTAATTTACGCAATATCTCAGGCACCAAAACTCAGTTCAATTCTGGCTGTTTCGAACAACAGCTGTTTATGCGTAATCTATGCTAATTTTCGTTGAAATAAAGCATGCATAATCATTCATCATGCTCCCAATCAATCTGACTAATTCTAAACTAACATGCATCACCAGTTAAGGGTAAAACCTTTTCGAAATTACCAATATTTAGGGGACGAGAAATGCCCACCTCGATTCCAAGCTTCATGGCCCGATTTAAGTGATTTTTGGATGGCCAGAATCTCGGTTTTGCCCCCTTGCTACTATATTGCTGCTGCCCATCCCCTCCTTCCATCCTCTTTCTCTCGACCTCATCCAGCTATCACGATAAGGGCCAACCGTCGACAGTGGCGGTCATGGTGGTGGTGGCGCTGGCGGTTCTATGGTGGCTAAGGTTTCAAAACCCCCAAACCCTCAGAGCCATTGTTCTCACTCGACCCTTCTCTCTCTTTCTCTTTGCAGGTGATGAACGGACAGTCAGCAACGTCACCGTCGCTGCCATGCTCATTGTCGCCACCCATCTCAGACCTAGCCATGACTTACTGCCTCTTCTCCCGCTCTCCTCGTTGACTCTCTCTCTCTCACCAGCCGTAAGTTCGAGGCCATGGCTACTCTATTAACCGGGCGTCCGCTGGTGTGGCGCTGCCGCTGCCGTCGCTTGGCCAACCCCCCTTCTCCCCCTCTCTTTCTCTCAGTCTGTCTCCTTCTCCCCCTTGTGGAGCAGGCCGTGGGGCTGGGTTTGAGAGACCCCCTGCTTGCGTCTTTTTGGCCGAAGAAGGGGGCTTTGGCCCCCCTTTTGGTCTCCCTATTTTTGGTTAATTGCTAGTCAACTATGGTCCTCGATCCTCATATCACTAGCACACAATCTAGACTCAGGTCCAGACATTTTAATAATTAGCATTCTAATTGAATTCAGGAGATGACTAAATTAAACTATCAGCACAATTTAATGACACAAATTAGCACAAATTAAATTTTAAAATTAATAATAATAATACAATAATTCTCTTTTTTTATAACATTACAGCTCACACAAGCACATCAATAATAATTTACCTTATATCATTACTAAAATACGATTTTATAATGTGAAATAGTAAGATGGTTAGCTCAACGTAAAAACAAAGAATGCGGGTGTTACATTCTTCCCCCCCTAAAAGAATTTCGTCCCTAATATTCCTAAGCTATGTTGAGTCACACAAGATGTGCACAGCCGCACTATGATCTATACGATAGGTTTCCAAAAGGTTTCATTTTGCAACCACTATATCTTCTAAATCGAAAGAAAAAGGCTTATAGTATCCAGTCTCCTCCTCGCCAATCCTCTTCAAGCGTCTATTCACTCTATTTAGGCGCTGAGGGCGAACATATAGAACAAGGCCAAATGAGTTGACATGAAAAATCATATTAAGCTTGTTTTAAACAGGAACATAGACTCTCAATCCTGTATTTAAGCAACAACTCTAGAAAACCACATAGTTTCAAACAACCCTACATTAACGCATCAACACAAGTTAGCATCTAAAAGCTTTCCCAGTGTGGAGATGTTGAACGGAACAAATCAAGGTCATACTAAGACAGTTAACTAAGTCAAGCTCATTCACCAGTATACAAAATCGAAGCATTTCAAAACTAAGTTACTTAACCAGGGAGTTTTCATTTTATAGCAAGGTAATAGAGACATCCCACAGTATCACTTAGCATCACATACGGAACAAACATCCAACATCATGAGAATATGCAAATAAGATGACATGCTTATGGCCGTAACTCCGCCCCCTTACGGCCCTCTTAAAGGATCACAAGCGTATATCCCAGCACAACTCTTCTGAATTGGATAATATATTTCCATGATCCACATTTGCGACCATGTTTCACCCTTCAATGATCAAGTGATGCAGTAAGGATTTCAATATAACCATAGGTGTACCAAGCATATCATTTAGTCTCATGAGGTACATAGGCAATCCCATATTCACACGTTTACATGAGTATAAGTCTCTAAGGTCATGAAGCGTTAGCACTTATAATTGTAACATGGCAATATGAAAATGGGAGGGTTCCATAATACCAATGATGACATTCCTAATAACTAACAAAAATGCAGTGCTAAGGTTCACCCTGAAGCTTACTAATTTCTATGTGGCACTCTCAATCATATCATCCCATGTCATACTGATTAACCAAGCCATCGAACATTTTACGTACAATAATTCATAAACCTTAGAGTCATGCATCAAACTATGATCATAGGTATGCTAGCATGTGATAAGATCAAGCATAGAATACGCGAGGCAAGCAAATGTGGATGCAACTTCTATGGTCATAAGATTTCTAGCTAAGTAGATGAATAAATAGTCATCCTAACAAAGCATAAGAGTAGGGGCACTTTAGTTCATACGACAATTAGGCAATTCCCCTACTCCACCCTGTTGATCAACTCAAGTAATCCATCTAACTCGATCATATGCATAATCATAATTAAAGATGTACTATTAGTAGGAAATCCAATTACTTGGCACTTCGCTAACATACCTTATCAAGGATTGCTCTAAAACAAGCCTAAGTAATTATATAAGCCCCTTTCGAGCTTTGTATTTACATAATGTCACAGCTACTGTATCAAACACATTCACCGTAGTAGGAGGCATACAATTCTGAAGTTTGTCAGGCTCTCTCTACCTTGTTCTTTGTGGGTGTATTGGGGTTTGACATAGTCAGGACACTACCAATTTCACATCAAATATAACATTCTATACAACGGATAGTATAACGAATAGGAGACTCGATATCAGCGGTACATGCATGATATAAGTCAGAAGGTACATCGCATAAATATCAATTTCACATAGGACATCAAGAACATTGTACAGGTGACAACAAGCATCGTGCTAGACAATGAGGACAATTTTCAACCATTAGTCAAGAGAAATGCACTACCATTGCTTAATTTCTATCCATACAGATCGGAATCTCATTTAATTTCTTGAAAGAACTTGATGGGGGGTATCACCTAGTAAGATTCTCGGTCATAGAAAGCTACCTTTAATCACTTGCAAACAAATCATCATTAACACATTTGGCAATGCATACACCTTGGCATGTGGACACTCAAAATCATTTGATTAGACACAGAAAGTTATGCATATGGGGCTAAACCCAAGCATTATTGTAAAGCAAATCCGAGTCTTCGATTGTAACAATAAGAACTAACCAAATAATTAGGAAGGTCTCTAATGCAAAAGCAAAACCCTGGCTCACTAATCAGGAAGACTTTAACTTTCAAAGTATCTAGGTTTTCAGAAGAAAATAGTTTAACTGCTTCCAGCTCTCCCTCTCCACCAACCTTTGAGTACATCTGCTCACTCCATTATAGGGCCCGAGGAGCAAATCGTACTTTAGGGGCAAAGATGAGCTTAGAGTTAAGACTTTTCCAATCATTTGAATTCAAACCATATGTACTTTAAACTTTCAATTAAAATCACTAAGGTGCACACACAACACAATATTGGTTAAGCTGACACTTAGCTCATCTACGAGAATGCAAGTCATTTGACTTACACTCTTAGCGAAGCATTTAGTCACTCGATCAATCAGCTCACTCAAGCTACACATAACATACTAAACATACCAACATTCACACAATATCCACATTTGCACACCAAAGTAGGCGTATGTCACATCATCATGAACACGTTTCCTAGATAACTATATAAAATTCAAGACTCAGGTCGCGGCCTGTGATTGCAAGACCTTGCCCTGATACCATCTTATAACACTCCCAACCCCTAGGGCTAGGAGTATCGCTAGCATCTTACTTCCTACTTAAATTCTAGGGCGAAATGGACAGAGTTTTGCCTTAAAGCTGACCATTACCCAGGCTAAAACCCTTACAGTAAACCCCTGCATTAAATAGAAACATATGAAATTGTAAAATAAACTCAACAGCTACACGTCGGAGTTCACAGCTCTATAGGTCACTCACCTGGAGTGCACCAAAACCATAAAATTAAATAATAAAGAAGGATATAAATGGATACAACTCAACGGATCACGCATCCGGAGTACCGGGGTTTACATCCCAAAATGCAACTAATTTTTGCTAAAAAGACATCTATCTAATAAGATGACGGGCTCACAGGGCCATATAGGGTGTCTCCTATACAGAATGCACTACATGAACCAGAGTACTTCTTTACATACGATTACAAAACTAAGAATACAACATGTTACATCATTTAACACGTGAATCCACTCCTATATGTGCACACATGACCCCTTATCAAGCAAGAGTAAACTCCAACTTGGCATAAATGAAGTGACTTCTACCTATCACAAGAAAACTTGGGAAAAGGAGAAAGAGTAACGGGATGAGCAACCACATGCTCAGTGACTCCTTAAAACCAAAATAGTTGTAGGCAATAATACCAATAACAACCACATATCATGCATTTAAGAAGTACTATTATCATATGCAATGGTAGAGAATTTCATTAATACCCACTATTATGCTATGTGGTATAATACGTAATTTATGCCTCATCTGCCTAATGACTTTGAGAGATACTTAAGCACATGGAGCAAAGACTATGCAAGGAACATTCTTTCACAAGATATGCACATTTGAAAACTGAAATGCTTCTTTCACAGAATCTATGCTTTAAAAAACTTATATGTTCCATGCATTACAAGGACATAGCCATACTTTACTTGAAATTTCAATCAAACAATACTTGGAATCTCATTTATAAGATATACACAGAACAAGCGCAGAAAGCTTTCTTTCTCTTTCTTGAAAACACCTTGCTTAGCCTCCTGAGGCTCATATTCTTTTAAAAAGAATCTCTTTCATATTAGTCTTCTAATAACCCTTATAAGCTTTTTGAATCTCATTCGAACTAGCCTCTTAATGACCCTTAAGAAAAAATCTTTAAATACTTAGAATGGCAACACGCCGATGACTTTTCTTACTAATTAGGAAAATACTCTGGGCATAAGATCAACATAATGTGCTAGGGAGTGTGATCTATTCCCAACCCCTGGTAAGACTATCCTCACCCATAAACTCTTAGTTCTTAGGATGGCTGCATAAATGGACCTACACCCTCGTCAGGGTCTTTTAGCGTCTCCCACTACTGGGACGTACTCCCTAGGGTAGGGATTCCCCTGTTCTAGCAGGTTCACTCCCCCATCTTACATATGTCCCGAAGTGCATTATCTTAGCCAATTTAAAGTGTATTACCATAGCGGCTAATAAGTTTGCTGTCTCTTACAGCAAAATCATTTATCATACAACTCACTCCTTTTTAAAATTCCTTAGGGATTCCCCCGTTCTAGCAGGTTCATTCGCAAAATAGTACTTGTATAGTTAAAAATAGGCCATTGTTCACTAATAGTTATGGCTACTGTCATTTCAAACCACGAAAAACCTTCTTTTTCAAATTTCACCCTCACATACATAATCAAGCTTAATGACCTGAAAGGGAGGGGTTCACACGTAACATATTCAAACACTTTATAATTCAACTTGGTAGGAATTATTCAACAAGCCACACAGTGCCTCGCAATCCACACAATTATGGTCAATCACAACCTAGGCTCCCTCCTCACATAATGCCAACGACAAAGGACCTCAAAACTCTCATAAGTTCATCCTCAAGCCATCCAACCACCAATGCAGATTAAATTTCATATCCATAACATATCATCATAAACGTCGTAAAGAAATGTGTAATAGCGATGTATGAACTTATCGAGCGAGCAGCACCCATTTAGTTACACATTACGACATATATAAATGCATATAGTTCGCTAACTTAAATAACGCCCTCAAGGGCCCGAAATGGACAATAAGGCCTGAAGCTAAGTTGCATTCATAAATCATAATTAGAGAATAAGCACGCCCATTCTATGTCATTTTTAAAAGGAAATCTAGTCACATTAAGCCTTTCGAGTTTATTTCAATTTCATCAAGGTCATTGGGTTGTTTCAAGGTCATTTTAGCATGAATCAACCAATTTAGCATGCATAGATTTAAGGCATTCTTAGTTCGTTTCGAAGTTGTTTTCAGGCATGAATTAGTTAACTTAATAGGCATCGATTTGAAACATTCTTAGGTTAGTTCAAAGCCACTTTCAAGCATGAACTAACTACATTAACATGTATCGATTTAAAATATGGTTTATGCACATAATATCCAACTTACTAAACATGGAAACCTCAAATTCTATCAATTTAAAGGGCATATTTTCTATCCAACTAAGTGCATTGTACTAACCTAATTTACACAATATCTCAAGCACTAAAATCAGTTCAATTCTGGCAGTTTCAAACAGTAGTTATACATGTGTAATCTATGCTAATTTCCATTGAAGTAAAATATGCATAGTCATTCATCATGCTCCCAATCAATCTAACTAATTCTAAACTGACATGCATCAACATTTAAGGGCTGAAACCTTTTTGAAATTACCAATACTTAGGAGGCGAGAAACACTCACCTCGATTTCAAGCTTAAGGGCCCGATTTCGGAGATTTTTGGATGGCCAGAATCCTGGTTTGGCCCACCTTTGCTACTGTGTTGCTGCTATTGCCCATCCCCTTCTTCCATCCCGTTTCTCTCGACCTTGTCCATCCATTAGGACAAGGGCCAACCGTCGACTGTGGCGGTCATGGTGGTGGTGGCGCTGGCGATTTTGTGGTGGATAGGGTTTCAAAACCCCAAACCCTCAGGGCCGTTGTTCTCACTCAACTCTTCTCTCTCTTTCTCTTTGCCGGCAATGAACAGACGTTCAGCAATGTTGTCGTCGCTGCTATGCTCACTGTCGCCACCCATCTCAAAACTAGCCGTGACCTGCTGCCTCTTCTCCCGCTCTCCTCATTGACTCTATCTCTCTCCCCCCAGCCGTAAGTTTGAGGCCATGGCTACTGTACAAATTGAGCGTCCATGGAGTGGCGCCACCACCGCCATCGCCTGGCTGGTGCCCTTCTCTCCCTCTCTTTTGCTCAATCTCTCTCCTTCTCTCCCTTCTAGGGCAGGTCGTGGGGCTGGGTTTGAGAAACGCCCCCGCTTATGTCTTTTTGGCTGAAGAAGGGGGCTTCTGCCCCCCTTTTGGTCTCTCTTTTTTTGGTAAATTGCTAGTCAGCTATGGCCTTCGACCCCCATATCATTAGTGCACAATCCAGACTCGGGTCTGAACATTCTAATAATTAGCATTCTAATCGAATTTGGGAGACCACTAAATTAAACTATCAGTACAATTTAATGACACAAATTAGCACGAATTAAATTTCAAAATTGAAAATAATAATAATAATTCTCTTTTTTTATAAAATTACAGCTCACAGAAGCACGTCAATAATAATTTAACTCACATCATTACCAAAATACGATTTTATAATGTCAAATGGCAAGACAGTCAGTGTAATGTAAAAACAAAGAATGCGGCGGTTACATTCTCCCCCCTTAAAAGAATTTCATCCCTGAAATTCCCAAGCTAAGTTTAGTCGAACACAAGACGCACACATACGCACTATGATCTACACGATAGGCTTCCAAAAGGTTTCATTTTATGGTCACTATATCTTTTAAATCGAAAGAAAAAGGCTTATGGTATCCAGTCCATTCCTGGCCAATCCTCGTCAAGCATCTACTCACTCTATTTAGGTGCCGAGGGCAAACACATAGAATAGCGGCAAATGAATTAGCGTGGAAAACAATATTAAGCTTGTTTTAAAAAGGAACACAAACTTTCAATCCTGTATTTAAGCAACAAGTCCAAAAAACCACATAGTTTTAAACAACCCTCCATTTACGCATCAACACAAGTTAGCATCTAAAAGCTTTCCCTGTGTGGAGACGTTTAACAGAACAAATCAAGGTCGTACTAAGACAGTTAACTATGACAAGCTCATTCACCAGTATACAAAATCGAAGCATTTTAAAACTAAATTACTTAACCAGGGAGTTTTTATTTTACAGCAAGGTAATAGAGACATCACACAGTATCACTTAGCGTCACATATGGAACAAACATCCCAACGTCTTGAGAATATGCAAATACGGTGACATGCTTATGGCCTTAACTTTACCCCCTTATGACCCTATTAAAGGATCACAAGCGTATATCCCAACACAACTCTTTTAAATTGGATAATATATTTCGATTATCCATATTTGCCACTATATTTCACACTTTAATGATCAACTGATGCAGTAAGGATTTCAATACAACCATAGGTATACCAAGCACATCATTGAGTCTTATGAGGTACATAGGCAATCCCATATTCACACATTTACATGAGTGTAAGTCTCTAGGGTCATGAAGTAATATCACTCATAATTGTAACATGGCAACATACAAATGGGCGGATTCTATAATACCAATGATAGCATTCCGAATAACTAACGAAAATACAGTGCTAAAGTTTGCCCTGAAGCTTACCAATTTACATATGGTACTCTCAATCATATCATCCCACGTCGTACAGATCAACTAAGCCATCGAGCATTTTACGTACAATCATTCATAAACCTTAGAGTCACGCATCCAACTATCATCATAGGTATGCTAGCATGCGATGTGATCAAGCCTAGAATACGCGAGGCAAGGAAATGCGGATGTAACTTCTATTGCCGCAACATTTCTAGCTAAGTAGATGAATAAATAGCCATCCTAACAAAACATAAGAGTAGGGGCACTTTAGTTCATATGACAATTAGGCAATTCCCCTACTCCACCCTGGCGATCAACTCAAGCAATCCATCTAACTCGATTATATGCATAATCACACTAAGAGATGCACTATCAGTAGGAAATCCAATTACTTGGCACTTCACTAACATAACTTATCAAGGATTGCTCGAAAATGGGTCTAAGTAATTATATAAGCCCTTTTCGAGCTTTGTATTATACATAATGTCACAACTGCTGTATCAAACATATTCACCTTAGTAAGAGGCATACAATTCTAAAGTCTGTCAGGGTCCCTCTACCTTGTTCTTTCTGGGTGTATTAGGGTTTGATATAGTCAGGACACTGCCAATTTCACATAAAGGATAACATTTTGTACAACAGACAGTATAACGTATGGGAGACTCGATATCAGCGGCAAATGCATGATATAATTCAGAAGGTACATCGTATAAATATCAATTTCGCATAGGACATCAAGAACACTGTGTAGGTGACAACAAGCATCGCGCTAGATAATGAGGACAATTTTCATAATATTCTAGAGAAATGCACTCCTATTGCTTAATTTCTATCCATACATATCAGAATCTCATTTAATTTCTTTAAACAACTTAAGATTCACGTATGGAGGGTGTCACCTAGTAAGATTCTCAGTCATAGAAAGCTACCTCTAATAACTTACAAACAAATCATCATTAACACATTTGGCAATGCATACACCTTAGCATGCAGCACTCAAAATCATTTGATTACACATAGAAAGCTATGCTCGTAGGGCTAAACCCAAGCATTATTGCAAAGCAAATACGACTCTTCAGTTACAACAATAAGACCCAGCCAAATAATTAGGAAGGTCTCTAACGCGAAAACAAAACCCTAACTCACTAATCAGGAAGACGTTGACTTTCAAAGTCTTTAGGTTTTCAAAAGGAAATAGTTTAACTGCTTCTAGATCTCTCTCCAGCAACCTTAGAGTACGTCTGCTTACTCCATTATGGGGCTCGAGGCACAAATCATACTTTAGGAGCAAAGATGAGCTGAAAGTTAAGACTTTTCCAATCATTTGAATTCAAACCATATGTACTTTAAACTTCCGATTAAAATCACCAAAGTGCACACATAAAACAATATTGATTGAGCTAACACTTAGCTCATCTATGAGAATGCAAGTCATTCGGCTTATACCCTTAGCAAATTGTTTAGACTCGACTAATCAGCTTACTTAAGCCATACATAGCACACTAAACGTACTAACGTTCACACAAAACCCACATTTGCACACCAAAGTAGGCATATAACACATCATCATGAACACTTTTCCTAGATAACTATATGAAATGCAAGACTCAAGTCGTGACCTGTGGTCACAACACCTTGCTTTGATACCATCTTGTAACACCCCTAACCCTAGGGCTAGGAGTGTTACTGGTTTCTTACTTCCGACTTAAATTCTAGGGCGAAACGGACAGAGTTTCTCCTAAAAACTCACCATTACCCAGGGTGAAAGCCTTATAATACACCCTGGCATTAAATTGAAACATATAAAACTCTAAAATAAACTCAATGGCTATATGCCGGAGTTCATAGCTCTACGGGTCACTCACCCGAAGTACACCAAAACCATAAAATTCAATAATAAAGAAGGAAATAAAAGGATACAACTCAACGAATCACAAATCCAAAGTACTGGGGTTTACGTCCCAAAATGTAACTAATTTTTGCTAAAAAGACATCTGGCTAATAAGATGGTTGGCTCACATGGCCATACGAAGCGACTCCTATACAGAATGCACTACGTGAACTAGAGTACTTGTTTATATACGATCACAAAACTAGGAATACATTATGTTACATCATTTAACACGTGAATCCACTCCTATATGGGCACACATGACATTATCAAGCAAGGGTAAATTTCAACTCGGCATAAATGAAGCGACTTCTACCTGTCACAAGAAAACCGGGAAAAGGGGAAAGAGTAATGAGATGAGCAATCACACGCTTAGTGAGTATTCCTCGACTCCTTAAAACTAAAACAATTGCAGGAAATGATACCAATAATAGCAACATATCACGCATTTAAGTAGTACTATTACCGTATCCAATGGCAGAGAATTTCATTAATTCCCAACTATTATGCTATGTGGTATAATACGTAATTTATGCCTTGTCTGTCTAATCACTTTGAGAGATACTTAAGCACATAGAGCAAAGACCATACAAGGAACATTCTTTCATAGGATATACATATTTGAAAACTTAAATGCTTCTTTCACAGAATGTATGCTTTAAAAAACTTATATGTTCCATGTATTACAAGGATATAGCCATACTTTATTTGAAATTTCATTCAAACTATACTTGGAATCTTATTCATAAGATATGCACAGAACATGCACAGAAAGCTTTCTTTCTCATTCTTCAAAAGACTTTGCTTAGCCTCTTGAGGCTCATATTCTTTTAAAAAGAATCTCGTTCGTATTGGTCCTCTAATGACACTTCTAAGCTTTTCGAATCTCATTCGAACTAGGCTCTTAATGGCCCTTAAGAAAAAAAAATTTCTTGTTCCTGAAATACTTAAAATGATGAAATGCCTAGTGCTTTTCTTGCTTATTAGGACAATACTTTGGGTGTAAGATCAACATAATGTGCTGGTGGGGTGTGATCTATTCTCAACCCTTGGTGAGACTATCCTCACCCATAAGCTCTTACTTCCTAGGATGGCTGCATAAATAGACCTACACCCTTGTCAGGGTCTTCTAGCATCTCCCACTACTGGGACTTACTCCATAGGCTAAGGATTCCCTTGTTCTAGCAGGTTCACTCCCATCTTACATATTTCCCTAAGCGCGTTATGTTAGCCAATTTAAAGCGTATGGCCATAGTAGCTAATAAGTTTGCTGTCTCTTGCAGTGAAATAATTTATCCTATAACTCACTCCTTTTTAAAATTCCTTAGGGATTCCCATGTTTTAACAGGTTCACTCCCAAAATTGTACTCGTATAGTTAAAAATAGGCCATCGTTCGTTAATATTTATGGCTACTATTATTTCAAACCACCAAAAACCTTCTCTTTCAAAATTTCATGCTTATATGCATAATCAAGCTTAACGACCTGAAGTGGAGGGGTTCACAAGTAACACATTCAAACACTTCATTACTCAACTTGGTAGCAATTGCTTAATAAGTCAAACATGGCCTCGCAATCCACACGATTGCAGTTAATCACAACCCAGGCTCCCTCACACAACACCGACCACAAAGGATCTTAAAACTCTCATTAGTTCATCCTCAAGCCATCCAACTACCTACTCGGTGTCAATTTGATATCCGTAACATATCATCGTAAAAGTCGTAAAGAAATGTGTAATAGCGGCGTATGAACTTACCGGGCGAGCAGCACCCATCCAGCAACACATTACGGCATATATAAACACATATAGTTCATTAACTTAAATAAGACCCTCAATGGCCTGAAAGGGACAACAAGGCATGAAATTAACTTGCATTCATAAATCATAATTGGAGAATAAGCATGCCCATTCTATGTCATTTCCAAAAGCAAATCTAGTCACATTAAGGCTTTCAAGTTTATTTTAATTTCGCCAATATCATTGGGTCGTTTCAATGTCATTTCAGCATGAATCAACCAATTTCGCATGCATCGATTTAAGGCATTCTTAGTTCATTTCGAAGTCATTTTCAAGCGTGAATCAGTTAACTTAATGGGCATTGATTCAAAACATTCTTAGGTTAATTCAAAGCCACTTTCAAGCATGAACCAACTAAATTAACATGCATTGATTTAAAATGTAGTTTACACACATAATACCCAACTTACTAAACATGGAAACCACAAATTCTGTCAATTTAAAGGGCACATTTTCTATCTAACTAAGTATATTATGCTGACCTAATTTATGCAATATCTCAGGAACCAAAACTCAGTTCAACTCTGGCAGTTTCGAACAGCAGCTACACATGCATAATCTATGCTAATTTTTGTTGAAATAAAACATGCGTATTCAGTCATCATGCTCCCAATCAATCTGACTAGTTCTAAACTAACATGGATCATCATTTAAGGGCTGAAACCTTTCAAAATTACTAATACTTAGGATGTGAGAAAACCCACCTTGATTCCAAGCTTAAGGGCCCGATTTGGGTGATTTTTGGATGGCTAGAATCCCAGTTTTGACCCCCATTGCTGCTTTGTTGCTGCTGCTGCCCATCCCTTTCACCCTTCCTCTTTCTCTCAACCTCATCCAGCTGTCAGGACAAGAACCAGCCGTCGACAATGGCGGTCATGGTGGTGGTGGCGCTGGCGGTTCTGTGGTGGCTAGGGTTTCAAAACCCCAAACCCTCAGAGTCGTTGTTCTCACTCAACCCTTCTCTCTCTTTCTCCTCATCGGCGATGAACGGACGGTCAGCAACGTCGCCATCACTGCCATGCTCACAGCCGCCACCCATGTCAGACCTAACCGTGACCTGCTTCCTCTTCTCCTGCTCTCCTCATTGACTCTCTCTCCCTCTCTCACCAGCCGTGAATTTGAGGCCATGGCTACTGTACAAACCGGACGGCCATTGGTGTGGCGCCGCCACTACCATCATCTGGCCGGCATCCTTCTCTCCCACTCTTTTGCTCAGTCTCTCTCCTTCTCTCTCTCGTGGAGTACGTCGTAGGGCTGGCTTTAAGAAACCACCCCTGCTTACGTCTTTTTCGCCGCTGAAAGGCGCTTTGGCCCCCCCCTTTTGGTCTCCCTTTTTCTTTTTTGGTCAATTGCTAGTCAACTCTTATCCTCGACCCCCATATCAGTAGCACACAATTTGGACTCGGGTCTAAACATTCTAATAATTTGCATTCAAATTGAATTCAGGAGACGACTAAATTAAACTGTCAGCACAATTTAATGACAAAAATTAGCACGAACTAAATTTCAAAATCGATAATAATAATAATAATAATAATAATAATAATAATAATAATAATAATAATAATAATTCTCTTTTTTTATGAAATTACAGCTCACACAAGCACATCAATAATAATTTAACTCATATCCTTACTAAAATACAATTTAATAACGTCAAATGGCGAGATAGTCAGCGTAATGTAAAAACAAAGAATGTCGGTATTACAGATAAGGCAAGGGTAGGGCTTTACTCTTTGCCATCGGGATCAATCACCACATGGGATATGCTCGACAAAGCATTCCTTCCATCCCAGTAAGACGATAAGCTTAAGAAGCCAAATCACTTCATTGGCATAATGGGAGGATGAATTGCTTTATGAAGCTTGGGAATGCTTCAAACCTTTTTAGGTTATGCCCCAACTGTGATCTCGAAAAGTGGATGATAATGGAAGCATTCCACGATGGAGTCACTCAAGCCATGATCTCCAAGATAGATTACAGCGGCTAAAGGAACTTTGATGAACAAGACGGAGTATGAGACATACAACTTGATTATAGAGGTAGTGCTGAACAATTACTAGTGATCCAATAAGAGGACTGATTCCAAAAACACTAGAGGTAAATTTTATGTTGATGTTTTAAATTTGGTTACTGCTAAAATGGTGTTATGACTCAAAGGCTTGATCGTTTAAATGTCAATGCAGTGAATGCATGTGCCTTCTTCCTCACTTGTGATAGTTATGGATCTTTTGACCATGTGAATTTGAATTGCCAATTTGGGAGTCCTTTTTCCCAATCTTCTAATGAACAAGTTATAAATGTCAATAGCTTGCAGTCTAGGTTGAACAATAACCCATACTCTTACACTCACAATCTTGATTGGAAGAACCATCCCAACTTATCTTATAGGACTGAGCCTCTTCCTTTTCCCCGGCAGAATGCTTAGCCTCCACCTCCCAATTTCCAAATACCTAACTTCCTTTCACAAGGTCCACAAAATTACAAGCTGGCGGCTATGTTAGAGAGCATGCTTTTGGCATAACAAAACCAAGATAACTACATTAAGGAATTAGCCTCTAAGATTAATATGCTTACTGCTCGTAATAATATGTTGGAGTCACAAATTTTCCAATAAGCTAGCTCTTCTTTAACTCCTCTAGGATGAACACAACCCTAAAGGGCCATGCAATTTTTTAGTATCTTGAGAAGTGGTAATCAATTACAGGGTCCCAAGAGTCTAGAGCTGAGGTAGAGAGTGAGAATAGTCGTGATATGACTGTTAATGCTATTCCTAGTGAGGGTTTGCCCCTAAATAAGAATTAGAGTGAGACGCCTAAGGATTCTAAGTTCACTTCCCCAAAGCCTTATGTGCCACCTTTGCCTTTCCCACAAACATTTGCCAAGGCCAAACTTGATACTCAATTTGAGAAATTTCTTGATGTGCTTAGAAAGTTATATATTTCTTTCATTAATGCTTTATCTTGAATTCCTTCTATGCAAAATTTTTAAAGAAATCCTCTCTAAAAAGAGGAAGATTGATGAATGTGAAACCATAACTTTAGCTGAGGAGTGTAGTTTCGTGGTTTTAAATAAGCTTCTTGCTAAGCTAAAGGACCCTATTGCTTTCTCCATTCGTTGTTTAATTAGAAATGTGAGCATTGACAAGGCCTTGTGTGACCATAGTTCTAGTGTGAGTTTGATGCCCTATTTTATGTATAAGAAACTTGGCTTAGGAGAGTTAAGGCCCACCACTATTTTCCTTCAATTAGCAGACTATTACATGAAGTACCCTTTTAGGTATTTTGGATTATGTTCCCATCAAGTGGGTAACTTTCTTGTGCCAGTGGCGTTTGTGATCTTGGATATGTAGAAGATCACTCATGAATGCTTCTATTCATGGTTACCTCCCAAATCACTCTTAGAGACCTTTTTTGGCTACTGCATGGTGCAAAATTAATGTTATAGGAGCTTAACTTTTGATGTAAGAGAGCAACATGTCAAGTTTGGTTTGTTTAAGGATCATAAGTTTTTTCTTCTTCTATTACTTCAATTGGATGTGATGTGCGAACTTTTGATAAGACTATGGAGTTAGATGATATGAGTGCAAATGATCTCCATATGCTTCATTTTGTGTCTTTTAAGGACCATCGACTTGATGGTGAGAAAATGCACTTGGTTGAAACTTTACCACCTGCTATCGTCAAGGACAGGCTTTATACGTTTAATGAGGGTTAGTTGAGTGATTGTCACAAGTTTGCTCAAGTATTGCTTTCTTTCCCCCTCAGGGTGATATTGAGATTGACAATGATATTGAGATGATTTTCTATGTGGACCAAGCTACTTGACAACATTTGATGCTTAAGAGAGACCTCCATCCCCTCTATTTAAAGTAGTTTCTTCTTTATCAATAATTTGAGTTTGAGTTCCGTGACAAACACAAGAAAAGTGTAAGAGCCTCATTTCTCACCTGTTTTACCCCTTTTTAAAGGATGATCGATGTGGGGTACAACTAGAGACCTTAAAGTAGCCTTGCTTAGGAGGCAGCCCAAGGTTCTGTTTCTTTTCACCTTGTTTTTCGTCCTATTGTTTTTACACTTTTTTCTTGTGTGCTTTTGCATGATCTTATTTCCCCTTCGTTCTCTACGCCTTTATATGTTTACGTTGAGCGCAATGTATTGTCTATGCATTGGGGGATACTTTGCATATTGTGCATCTCAGTTTAGGCATGTATTGCTTGAATTGCATTAGCAT